>JAVUPR010000167.1:600000-1095000 GCA_036785695.1 Gentiana straminea | reverse complement strand
GTAGGAGCAAAGTAAGTCAGAAAGATTGAGAAATAGAACCATCTGATTTTTACTTAATGCTTAGGTCTGAATTTGACAATGGAGCTCGTCATGAAAGTTGTTCTTGAGTCAATTTTCCAAGCATCGAATTTCGAACTAGAATTGAAACTTTAGAAAAAGATGGAAAAATGACTTTAAAAAGTCCGGATCTATCAAATGAAAACCAAGGGGATTTTTTGATTATGTCCAAAAAAAGAGGAGAATGTACATTTGCTAGAAATGGTTCCCACATACAAATTTTACGTCTTTGAGCGCGGATAGAACCCTTAATTATTCCCCGGCGAAAATCGGATTGTTGGTAATACCGTATAGGAATCAACGGTATAGATGCACGTTGTGGTACTCGTTGTGTCGTAACGATTCTGTCTGTATCATTAATTGAGTCAAAAATAAAAAATAAAAAAAAGACTAGATTGGAGCTGAATAATTATGTGGACCGAAATAATTGAAAAATGAATCTACCAAAGTTGCGAGAGTGTCGCAACATGGTATCTCGAAAATGACGTAACGGCTGTGTCCGTATGATTACTTCATGTTATAACAGCAAAACATAGCAAAGCATAGTAAAATTAATTTTACAACGGTCTCAGAGATGATTTACTATAATGGTTTTCGATTTGACAGTACGTGGCATTTCTTATAATCTAATACATATCAGAGAATTGCTGCATATACATATATAATTAATTGCCCAATAATTATAATGAATCACAGATTGTTGAAGCCTATTTTCTGAGGAATTAACTTTATCTTCTTCATACATCAAAACTTTCATCCACTTGTAGTCAGGAGCAGATTAAAAATTAAAAATAAAATAAAATAAAAAAAAACTCAGAATTACTAATTGAGTAAAACTAATCCATAATAATCCCTTGATCTCTGAATGCCTCTCATGCCTCGATTCTAACGAAAATGACGAAGAAATCACAACTTCGATCTATATTTCTTCTTCTAACTCACCGTTGATCATCCATCTCATTGTACATTGTACAATGCTCTATAAGACGATGAAAAAAAAAAACCGTAACTTAACTTTTCTCTGGATTCCAGGCGTGGTCAGGACCGATGTTGTTGTGTCTGTTTGACGGGGCAGAAGGCGGTATAGGCACCCCTTTTGGCAAAGATGCAAAAATATCATCTTGAGAAAACGCGTAGTGATGATGATGATCATGACGATGATAATGATAATGCATAGGTTTAACCTTATGAAACTGCATATGCCTTGCTCCATGTGCATGATAATCAACAAAAACATACACCAAAATCATCATCATCATTGAAAGAGGAACTTTTAGAGATTTTCTTTTCTTGAATGTTGTAATCATCATTGAAGAGTGCTTTTAATTAATTTGATTCTTTGTTTGAATTGATAGGAAGTTTGTGTGTATATGTGACAAGTTGAAATAGCTAGAGAGCAAATATATTATTGATGGGGGTGTGTGTATGGGGATTTAGGGTAAGATGTTAATAAATGTGGATGGGGTGGCATCAAGTGAGAGTTTCTTGAAGAAGAAAGGGGAGGCTGGGGGGTGGCAATGGGGTGGCCAAAGTGAAAGTGGGGCTCTCTTTTTGAATTAATGAATTTCACACCTTGGTCAAGGTACTTGCAAGGGACGCATAACAAGGATCGTAGTATATTTTGTCTCTCCTTTTTTATTTATAGGGTAACGTTATCGTCATAACTACTCAGATACAACGAATGATACAATATGTATTTACTCCGTTAATCATAACATAAAATCATCATGATCAAGATGTAAAATTAATTCGTGTCACTCGTTGTGTTTAAGTGATTGTGACGGTATCATACGTCATTCTGAAGTTTTCATATAATATAAGCAAGGATGTAGCCACACATATACGGTGGGCTTAGGGTGGCTAAGCTCACCCAGTTATTATTTTTAGTATACCAAAAAAACCTATATAATTCAATCTAATACAGTCTATTATATTAATACAGCTTACCCGACCACTAGATAGTCTATTAGGTCATCTAAAGATAAATTTTTAGCTCCGACATTGAATATAAGGTACTTAAATGTCATAAATATATGGCTAAAATGTCATACTTATATTTAGGGACAGGGAGAATTTTTTTTTAACATAAAACAAGTTTACATAATTTTTTAAGTTTGTTGTAATAAGCATGTGTTGCCATGTGTCAAAATTATATTGAACTTTTTAACGTCATATAATGGATATACAATAATTGTTGCAACATATTATATGCAAAAAGAGACTAATGCAGAATTCAATAGGTACACGTACGTACAACAACAACAACAAACTCATGTGTTCTCATATAATGTTAGATATCTATCTATTTAAGTATTTCTTAAAGATCGAAATTGGAGGTAAATAACTTTTTAAAATAGTTGTGTAATGAATTTAAAATATATCATAAATTTGTAATCTATTTATGTGACCATGTTGTGTTTAAAACAAAAACTAAAAAAATTGTATAAAGACATGTTGCTGAAATGTTTGTTGGTTGCTATTGAAGGGGGTGGCAAAATGCATGGAAAAATATATTATATGTGACACTTTTTGACTATGATGGCCTGATGCCTGATGGCTTTTGTTTGAAGTATTAAACACTAGGCATTAAATTCAGGGCCCTTTAGTTCGTACCTTCAAAGACTGTATTCATCTTCTTTTTTTTTAATCATGCATCAATCAAAAAAAAAATTTATATATGTGTGTGTGTGTGTTGTAGTAGCCATTTTAGGTGTGAGGGTTTAATTTTCTAGATGGAAGTATCTATCACACCGGTTCTGGCCTAAAGTTTCCTAGGCGTGGCCACAAAGTTTGCATAGAGTATTGTCTACGACTCATTTGTTAAGGTTAATCCCCGTAGGAATACACGTATTGATGCACCTCCATACAAAGTGTTGAATTCAATGTAAGACCTCCACCTGCCAAATATCTTTCAGGACGGAATTCATTCAATGCAAACGATGAAGGCTGAAAAGACCGAAATCCTTCTTTTAGTCGTTTCGCAAACCGATATCCTGATTTGACATTGTATGTACCATTATTTGTCAATCCGTAGATTTTTGCATACGACAAAGAAGTGGAATGCTAAGAATAGCGTATCTATCACAGTCATAATAGATGTCCACAACAAGTGCGGCATTCTCTTTGGCATGACACAAACATATCACGAACAAAAGGTGACGCAAAAAGCAAGTGTGGGGGAATGGGGTTAATGAACCTGAGCTTGTTTCATTTCATTTCATCATTTTAACGCGTTTGAATGCGAGGTAATTTAACGTAATTTTCATTCCATCAAAAAATAAAGGATATACTGGATTGAAATGAATTGTAACCACCACCATTTACGTCCCCCTACTTCTCTGGCCACTGCCACCTGCCCACCTCATTGTAATCCACCACCGCACACATAACCATCTGCTCTCGCCACCTACCCAGTCACCGCCATTGTTATAACACACCATTATTCTCCATCACATTCCACCCCACCACCTCCCATAACCACCCACATTACCACTACCCCTGCCACAACTCACCTCACCACCGCATGTTCCATCCTCGGCCATAACCACCCTACCAATAGCATCACCCATCTCATATCATCCTCCACCATAAATGATATCACCACCACCTATTATCATCCACTCCGCCATCACCCACCACCCACCACCTCCAATCACCACACATCACCCTCGTCACCATCAACCATCCACCACCACTGTCGCTAACGTCATCACCATGACATGCCCAAAACCATCCGCCGCCACCATAGCACACCTCACACCATCCGCCGCCGCTTAGCTCCTCACACCTCATGCCACCTCTGCACATCCCACACCTCGCGCCACACTTGCCACCACGCACCCATAGAGTCACTTGTCATATCTTATTGAACTCGTCTATTTCATTCTATCACATGTCAAACATATGAATGGATCACACACATTTAATTTCATTCTAATAATCCAAACACACAATTAGTCTATCTGATGTGGATACGACACCTACCAACAAAACAACGGGTAATAACACATCCACGTCAGTTGGATCTTCACTATACATATCATCCTACAGTGTTACCATTATTATTCATCATATTGAGTCTCTCTTTCTTTTCTTTTCTTTTTTTTTTTTTTTTTTTTTTTTTTTTTTTTGGGAAACATCATATTGAGTCTCATATCAATAAATAAGTTTTAAAATAATGATAAAAGGATGAAATGATACATAAAATTGATATCCGGGATGAATATATATCATTCAAAAAAAAAAACTAAGTATTTCTCAACAAAAAAAAAAAAAAAAAAAAAAAAAAGTTAAAATTTGTGTACAGATATATAGTTAGGCCCAAAATGCATGGATCTATGACCATGGATCCGCATCTTGTGGGTAGTTTCCATTGGCAGTTCTCTCACCCAAACACTCAACCTTTTTTCAATTTCTTCACGACTTTCTCCTCCACTTCTTCCCCCTCAATCTTCTCTTCTCCCTCCATCCACGATTTCACCTTTTCTTCAAACTCACTTCTTCTCCTCTATATAAAGATACATTCTTTTTAAGCTCTTCTTTGAAGCTTGCAGATGTGGATGCTTTATTCAAGTTACAATTGGAGTACTCCATAGGCAAGTTTGCAGCTTTTTTCGATTTTGTTATTTTTAATCAGAAATTTGAAGTAATTTATTAAATGGGTTTTCAATGTTCGTTGAAGGATGGAATTGGTCTTTCTATGTTTAGCTTTTCTGGGTTCAGATTGGGTGTAGAAGTTGTAATGCTTTCTTTTGATAAATTTGCAATATTTGTGCATGACATCTTGTGTTCCCTGTTAGCATTTCAAATTAGGTGTATAATTTTGCATTTGGAATGAACTATTTTGCGACATTTTCTGGGTTCGGCTTGGATGTGGATTTGGTTTTCACGGATATGATAATTAAGTTGTTGTCATTGAAACAAATTTTGATTTTTAGATGTTGAAGTACTTACAGTGAATATATACGATGAATGAGAAGTTGAAGTGTGTTTCTTGCTTTATTTCAATGCATATACTGATGATGATTGTGTGCAAAAATTGCACAATTTCCAGAAATTGTAAAGATATAAATTCCCTTTCAAGCTTGCATCTTTAGAAGTTTATACTGTACATGTTCCAAAGATTTCAAATGAATTTTTAATATGTAGTTGGTTGAAGTATGAGGGAAATAAGTTTTTATAAGTTGGATGACGCACTTAAGGAACGGTATAATTCTGAGAAATCGTTTGAAGGAATGCAACAAGAACATTTTCTGTAGGGAAGTTTTCAAATTCCTACAAATTGGACACTAATTGAGTTTCCTTTACATTGAATAACATTGAATTTTGCTATTTTGTTATGCAATACTTTATGGATTATGAATCACAGGTGTTCAAATCTTACCTTTTCCCTGGACATGCTTGCTCATATGATCCTTTTAGCACAACAGCTTAATATCTATTTTCCCCTCCGTTATCCTGTAACTATGATATTGATAATCCATGACTTTTCTGATTTCTGGCCAATTTGTTGTTTTTGTAAGTACCTTCTGACCAAAATATGTAAACATCTTGGTGTTTTGATGTCCTTCTATGATGGCAGTTCTGTATTTTTCGCTAACTCCCAGTTTTCCGGTTACATTGTGCAGGTTATATTGGTCCATGTATATGTAGCTCTTGTATACACATGCAGAATTCCATGTGTCTCTCACTGCTGAAAATCCCAAAATACCCTCATGCTACTACTTCCTGGTGGTGTCGTTTCCCTAAGTTTACACGATGTAACGCCGTGTCTACCATCAATATCATCCGTTTCAGTAACTCCAACCTAGATAGAAAACAGTATAGAAGACAAACTAGGAAAACCATAAATACGCCTTCTCTTAGCAGTAAAGCTATTATAGAGAACGATACATCGAAAGAAGCAGCAAATGCTAAAGTAGATACAGTAAGATCCTTAGCCAATGGTGTAGAAAATACGCAAATCTTCCGTATACAACAGTTGATTGCTGAACCAAAGGACTTATCTAAACATGTAACTTTTATTACTTTCGATTTAGAGACCACCGGGTTCCGTAGACAAAGGGATCGGATTATTGAGGTTGCGTTTCAGGATCTTGCAGGCGGTATGAACAGCACATTACAGACATTAGTGAATCCTCAATGCTTCATTACAAATCACGAGATTCATAACATTACTACACATATGGTCAATAGACCAGAGGTCCCCAGGTAGTACTACTATACTCTTACAAGTTTTCGGTTTATACGAGTTTTATCTAAATATTCACCGGTTTTTTGCGCTTTTAAACCTTTCCTAGGATGGAAGACCTGATTCCTATCTTAATGAAGTGGATTGAAAGCCGTAGGAAGCCAGACGGCATTGTGGTTTTGATCGCTCACAATGCTCGTGCTTTCGATGTCCCTTTTCTCAATAATGAGTTCTCTCGTTGCTCTTACGAGTTTCCACTGTATTGGTTTTTTCTAGACACCCTTCCCCTAGCAAGGGAGGTCATCAAATCTCGAGGTATATTTTACTTCCTAAAACGACGTTACATACAGTTTCAGATTATTGGTGTGTCTTTAGTGTGACTGATATTATTACATTATTCGTATTCATGACTCAGTTTTTTTATGGGATTTTCAGGATTGCTCGGAAACGCGAAACTATCATTAGGAGCACTCTGTGAACTCTACAACATCAGTGTACCAAGCAATGCTCATAGAGCATTAGTGGATGTTAAAATGCTATCATTAGTTTATCAGAGAATGACGTTCGAATTGGAATATTCAATTCGTCGTGTTCTTGAAGAAGTTTCCAGACAATCAGAAGCAAGTAATACAAAAAAGAAGAAAACTGGTGGCAAACCTTAGTTAATAGGATCAAAATCCTCTTTGTAATTGTAATTTGTACCAACATTTATGAAAAAAGTATCAATCTTTGAGCCAAAAAAGATAAAACTTTTTATTACATTGGCAAAAACATTTTAGGCCCTGCTAAACTGTGTCCTAGGTGTAGACCATGGAGTATCCTCCATATCTGAATTATTGCATTTCATGATATCTGCACAACCTTCTGGAAGAACAGATTGAATCCTGACCGTCGGTTTCTTCGGGGGCAAAGGTGGAAGCGGTGATTCGCCTTTAAGCATACGCGCCGCTACTCGCATAGTAGGCCTCATTTCATGATCAGAATTCACACAACAAAGCCCTAACATAAGTGTCCTCTCCATTTCCTTCCTACTAAACCGCCCGTTAAGTTTCGGGTCAGCAGCTTCAAGAAGTCTCCTTTTCTCCCATAAGTCCCAAACCCAGTCTGTAATCACAACCCGGTTATCATCCACGGGTCGTCTCCCGGTTGCTACTTCAAGCACAACAACACCATAGCTATAAACATCTGTTTTTACAGTAGGTACTCCGGAAAATGCATATTCTGGAGCTAGATATCCCATTGTACCTGCTGGAACTGTAGCGTCCCTTGCTGTTGGACTATGTTCATATACTTCAGCTAAACCGAAATCACCGAGCTTTGCATTGAAATCAGCATCAAGCATAATGTTGCAGGTTTTGATGTCTCTATGAATGATCTGGTTTACGCATTCTTCGTGTAGATACACGAGAGCCGAAGCAACGCCGTGCAGTATGTTCAGCCTCTTCTCCCATGTCAAAAACTTGGTATAGCTACTTTGCCTATGAAGTATTCGATCTAAGCTCCCATTGGGCATATACTCATAAACTAAGACTAATTCATTCCTCTCACAACACCATCCTTTAAGTTGAACTAAGTTTCTGTGCCTTAAACAGCCTACAACTGTACCAAATTCATTATCAAACGGAAGTCGATTATCGAAAATGTTCTGCGAAGAACTGATCCGACGGCCTTGATGAAACCTTTTAACAGCTACTGATCCACAAGATGGAATAGCACCTTCATATACAACTGCTGAGCCGCCTTCACCGATAATTCTGTCTTGACTGAACCCTCTTGTAGCTTCTTTAATCTCTGCTAATGACAAGTTCTTAGGCACTCTATCAGACCGGAATCTTCCGGTTTGATCAACATCACCGCGTTGTTTTCTACGCTTCATGAAACAGAAACAGGTGATTATACAAACTGTGATTAGAATCAGTACAACTGCAGCTGAAATTCCAATTATTGCAATCAACCCAAGATTCATTTTCCCTAAACCATTGGGGGAAGACGTTTCGATGTTGGTATCCGCTGGGAAACACATCAAACAGTTACCTTCTTCAACGGTATCCATAGCCATAGCAGAAGACTGAAACCAAAAGGTCTTGAATCGCCAGAGATTCACTCTGTGTATTGAAGATCCTCTTCCATTTGAAGCACTGAATCCCACATGCATTAACTCTTTCAATTGCATTGAAAGATCAAGCTGAGCAACAAGAACCGGATTTAATGGCCTAACTTTACTGTACCCAACCCATACTCTGATCAATTTCTCTGAATCTCTGTATTCAATCCAAGCACTCATTTCTTTCCCACTTTTTAAATCAATCCCTCTTGAAACTAAATCCACAGCGGCTAAAGATTTTATCTTATTCACATCAACACCTACATGGTTACCATTAACATCTTGAAAATTGGGATTAAAACTTGTATCAAACTCAATAGCCACGTATGTATCTTGGTCGTTTTCTTCTTCAGGGAGCCCCATACAGCCATTATTAGTGCTTAAAGAGTTCAAATTCGACGTGATTAAAAACGCGAAGCCATCTCCAAAAGGGCAAGAAGGAGAAGAGATTATACTAAACGTGAAGCTGCAAGAAAAGGAAGCTGTAACGTTGGTTGAAACATCAAGAAATCGTATCGGGTTCACGTAAAATGCTCTGCCAGTTGTGGAAGAAAATTGATTTCCTGAAGAAGAAGAAGAAGGGGCACAGTTGTGATGCTGAGTAAGCCTAATGCCATTGTTATCAAAAGAAGCATCACCAAAAAGGGTAACGTTGTTTGACGGCGAAAGGTGGCCGGAGAGAGACGGTGAACTGAAAAAAGAGAGGAAAAACAGAACAGCCCAGATCATTTTCAAGCAAAATGATGACATTTTACAAGATGGGTTATCGGAATTAGCTTTTGAAAAATCAAGATTTTGAATCGATTGAGCTTTCACGAGTGTGTTGGGTTTTGTGATTGAGTTATGAAACTGGGTTTTGGTTGTTTTCTCCAACCGAAGTCGGAGAATATGGAGAAGAACATGGTATAAAATAAGAAACTGGTGAATTGTCGCCGGAGAAGAGTAGTGCTCCGGCGGAGTTGGTTGATTTCTATTGAGCAGTAGTGCGGGAAAGTTCGTTACTTTTTGTTGGGCCCTCCAAATTGATACGGATATGTAATATGTGAAAGTATATCACATTTTCTTAAAGGGCTAATTATTTAAAAGGACTGATTTTCAACTTATTAGGGGTAATAGGACACTCCGAAATCTTATTTAGTTATAAGGACATTCTAATTTTAAAAGGAAACTTATTTAGTTATAAGGACATTCTAATTTTAAGTGGATAAAGAGGAAGAAGGGAAAAAAAAAAGGAAGAAAGGGAAAAAAAAAAAGAAGCTCTCAAAGGAAAAAAAAAAAAAAAAAAAAAAGCACCACACGTTCAAAGCAGTTTTTTTTTTTTTTTTTTAATTTTTTTTAATTCACCATATGTCTAAACGTCATATATTTTGATCTAAAATTCGGATCATCATAATTTTTTCACTAAAATTCATATTTTTTCGTCTTCTTTATTCTAAAATAAAATTTTATATTTTTCCGAATACATTTCAAAAATCAATTTTTTTCTTCATAAAAATCGACGTGGCGTATTGATCACCGTCATACATTGACAACCGACATCCATTAACCACCCCGATGCAATGACCGCTGCGATTCATTGAATACCATGATGTATTGACCGCCGCAATCCATTGACAACTTTGATCGGTGGCATCTCATTGTTGTCATCAAGTCCATGTCGCTTGCATCCGACATCAATGTCACCGCGTAAGTCAACAATGTCACCGCATCGACATCATGTCATTGCGCATAAGTCATCAATGTCACCGCATAATCAAGAATGTCATTGCATAAGAAAAAAAAAAGAAAAAAGGAAAAAAAGGAACGACAGCGAGGTTTTTATTTTATTTTTATTTTTAAATTCATCATATTTATAAACGTCATATATTTTGATCTAAAACTCGGATCATCATAATTTTTTCACTAAAATTCATATTTTTCGTCTTCTTTATTCTAAAATCAAATTTGATATTTTTCCGAATAAATTTCATAAATCAATTTTTTTCTTCATAAAAATCTACGTGGCGTATTCATCACCATCATACATTGACCATCTACCCCGATGTATTGACCATCGGGATCCATTAACCACCCCGATGCAATGACCGCCGCGATTCATTGAATACAATGATGTATTGACCACCGCGATCCATTGACAACCTTGATCAGTGACATCTCATTGTATAAGTCATCAATGTCGTTGCGTCGACGACATCAATGTCACCGCATCGACATCAATGTCCTTGCATCGACATCAATGTCACCGTAAGTCATCAATGTCATGCGCATCGACATCAATGTCATGCGTAAGTCATCAATGTCCACCGCATAATCGACAATGTCACCGCATAAGCCCGGACCACCAAGATGATCATATAGGGCACTCTTGTCAATCTCTTGATGATGGTAACTCTTGCACACATAGTAAAACACACTTTACACTAATAGGCCGACGGATTAACTATCACCAAGCAACCCAACCAAAAATCCACCAACCATAATTGTTGTAAGCACACCATGATTATCCCCACCATTAACCACAACTGATGAGAATATAGTGTGATCAGTCCACAAATAGCCATATACACAAAAACAAGGTCGAAAGCTATCATGGTCCTGCCCTTTAACAATTGATAGCTCTTTTTCATAGTTGCAAGCTCATAAACCGGCTCCAATATAGAAACCACGCTAGCCAAATGCCATAAAGCACTTATATCGACCTGCAACCTAAGAAACAGGACAAAGACAACCATAAGAGAAAAGAAAAACAACCCCAAACTATGAGTATCCACATCTATTATAAGCAGCACCAGAAACCCAAAAAAGACTTAATTGTAAGCCACCATGGTGAGTGAAACCCATAAGAAGGTAATAAAGAGCCTCACTAGATCGTACTTGTCTTTGCGAAAGCAAAAAGGACTATACCATCTATTATAAGCACCCAAATACACTTTGTCAACTAATTAGTAAAACACAATCTATGAATGCTCGAATGTTTCTCCTAGATGTGTTATTGTGTCACCGCTTCGGACATCAATGTCACTTGCATAAGTCATCAATGTCACTTGCATAAGTCATCAATGTCACCGCATCGGACATTAATGTCACTGCGTAAAGTCGACAATGTCCCCGTATCGATCATCAATGTCATTCCATCAAGTAGCATGTAAATCGAAAAAATATTTCTTAATTCGGTACTTCTTGAGCTTACACTTGTACTTGGGATAAACACTCAAAAACTTATCATACGCATCACTAAGCATAGGAATTGATTCTTCAGAGAAAAATCTTCTATCAGCCAAAAAGGCAGTGGCCCGTAAAAATTCTTTCTGGGCATGGAGCCTGGCTAGAGATCTTGAGGATGTTCCTAAGTTTTGATCATGATTAGAAGGTTTTGAATCAATGGCATGTGATTTTACAAGAGACCCATCTTCAGAGGCCTCTTGAAGAGCTTCCCTAAGTCTATTTTCTTGTGTATTATTGAGATTTTGATGTTTTTTCTTCTTACCTTCTTTCTTTTTTGTCGAACCAGAACCTTCTCCTTTTTGACTGCCCCTCTTTTCCACAATCATAGATGCACAGCGGGATATAGGCTTCCATACTGAAAAATGCATTAATTCAAATATCCTCAAACCCAAGATCTGATTAATTACCTGAAAATGGTTCCCTTTTCACATGTTAACCATTCAAAGAACTACACAATCAACAACTTCTTCATTCTCCACTTGGGCAGAAACAACAAAACGACACTCATTTCAAACCTGAAACACTGATTTAAAACACAGAAAAGAAGTTTTTTTTTTAATCAAATAGCGCACAGAAGGGTGTCGATTAAGAGGAGAAATGAAAATGATATCAAACATTAAAAAAACAAAAATTACAAGTGTAATTTAACTATGAAAAAAAAAAAAAACGAAAAAATTTCAACACCTACCAATGTATGTCAAAACAGTTGAACGAAGTTTGAAAATCGAGACCCCACTAATGATTCCAAACCCTTATTTCAATGCCACCCACTTTAACAACTCAAAAAGGTACACACTCACGAAATCCTTCAACCGCGAAAAGAAACAAAAACGAACAAATTATTAAAAAGAATTAAGAAGAAAAAGTGACGGAACGGATGGATTATGTTAATAACCCCAAAGTATTTTGACTCTTCTTTTTCTTCGCCGGAGGTAGAAGACGGTGGGATTTCCCGGAGAAATACAATAGCAGTAAGGCAGACAAGAAACGGTACAAACATAAGCATTAGCAAGAAAGTCGATGGGTTTCGGAAGTAATGTCAGTAGGAAAAGAAAAAAAATAGATTGTCCTTATAACCGAATAAGTTTTTTGAGTGTCCTAAATGATTATTAAGTCTCTAACGACGGCCTTATAACTAATATCCACTTTCTTAAATCGATATACGCTATGTATAATGTATTGTGGGTATTTATAATCATTGAATATTAATTAATTATAACAAATATACATATATATTTTTGACAAGATTATAACAAATATATATAGGAAATGTAAAAGTAGCTATTCATAGGGGTTAATCGGCATTATTCAACTGTGTGTTTATAGTAAACGGCGTTAGTCCGGTTTATTAAGAAAACTTAGCATTTTGTGAAGAAAAAAGGCAAGTCAATAATCCTAGAATCTAAAGAAATCGTTTTATTTGGTTGAAAATTGATTGTCCATTTCAAAAAGATCATTTTCCTACAACAATCGGGCATGAAGCTTTAATAAGCCCTAATAAAAGAATTAACTTGCACGATTCATCAAATTCGGGTATGTAATCAAGGAATCTAGCCACCAATACATTTTGGAATGGTTTATCAATTTGTTGTTCCTGAGAGATTCTGAAAGCCGGCTTACCTTTATATCATGTAAGACAACCTAGATGGCTAGATCTGTCAGACGATATGCTCCCTTTAACGTTGCATTGAAGGATTTTGCTGGGGGATGCCTTCTCCAACCGAGGGAGAACCAACCTCCATGACAATGATGAGAGTGGTCTTGACTCAAGGTAGATTTAGTGAAGTGCCCTTAACGTCCCCAAAAAATATCATAGATGCTTGATGGATATTCATGGTGATTGGATTTGATGATCATAATGAAGAATTTAGAGCTAGCAAAGTATATTATTCTCAAACATATGATGTACAAAAGAGGGTAATGTTACTGATACAATCATTTAAACGCAATATTTTCTTACACCATTGATCATTATGTCACTCGTTATGTGTGAGTGGTTCCATACCAAACAGTTGGTATCAAGTGGCATTTGTATGTACCTATTGCTTGTATATGTATACCTTTGAAAAGGAAGAGGCACAAATAGTTGGAAAAAAATATCAGAAAAATGAAGTAAACATAGTGGAAACATGACACTGGAGTTTTTGACTGTACTATCACATATATCCATATACTGCAAATCTGAATACTGAAAAATGAAGCCGAAAATGAAGATTTTAAAAAAAATCCCAGATCATCACATCATCTTCTTGTCACTCCAATGTCACAGGGCGAGCGAAGAGGAGGTAGCTAACGGATAAGTACATCAACATGTGGGCTGTGGCGGTATATATTTACATTTCCTGAGATATTCAATCTGCTCCAATGCAATACCTCTACGTTCCTATTCTTTAGGATCCTCACCATTGTCAGGAGAGTAGTGCAATAACCACTTTATAATACTGGGATCAATGATGATTTTCTTGAGACCAGGAGCGTTAGCCACTACATGCACGATGAATTCAACATCGGAAACACGACCGTAATAACCCCTTCAACTCAAATACCTTTAGGCTTTTTAGGGATGATGATGATGAACTGCTAACCTCATGCATAGGTCTATTAGTCCGCTTAATGTCTGTCTTTGACAACTTCATCACTAAATTAAAGGAGAAATCAAGCCAAAAAAAATTCACAGATATAAGCACAAAGTCAACAGAACAAATGAACCTAGGAAGGGAAGATGGGGACCCACATAAAAGTGATTAGACAGCCGAATCATGTCATGTGAGGAATTGTGAACACACACTCACACATAAGAAATGACGGGTTAGTCTATGGTAAGGACCGGTGCAAGAGAATTCTCCCACCGTGCAAAAGGACTAAAATACAGTTTGTCTATTTGTACACATTGTGCACATAAAGTGTCGTTGATCCAATCCATTACACCCTCTTTATAATAGACTCGCTCAACAAGGAACCACTATCACGACAATTAAAAGAAAACTGGGGAAACACTTCAATAGCACAAGTACCAGCAAATTGTTTGCCTCTAGTGTGAAAGCCCCAAGTTTGAGAGCCTTAAACTGAGAGAGGAAAGAAGAAGCTTGAGAAAAAGCACGAGTGAACGTGTCTAAGTACCCTGCAATGGACAACTCAACAAGTATCGGAAGGTTTTCCAGAGTCAAATCTTCGAATGATGATACGTCCAGTGAGACCAGGTTAAAGTTGGAGATACTGACAACTTTCAAAAAAGGACATTGTCTGATCTGCAGATACTTGAGCACCAAATTAGGATTGGAAATTACTAGATTGGTCAACTTATGGCTGCCAACCACCTCAATCCTTTCAAGAAATGGACATTGTAGAGGAAATAAGTCAATAGCTTCACCAGTCACATCTACATTTTTCAATGACAATGATTTGAGGCACTTGAGGTCTGAATTAGCTTTCCCACTACTGAACCTAAAAAAGCAATCGGGAAAGACATAATAATATTCCATATTGTACGGATCAAAGCCTGACAACAGGAAATCCAGTTCCAAACTCTCGACTTTCCTTGCTAATGCAATTTCCAACAACTTATTTATGTCCTATTTGGTAGCCTTCATAAATGTAAAAGCCAATTTTAAATTCCTTCAAACAATGACCCTTGTGCTGCCGCAAGACATGGTTGATCCACTCGACGTAATTCATGCTATTCATGGTAACCATATGCATTCCAACTAAAACTGGAGCTGGGGCATGAAAATCAAGTACCGGAGCGTTCATCCACAAGTTCAGCCATCGTCTTCAAAGGATACCTGTCTTTACCATTTCCTTCAATGTTAAGAAGGACAGAATGATCAAAAGAATGTCATCCCGCAAAGAACTAATACGATCAACATGAACTTGCCTCCAAAGCGTCTGTTTCCAAAAAAAAAAAAAAAAAAAAAAAAAAAAAAAAAAAAGAGTGTTATGGTGAAGAAAAATTGGAGAACTTATTAGCATAATAAAACTACAACCACTCATGCCCTTCAGCTTCAGAATAGGGCATAAAACTTGCAACTGAACAGTTGAAAACATTGTAAACGAAGTATTACTAGCATATAGCCATCAGAAAGCAGAAGAAGTGACCAAAATTAAACTAAAATAAGCTTTGATTAATTAACAAAGGATGCAACTTGCAGAAACTACCCTTTAAGTTGGATAACATGAACATAGACACAGAACTGCATGACTTACCATATTCAGCTGACACTTCGAGAAAAGTTTTATACATTTCTCCATGAGATTCCAAATAGGCTATTTCACACACTTCCGAATAGGCTATTTCACGTACTCCAGTCAACTTGTGCTTGAATCTGTAGAAACAGAACATCAAGAAAGCACCATAAAGTTCATATATATATTGGAAAAGCTTGAATTTTCTCCCTCCTATGCATGTCTCAGGCCCATCCATCTAAAAAATAAGGGATAAACTGTACACTTGCGTATGTAATCTAAAATAGGATTTAGAGAACAACCTATTTCTTTATACGGCTCGAAACTTGTACTCCAAGGTTCTTAGATTTTTCCACACAAAAAGCAAAAAAATCAAGTTGTCTCTTCTCAGAAAAAAATACTATAAATGAAGAGTAATGACACAATCGTTGGGAGGCAACGAGTGGAGATGCTCGTTGTGTTACAACGGTTGTGTTGTATCATTAAAGTCAAGTTGTCGGGTAAATTGCGAAACGACAATAACTGTCTCAATGTTTTCCCCATGCAAATCATGCTCAGACCCGTCACGAAGCTGAGGCGGCGCTCTACGATGCTGTAGGAACACCAAACCAGGGCGTCGATGCCCTGCACCTTACCGCCGAGTCATCTATCGGCGAACGATCCGGAAATCCGCAGCGTCGGTCTCCGAATCTAATCCGTTGGTCAGCCCGAATATACAATCGCAGCGTAGCCAAGCTCTCTCCGTAATTGGACAGCATGATTTGCTGGAGATCATAGCACATCTTCATAAGTTGAAGGAGACTAATGATTATGCATCCTTTAATAGTCTTTTAGCCTCGGTAAATTCTTTGTTTATGAACTTCAGGGATACCTTCAACTTCAACAACACTAATGATCTGTTTGTAGATTTAAATTATTGTCTTGATAATTTTGGGAAACCCCTGTTTGAATTATTTAAACAAACAGCAAACCTGATTGATCATATTGTGGATTCAGGGGCTGCTGCTAATGCTTCCATCCTTATTCCTTATATTGAATCGCAGAGGTTGTGTTGTTCTATTCTTTACTCTTTGAGTTTTCAAGAGTTTCCTGAGTTTTAAAGGACCATATGAGTGAGTGGATGGTTTCTTGCCACATGAGCTGGATTTTCCAAGTGTGGTATATAGTAAGCTTGTTTCGTCTTCAGCTATAAAGGACCAGGGATATTATATCCTCAACACTGTTATTGAGATCCTTGGATTTGAGGTAATTTCAACGTTTGTAAGCCATATATGGGTTTCCCTTTTTAACCGTTTGCAAAATCAGAGGACTGTAAAAAGTGTCAAGAATATCATTGTGTTCATGTCTCTATTCCTGGTAAAAGATGGTCCCAAAAACATTGTTAGTTCAGTAAACACATCTGTCCAGCCAAATGCTTTCCAAGCGATACTGGAGCAGTTTTGGATACCCAATCTTAAACTGATTACGGATCCCATTGAGTTGAAACTTGCAACTGTTGCTACAACGCGGCAAACGTGCGAGTCTCCAGATATTTTTGACATCAGGCTCAGGGGTAAGATGTTGGACAGTATCAGTATACTTCTTTCGCGAACCGTGGATGATGAGCCTGAAGTTCAAGGCAATTGTTAGTGGTGTCGTCGTCGTTGTCTAATATTTTTGCTGCTTCTGGTCAAAGTAGGACACACAGTTCTCCGGCATACCATCAACGGTGACACACAATTCTCCGAATCTGTAGAAAGCCTATGCCAACAGTTTGGCGGCTGAATCACACGCCTAGCTACCCGATTCCATACAGACAGAAAGAAACCGAGTATTTCGGTGTTTGATGATGGCTCCAGCACCGGTTATTTCCAAAGAATTCTACCAAACTTAAGAAGATTTGCCATACGAAGAAGAAATTCTCCGGAATCCTTTCAGTGGTATGCGCGTGCTCTCAAAGCTCTACCGGCAAGTTACAAGCTGTGGCACACTTACCTCCGTGAGCGACTCGATTTGGTTTGTAATCTTCCTATTACACATGGTCAGTATCAGTCCCTTAATAATACGTTTGATCGTGCTTTAGTTACTAGATGCCTCGAATTTGGATACTGTATTTGAAGTCTTTAATTAACCGGACAGGCTCGTAGGACTTTTGATCGGGCTCAGTAGCGCGCGTCATACACCGATATTTCTACCGCGCCAGAGCTAAATGAGGCACTCGCATACCACTCATAGTGGATTAGTTGAGTGGCTAGACTAAGATTTGAGATGAATCACTGAACTAAAGAAAGTAGGAAAAATCATAAGAGAACATTCCCCGCTCCATCCATACCATGAGAAAGGAAGGCCTAGTCTTAGCGCTAGCAGACTGCCGGTTTTTATCCACTTATTATCCTTTTGAACAGAAGTTGTAGCCTATTTTGCCTCCCTAAACAAAGGTCTAAATCATCTCATTCAACCAGTTATGCCACTTTTGAAGTGCCATAATCAGCCAAGCATGTGGTTCGCTCAAGCGAGTTTACAAAACTTCAAAGTGTTCCGGCGGCATGTGGTTCGCTCAAGCGAGTTTACGATACTTCAAAGTGTTCCGGCAGTGCTTCTAGCAAGGAAAGAGTCAGATAAGACCATTTAACCAGAACCACAAGAGTATAGTAAAACGAAGCTCTCGAAAGAGCTACAATCCTATCGAGACATCTTAGGGTTTTATCTTAGGTACTTAAAATACGATCCACGCCGTATTGAGGATTTTATTGAGTTTTTGTTTAACTCTGAGCTCTGGTAGAGGCTGCTGAGAGGATGGCTAGTGTATTGAATGATAATCAGTTTATTCGGGCAAAATTGTAAATTTAGTCCTGTAACCGAACACGTTTTATAAATTTGGTTATGTTTATTCTTCGATTACAAAATCGACCCTGTAAATGCTTTTTGTTTTACAAAAATTGTCCTACATGCCATAAAATACAGACCGAAGTACTTTTCCTATAAAAATTCATGCCTATGTCATAAAAAAAATTCCGCATCAGCCTTTGTCAAAAAACTAAAAATTTCCCCTTTTCACATCACCCTGCTTATTTTATTGCATTAAAAAATTCCCCATTAAAAAATAGGGGCGTGGTTTAAAGGCCAAAAAAAAAAAAAAATAGAAATCAGGACAGTGGAAATATAAAATGGGTGATAAGGACAAATCAATTGTTCATAACCCCAAATCAACTATTTTCTACAGTGGAACTGGTCTCAAATCTAATGTTTCACTATCACAGTGGAATAAAGACATGTGTTTTTTACCCGAAAAAATTCCACTGTCCTCACTGCATATTTCTAGATAGGGGTGTACACGGTTCGGTTCGGATCGGTTAATAGCAGAAACCGAACCGAAATTTTCGGTTAATTGAAAATCCGAACCGGAACCGAACCTTTTGTAAAATAAAACCGAACCGAAGTAACCAGTTCGATTCGGTTAACCGAAAAAAACGAAAAAAAAATCAAAAGTAAATAATTAGAGATAACCGAACCGAACCGAAAAACCAAACCGAAAAAACCAAATTTCATCCAAATTATACAATTACAACACTTTGATTCACTATATGGTTATAAACGGTTTCCACTTCTTGATGGTTATAAACGGTTTCCTCTAGTTCTTGTTCAACCACTTCTAGGCTAAATTACAATTTTGGTCCTCTAACTAGACACGTGTTTTGATTTTGGTCCTGGTTTTTCTCCGGCGACAATTTTAGTCCTGTAAGTGTGCTTTTTTTTTTGCAAAAATAGTCCTGAACGCCGGAAAGACCACTTGCAGGACTAAAATTGGTCTTTTCCGGCGAATATTTTAATCCTGTAAGTGGTCTTTTCGGCGACAATTTTAGTCATGTAAGTGGTCTTTCCGGCGTTCAGGACTATTTTTGCAAAAAAAGACTACTTACAGGACTAAAATTGTCGTCGGAAAAAAAACCAAGACCAAAATCGAAAAACGTGTCTAGTTAGAGGATCAAAATCTGTAATTTATCAGTCTTTTTTACAGTGAGGAAACGGTCATATAACATGTGAATGATCCGGCAAATCATAACCTGCCCTTCCCCCTAATTATATGTTTAGTCCTCTTTCATGTTTGTTCAAAATACATACATAATATATAGAGGAAGAGATTTAACCCAATTGCCCGGATTTTACCTTTTAATAAAATAGATCGTAATCAAAGTTACATAAAGGCAAACGATCGACATTAATTAAAAGGTAAATCAAGTTTATTAGATTCAAAGTATAAATATGCAAAATCAAAGTGACAAACAAATCTGGTAATGAATGAACAAGCTTTCTGGTTAGCTGGGCTTTTTACACATATATATATTTAAAAAACTCCACGGCACAACATGCATTCTGCTACCAGTTGTGATTTATATAAATTAAAAATATAACTAGCTAGCTAGAAAAACGTCCACATTCAATGTCCCAATATAGGCTAGACTATAATCCGTGTTAAATTATCTTAACGGACTTATATTTAATTTTGGAATGGAGGTAGTATATTTTTACTATATAACCACATCATGAACATACAAGTAGCTAGCTAGAAAAACTTAATCCAGATTCATTTTAAGCGCTCATACAAATTAAGGCTCAAAACAGGTTCAATTATGTTATATATATATGATCATTAATTAATCGAACCGAACCATGTGGCCGGTTACACTTACAACCCTTGGATACTAGAAGAAACCCATATGATATGGGGTAATTCTTCCCTACCATCTCATTTACACCGTAGATGCACGTGGATGATTTTAAACCACACAATTTGAATTTGAGTTGAAACTGTACATGTGGTCCAAAATCATCCACATGTGTTACTCCTCAAATGAACTCACCATAGAATAACTTCCCCATGAAACATTCATGTATATTTGCAAGCAGGTAGGCAAACGGTTTGCATGTGGTAATATGGGTCCTAGTGAGAACCATTTGAGTTAAGATGGCTCAAACTAGTCAACCAAAGCAGGCCGAGCCATCTTAACTCAAATGGTTCTCACTAGGACCCATATTACCACATGCAAACCGTTTGCCTACCTACTTGCAAACCGTTCGCCTACATGCTTCAGTCATCAGTGAACTCGACAAAATGGCTCGATCCTTTTTTGAGGCCATGAAACGGAGAAGAGAATCTTCCGTCTTGGAGGATGGCAATTTATATGTCAACAGAAGCGTAGTGGGGTATGGGAATATATGAAAAAATTACTCAAAAAATATGCATAGATGTGGTCAAAATGGCAAATAGTTCCACTTTTGGGATAGTGTCAGTACAAACTTGTGTAGTGTCATGAATCATTTATTGATATGAGTCTCAACAAAATCAATGATATCGACAGGGTTCTGAAAGATGTAGTCAAATTTGTAGTGCACATCTCCTTCCAAATGCAACCATCCCTAATTTTGACCACAACTATATTTAACTTTCTTTATATTGAGCTTTTATCCTATCACTTTTTAATTTTGAGCTTTTTATATCAGGTGCGGTGTATGATTTTTGAGAGTTGCTTTTATCGTATCTCGTATTTTTATCACCTTTTAATTTTAAGCTTTTTATACCATGTGTGGTGTATGATTTTTGAGAGCTTCTAAATTTCGGAAGGGCTTGCTTAATCACAATTAATTATTGAGATCTCACGCTCTGTGTATCTTCAAAGGGCATCGGAGATGCCACCACATAGTCGTCCAATGACATTGCTCGTGAATATATATGTGCGACGACTTCATCACGGTTATGTATTTTCTTTTTTATGCAATTCGTGATAGTTAATCAAATTGTGTTGAAATAACATTTTTTTTTATCATCTTAACCGCAATTGTTGGATGAAGACCCACCGACGGAGTGAATGAAGTAGAAGATCGATCCTGTTGTTGAATTTCTTCTGCTCGACGGAGTATATACGGTAGAAGATGAAAATGTTGCTTCAGAAAGTTGACAAGAAAAAACGTTTCAAGAGATGATCCCAAATTCAATTTGATTTCCCTTCATCCAAAAGTTATCTACTTAGTTTAAATCAATTAATAAGAGCAGCTCCTTTTCTTTCTGTGATATAATAACGGACGAGCACAAATCCATTCACCTAAGAAACAACTTATAATACAAATTTGAGATATTCGGCTCGATTTGCTTTAAATAGGACTACAAATTAGAAAGCAATTCCCTTTCAAAAAATTGCAATGAATCGTCCTCCCAAGCTTTCAAAGTCTCATAGAAACACGTACAATTTAACGAATATAGGACTTGAAAGTGTTGGAAATCACACTTTTATTAACCGAAATTTGTCTTGATAAATTTAAATTGACGGTATATGATCGAGATCCCTTAATTCTTGTTTTTTGTATCTTTCTTTTTGGTATGTTTATATTGAATTATATATGGTACATGAGATCCCTCCAATCATCTATGTTTTTTTTTGTTTTTTTTTTAAGTTGAAAAGGTCTCGTGCTGTAAAAGATGAACTTTCAGAGATGCTGAAACGACGTGTAATGAAAGGACTTGAATTCTTCTGGACTTAAAAAGTCCAATATTGTAGTTGTAATATTTTAGTGTTTTGTCGATGTCAGAAACAAGACAGTTATAATAGATTTTTACATGTACAGTAGAACCTCGATAAATGAATGTTCGATAAATGAATAATCTCGCCAAATGAATAATTTTCTCCGGTACCGACTTGGGCAAAGGGGCTAAATGAATAACCTCGCTAAATGCATTAACGAATAAATTTTTTTGAGTCCTTAAGGACCCTATGTAAACATAAATGAATAATCACTAAATTCCAAATATATATATATAATAAACAAAAATATTTCATCCAATCAACAATTTCATATAAGAAATCATTTCTTCTAAAAAAATGCATCTAAAGTTGTTTGTTTTTTCCTACCACCAAAATATATCACATCCTAATTTTTTGCAATGCACGCACAACTTCTGGAAGTTTTACTCGTGTTGTAGTAAGTAATTTTGTATGGTGACTACTGTCTGAAATGCTTCTTTTGGTGACACATTTGTTATGACGCTACTATCATCTGGTTCAGGATCGTTCTCACCATTTTGTACGGACTCAATAATTTCTTCGTCTGTAGGCGATTCCATAACTGCATCATTCCAAGTGATATATTATTATATGTTTATTATTAAAAGATAATTTAGTGATATATCAATACAATACAATGTACCTAGTCCATACATATAGTGCATGTATTCCTAATCTAGAGTTTAAAGAAAATGAATGTAATTAAGTTTTTCATAAGAATCTTGACATAAATTTGTACATTAAAGGTAAAAATACTAATCATAAGAAAAAAAAATAAAAAAAATGTAAAAATATTATCTAAATGAATAAATATTCATTCATCGATAAATGAATAATATATTCATTTATCGATAAATAAATAAACTCGTTAAACGAATATTTTTTTCTGATTCCGAAGGTATTTATTTATCGAGATTCTACTGTAGTATTTTGTTGTGTCTTATCAACAAACATTTCCCCTTATTGTGTCTTGCAACAAACATTTCCTATAAAATACTACATAGGTTCCCATGTTCCAATCATGGGAAGATATATACACGTTATGTAAGGGGCACCAGTTGTACATGTGACACTTTTGATACATGCAAGTCATACTATACATATCATAAAAAAAAAAGAAAAGAAAAAGAAAAGTTAACGAATATAGTCCGTTGTCATGTCTCTGCGGTGTCTTGAATAATTGCAAATAATTTGTGACAAATTATTAACTATATAGTTATTATTTTATTTGAATTTTTAGTTGCACGATCACATTGATGGAGATGATAATAAATATAGGGAGAACTGCAATTGATCAAGTAAAGCCATATTAAAAAATAGAGAGAGACAAATGAATAATAAAAAAATTATTTGATATTATTAGGTGGCATTCTACTTTACATGAATTAAACACGACAAGAAGAAGAAAATAACCTATTTGACCGTATATATAGGATAAAGAAGCAACAGCATACATTTGGCTACATGCCGGCTCTTCTATTCATCCATTTGGACTTCAAAGATTATGACAGGCTTTCTTTAGAATATAGTAAAATATATAGGAAATTGTAATCTAAAGAGATGAATGTTAAAAGGACATAAAATATACTGTGTTTTTATTGTATTGTGTTTCGCAAACACGTGAAACACTCGTCTAACCGGGATTTTTTAATAGACATGAAACACTCGCTAACCGGTTTTTTTTATAATAGACATGTATAGGAGTGTGCTGCAGGAATTTTATGACACGGATCAGAGATCGATAATGACATATCGTATGACAAATTTCTTATGTATTATATAAAAAATATGTATGATTATGGGTCAAGAGTCAAAATTTTAAAATTTTATCGAGTCAATCAGTAGTTATTAGTACATAAAATTTTTTAAACAGTGTAAAAATACACTGATTTTTTTTTTGAATTGGGGTCAAGTGACCCAATTTGTCGAAAGGGCACCGCCCCTAGACATGCGTAAACATCGAGCCAGACGCAGACCTCTAGACTGCGACGGCCCCACCCTTGAGAGAATACATCGGGGCGGCCGATGCCTTAAAAAGAATATAAATAAGTACATATAAATGGATTTTATTATTTATATGAAACTGACCACTTAAGTTTTGATCCATAACTAATCGTATAAAATTGAATATACATACTTATGTTTAAAAGACAAAAAATTGACAACTTTTGACACCGGTGGATATTGGGTTATGAACAACGGATTTATCCTTATCACCCAATTTATATTTCCACTGTCATGATTCTTATTTTTTTTCCCTTTCACATGTTGGCTCCACCAATTTGTTTTTGACACCACAATAAAAGTAAAAATAAATAAATAAACAAATATATATATTACTGGACTAAATTCTAAGTATTTCTTTTTTTTTTATCCATTTGTTTGGGATATATATATTATATTTATTTTGAAGGGTGGATTTTACAGAAACGATTGGGCAAGAGACGATTTTTTTCACCGAGAATCGACTGGAAATGTCAATTATATAATCGGCTCTTCAAAATTCGATTCCCACCTGAGACGGTAAACAATTTGCAAGACAGGCCGTATATAGTACGAATAATATTTTCTAATTAACAATATTAATATGTCACTAAAAGCTCTAAAATTGTATAAAAACCACTATGGTGTCATATTAAATCTGTAAAATAATATGATGTGATGTCATTTTATTTAGGTGGCCAAATAAATTGGTGTGGTGTCACTACTAAAGGTCAATATTGTATTATACTTAAGATTTTGCTTCATATATCGCAAATATATATATATATATATATATATATATATATATATATATATATATATATATATATATATATATATATATATATATATAAAAGAAAAGCCTTGTAGGATTGGAGACTGACCAAGTGAAACCACATAAATACACCATGCAAATAAGACAAGCAAGATAATAGATAAAATATTTTTTTGTCACATTCTAAGATTGCATGAAAGTATATGAAAGAAAGAAAAGGAAGGGGGGAAAAAAAAAAAGTATATCAAGATTACAAAAAAAGACAAGAAAATTACATTTGACCTCAACATCATCATCATCTGTTTGGGATCTAAAGCAACTACATTTGGCATCAGATCCTTAACAACAAATTCTAATGAGATTTGGAACTATTAAATATTTAATCGAAAAGCAAAAGGCCAAATAATCAAAGGTCCTTTTTTTTGGTCATTAATTTCTTGTCTGATCTTATTCTTGATCGACCCGATCCGACCATCCTATACCGAACCGGATGTGTTCTTCCCACTCGATCATTCGAATTCCGACACAATTGTGAAAATTCTACGATCAGAATGTCTTCATTCCACTGTAACCGTTTTGAAACGACATCGGTATGCTAGCTTGGGAATAGCTTGATGTGCTTTTCTTAGAAATTAATAATGCTACTGTCACAACCACTCTGACATAATAAATAGTATAACTTGATATATCATTGGGACGTATCCTATTAAAGGTCCCACTGACAGATGTCTTATGATGGTTGTGACAGTAGCAGTTATATAAGTTATATGATTAAAGATCAAAAAGATTGTTGAAAAGGTCAAGAGAATGATTGTTTGGGCTAGCAAAAGTTGAAGGACTATGCATATTAGCAAAACTACTTTCTAAGTAATTTTTGTTGCTGGGTAAAACTGGGCTTAAATCATTAAAATAGCCTAATTGACTTGCATGATCAGAAGGTAAAGTGAAGAAATTTGTTGGAATATGTGGAAGTGAAGCTATATTCGGTGACAAAATCCCCGGAAAATTACCCGTAATCTTATCGATTTTCGAGCTTATTTCGAGCCCATGATGATCCATAATTTGATCATTAATATCACCAAACTTGAAAGCCTTCTTATTCCCCGCCGGCGAAGACTTAGTTTTCTCGATAGACGCCAACCGTGCCGCCGGAGATACGGCACCGCCGCCGGAGGAAGAATCTTGATTTACCGACGAAGCCGGAGACGACGTGGTTTGTGGGCCCGTAAGACGTTGAACCAAAGTCATGAAGTCGTTAGGGTTCGTGTGAATGACTTTTGGAGACACCGTATAGATGATGATCGGTTGCCGTGGTGGTTGTGGCGGCAGTGGTGGCTCCGTCGGTTGTTGTTTCTTGATCTTGTGTGACTCGTCGCGGACTTTGAGCGGCGTTGGCCGCGGCCCTTGGAGGAGTTTCTTGGCCACCTTGGTGCTTGTGTATTCTGGCATGGTGGTCATTAGGAGTGAATAGTATAACTCAAATGTAGTGTATATGGTAAAATGAAGATATATAAATTTATCAAGTTAATTGAATTATGAAGACTATAATAAAGGTAAGGAATGAGACAGTTGGACATTTATAATAAAAAAAATACATGTTTTACTAATGTTTGGCCGGTTTAAAGTTGTTGCATACATGTTGGAACATGAATAAAGTATAAGAAGAATAACTAAGTATAAGAACATTGAAATATCCAATATTATTTGATACTATATATTTGATAAATTTGAGCTTCAAAATTATGTTGAATTTATCTAACTTTCGCCCAAAAAAAAAAAAGAAAGAATTTATCTAACTTGTAGGGATGTTAATTTTTTTCTGTACTGAATCAAACCGACTGAAAATTGAACCAATACAAACCGAATTGTTTAGATGTTTTTCTATCCAATTAAGACTTTGATTAAGTGGTCAAAGTTGAGGTAATATAATCATGAGGTTTTGGGTTCGAGTCCCGTAAAAAAATAGTTTTCTAACAAAGGACGGAGGTGTATGCAGGGCTGAGGTGGGCTAAACCCGCCGGCGGAAAAAAAATTTACATTAAAAAAATTATATAATTCAACTTAACATCAAAACATCTTAATTAAGCCCACTCGATTGTCCGAATATAATCGACTAACCCACCCGAGATCCAATATAATCAACTAGCCCACCCGAGATCCAATTTCTGGCTCCGTCGTTGTTTCTAACTGTGGCCGAACCGATAAAAAAAACAAACAAACTGATTTTGCTTTGGATTGGTTTTAGGACCTGCTGATTAGTATGTAATGACATAATTAATTATATAATTAAATAGACAAAAATTGTCTATGGGAATTGTGCGTTACTAGTCAAGTAAGTTACTATGTATGATTTGTGATAATATTTGTACCGTAAACCGACAAATTGGACTGAACAAAACCAAATAAATAAAGACCGAATCGAATCAAACCAAAATGAATATGATTGGTTTTGGTTAAATATTTTGGAAGAGAATTATTTTTCTTGTTATGAAAAACATTAAAACTGAACAAAACTAACCGTGGATACCTCTATTAACTATGAGTAGTTGTGTAATGCCTCTCATTGTAATTCAAGGTTATTCCTTTCATTTCTTAAGCAAAACATTGAACTTCGTTGTAACTATTTAAATCTATCGTTCTTGTATTGTCTAAAATTGTTATTTGTTAATCTAGTCATCAAATTCATTGTGTTTCATTCTTATTTCTTCATAATGTTTTTTCCCCATGTTTTTAATGTATGATATTACATTCTTTTCGTTTTAAAGAGCCGATGTCTTGGTCAGGACTCTACCATATGATTCTAGAGTTGCCTCCCACCGTATCTCATGGTGTATCACTTATTTTAATTTGTCAGATAGTTCGATATGATACAATCTGAAACACTGAAAACTCAGACTTTGACTTAAGGGTACTACTTTAGTCATAATGGATTAATAATTACTTAAAGTTTATTATCCTAGTTTGGCTTAAAATAAATAACTCAAGTTATATAAAATCATTTATATCTCAACTTTATATCCCAGTATGTTTGTATAACCCTTTTATTTCAATTTTTTTTTTTATGCACGCACACTGTCTCTACTGGGACTCGAACTCGGTACCTCTAAATTAACAACCACAACACAAACCGTTGGACCAATGACTTATTTCAATCTAGTATCATGTTCCTAAGGTTTACTGAATTCATTATGCCTTAAATTTACGTTGCAATGCTTGATTTCCGAGGCATAACATAATGTTGCCCTGGAGTTACAAATTATATATAATTCATCCCCATCTCCCCTCCCCCTCCCCCCTCCCCCCTCCCCCCCACACACATATATATATATATATATATATATATATATATATATATATATATATATATATATATATATATATATATATATATATATATATATATATATATATATATATATTCAATTCTCTTGAAGAATTTTTTTTTTTTTTTTTTTTTTTTTGGCTTGCTTTCAGACAGCTAGAATCTCTTAAAGGATGAGATGCATATATCTTAAAAAAAGAAAGAAACAATAACAATAGTATTACCTTTCTTTCTTTAAATAGAAGGCCAGCAATAATATATTTATTTATTTTGTTGGTACATGAGTAAATAATTATACTTTCATCCGGGTTAAATTATAACCTATGATTTTAGATAAGTTACCATTTAAAATATAAAAGAATTGTTTATTTTTTATTTTTTATTATTTATTATTATTATTTTTTAAGAACAGCAAGAGCTTTATTACGTAGAATCTGCTTTACAAGAACTACAACTAGGTTCCTCAAAATAAAATATTAAAAAAAAAAAAAAAAAAAAAAAACTACAACTAGGGGTGGATGGATGCCCCATTGCATAGTTCCAATCATATTCATTTAAATATAATTCTCCTCTCTTCTAACAAAAGTAAATCTAAAATGAAATCCGAAAGTAAATTACAAAAATCTTCTACGACATGGCCAAGGCTTTTGATCGGGTGGAATGACAATACCTTTGGCGAATTATGGAGCGTATGCGGTTCCCGATATCCTTTATTGATGTGGTACGACGGTGCGTCACGACGGTATCCTCCTGTGTGCTGATCAATGGGAAACCTAGTAGAAGAATTGTGCCGACCTGAGGGATTCGACAGGGGATCCGTTGTCGCCCTTCCTTTTTATCATTTGTGCGGAAGGCTTTACGGCTTTACTCAGTGACTATGTTACCCGGGGAGCCTCGCGGGGTATACGGTTTGGTAGGGAGGACGTGGTCATTATCTCCCATTTGCTTTTTGCGGATGATTGCAAGGTTTTTTTTGAACTCTTGGATGGGGCAGTGGAGACTTTGGCAGAGTTGTTTGACAGGTATGGGGCTCTCTCGGGCCAAGTGATCAATTTTCACAAGTCTGGTCTTTACTTTTCGGCTGGAGTACCGGAGGAGGAGCGGGAAACGGTTTCCGATCTGCTCCAAATTCCCTTAGGGGACGGCTCGGGTAAGTATTTGGGGTTGCCATACATGATCGGGCAGAATAGGCGCCAGGTGTTTGCCTTCTTGGAGGACAGAATACGTAAAAAGGTAGCCGGGTGGAAGGACAAATTACTCTCACCGGCAAGAAATGAAGTGTTCATTAAGTCATCTCTCCAAGCTATACCAACGTACATCATGCAATGTTTTAAGATACCCACCACATTGATACGGGAGATAGAGCAGGCGATTAGAGGCTTCTATTGGGGCGACACAGACATTAAGTGCAAGATACACTGGAAAAACTTGGAGGCTTGTTGTTTACCAAAGAATCTGGGGGGCTTGGGATTTCGGGACCTTGACTGCTTTAATCTGGCCTTATTGGCAAAACAATCGTGGCGCATGTTGACTAGTCCAGGTTCTTTGGCGGCACAAGTATTGCATGCGAAATACTTTGAAGACAGTACTATTCTAGCGGCTGGTTTGGGAGCGAGACCGTCCTACTTGTGGAGTAGTATCCTTGAGGGTCGGGACCTTCTGGTTAATGGGATGCGGTGGCGAGTGGGGGATGGTGAGCCTGTGTTTGTCTTTCATGATGCCTGGGTAAACCGGCAACCTTAGTTACGCATACCATTTGCAGGACATGAGCTTCCGGTGGATTCCACTGTCTCGGACTTATTCATACCTGGCTCTAGATTGTGGGATGTGCAGAAAGTGAGGCAAGTCTTTCGACCATGGGAAACAGACGCCATTCTTGAGACTACCGTTTCCACAGATGGTCACCCAGATCGATGCATGTGGCACTATGATCATAGAGAGGTATACACCGCCCGGTCCGGTTACTTTCTGGCTTTATCACTCTATCGACCGTCGTCTGTGGCGGGACCGTCTACTTCAAGGGGCCAAAGTCAAATCTGGAGAAACTTTTGGCGACTTCCTGTCCAGTTGCGTATCCAGCATTTTCTGTGAAGATGCTTACATGATTGTCTTGCCATTGGTCAGGGTCTGCAGAGGAGGAACTTGGGGGATGGACTTTGCCTAGCATGTGGAGAAACATTAGAAACACTACAGCATGTCATCTTTGATTATGAGTTGGCCGCTAGAGTTTGGCAAACGTCACCGTACAGTCACATTTTACAGCTTCTTCGGTCCGCCACATTTGCAGAGTTCTTTATGCGACTGCAGGGCGTTCAAGACGCGGCTAGGTTTGTTTGGCTAATGTGGCGGATCTGGAAGGCTCGGTGTTCGGCAGTTTTTGATAGTCAGCCGGTTTATGTCTCTGCGGTTTGTGTGCGATCTTTGACAGCTTCAGCTGAGTATGTAGAGGCATTGGCGAGTTATCAAACCCAAGGCTCGGGCCCACCTTTGCCAGATCGTTGGTCGAAACCGCAGCCTGGGGTGGTGAAGAGCAATGTTGACGCGTCAGTCACAAAGACGGGTGCAGGTATTAGGGTGATCTTCCGTGACTCACTGACAGGACCATTACTAGTGCTATTATAATCTGTGGAAATATTACTCGACGGACTCGGTCCGCGAGGCTTTAGCAGGTGCTCGGCGGTGCATTGCCGAGCCTTAGGACGTGCATAATATTTTGTACACCTTATTTAATTGTAAAATTAATTGTAAAAGACATATTAATTGTGAGTCATATAAACAATTAATATGTCAAACTCTAGTTTACTTTATGTCATAGACATAACTTTTACTTTTTACTTTTGCATGCTTGCCGCCCACATCTACATACTCAAGTGGCCGCCCAAGCTAGCTAGCTAGTCTCTCTATCTCAATTGTATCTATTTATACATCCTTTTACTCAATGAATAAACTAAGTTGAAGTTTACTCTTGTGTTTATCACATTCTCAAACTCTCTTCACATGGTATCGAGACTTACCGATTCTAAAAATCCGCCGCAAAACTCGGTTCTTTTTCGAAAAAATGTCAACATTATCGATGTTTCATCTTCTTCGAGAGACTCACAATGCCTCGGCCAGATCGGGATAACTTAACACTCTTCTTTTACAAATCATAAACTTGATGGTAACAATTACTTGCTATGGTCAAGGTCTATGAAAATGTATATCTCCGGCCGGGGCAAGATGGGATATCCGTCTCGGTTCCAAACCCGCCCTCGCTCGAAACCGACCCCAAGTTTGAAGCATGGGACACGAAAAATAACCAAGTCATGACCATCCTCACGAGGTCTATGACAAAAGAGATCGATGAGAACTTCATGATGTATGACACTTTGCTAAGGAAATCGGGACAATGCCGAGACCTTTACTCAAAAAAGGACAATACATCCGAAGTCTATGAACTCGAAGCTCGTATTCAAAATTGCGGACAAGGGGATATGTACGTAACTCAATACTTTAATCAACTATCTAAGGCATGGCAACACCTAGATATGTTGGAAACTCACCCCCGGAATGATGTTAAAGATGCCGCACTCTTTAAAGACATTATCGAGAAAAAGAGAGTATTCAAATTCCTTACCGGATCGAATCCTACTCTTGATGATGTCGAGGGTAGAATTCTTGCTACTAAACCTCTTCCAAATCTCAAATCCATGTTTGTTGAGGTCAAACATGAGGAAAGCAAGGAGGAAAGTGATGCCGCCGAACCCCCCGTGACAACCCTACCGAAAGTGCCACCCCGCCGACCGTCGGGAACCCCGCCGAGGCTACCGAGGCTTACGGGAAGCCCGCCGATAAACCGGAAGCCGTTTGCGTGACCACCGCAAACGCACTAATCACACCAAGGACACTTGCCGGAAGCTACATGGCAAGCCTAACTCCTCCAAGACCTCCGGACCCGCCAAGGAAAGTCGTGCGTACACATAAGTGAGGAAGAAGATGACAACAGGTTGAATGCTCAGGTTGCTGCATTCAAAGCCTTCCTAACTCAACAAAAGGGAGGTAGTCACTCTACTGACATAGCCTCTCATGCCAGCACATGTAAATTCTACTCATCTATTAGTAATGAAACCTGGATTGTTGACTCTGGGGCCTCATCCCATATGACTGGTAATAAAAATCTCATTACTCAACTTAAGCCATGTCCCCAAATTCACAATATCAAGACTGTCGATGGATCTATCTCTAGTGCAAAAGGTTTTGGTCGGTGCGGCTTACTAATAAGATATGCCTCGCGAATGTCCTATTTGTTCCAAAATTAGATTGCAATCTCATATCGTCGTAAGAACTTACTAAAGATTTGAACTGGATCGTTGTTTTTAATGAGAATCGGTGCACATTCCAGATCATTCTTCAAAGGCAAGTGATTGGGACCGCTAAACCTTGCTCGGTCATTTTGTGGTCAACCCCGTTGAAGACGTAAGATCGAAGACCGAATCCGCCTCGCCGGCTTTGCACTCAAAACCTAGACAATATCATGTTATGGCATTATAGACTAGGACATCCCGAGCTTTAGTTATTTAAAGTCTATAGATCCCGAATTGTTTAAAGGTTGTAATTTGAATGATCTTCAATGTGATATTTGTCGGTTGCTAAACTCACCAAATCTGTGTATGCAAAATTACCTTACTTACCATCCACACCATTCACCTTAATTCACAAAGTGACGTATGGGGACCCTCGAGTAAAAAGCATAACAGAAAGAGGTGGTTTGTTACCTTCATAGATGACCACACCGAACCACTTGGTTATTTTTAATGAAGGATAAGTCCGAAGTTGGACCCATCTTTCAAGAATTTTACAACATGGTCTCCACTCGCTTTGACACTAAGATCAAAATCTTGAAGACCGACAATGCTCTTGAATATTATGAGTCTCATCTCGGTAATTTCTTGATGGATAAAGGGATTGTCCATATCGGTAGTTGTGTTGAAACCCCTCAAAAAATGGGGTTGCCGAGAGAAAGAACAGTATCCGCTTGAAATGGCTAGGTCTATTATGTTTACCACAAATGTTCCAAAATATATGTGGGGTGAAGCCATATTGACTTCCACATACTTAATCAACGTACTTCCCAAACAGAGTACTAGGCTTCAAAACTCCTATCAAAACCCTACCGGACACACACTCCCGTCCCCATCTTATTTCCCGCTTACCTCCAAAATCTTTGGTTGTACCGTGTTTGTCTATATCCATGCCCAACACGAAGCAAACTTGATCCCAAAGCTCACAAGTGCATATTCCTAGGATATGCAAAGGACAGAAAGGTTACAAGTGCTACTCTCCTTCGAAAAAAGATTTTACAATTCTATGGATGTAAATTTTTTTGAAAGGACTCCCTACTACAACAAGTCCACCGAGGCAAATCACCGATGGAAACCCGATAGAAATTGACCTAAACCCTTCCTTCAAAGAAACTCTTAACCTCAAGAACCTCACCGATCCTCGGCAGACCGAACCCCGCATGCCCTACCGACTCACAACAAACCCACCGATCCCCAAAGAACCAACCGACTCGAGCCCGCCGACCCCGAGCCCGCCGACACTCGGCAATCTGCGGATCCTCGGCGGCCTACCGACATTGATGACGGACCTATTGCTCTAAGGAAAGGGAAAAGATCATGCACCGATCATTCTATTCATACGTATTTATCTTATGATCGCTTGTCTCCCTGTCTTTGCCATGTTTACACAGACTCCGGACTCTCACTCTATCCCTAGAAATATTCGGAGGCCCTTCAAAATGATAAGTGGAAGGTCGCCGTTAAAACCGAGATGACCGCTCTCCCGGATAATCATACTTGGGACCTCACAACTCTTCCCAAAGGCAAGAAGACAGCTTAGTGCAGATGGTTATTCACTATCAAATACACTCGCCGATGGTACAATTGACAAGTACAAAGCCGATTGGTAGCAAGGGGATTCACTCAAACTTATGGTATTGACTATAAGGAAACTTTTGCACCAAAGTGGCAAAACTCAACACCGTCGTGTTCTCGATCTCTCTAGCGTCCAACCGGACCGGCCTCTACACCAATTGGATATCAAAAATGCTTTTCTCAATGGTGATCTCACCGAGGAAGTCTATATGAATGTACCTCCCGGTTTTGTCAATCCCCACACTCGTGGCAAGGTATGCAAACTCGTAAAATCTCTATATGGCCCGAAGCAATCCCCAAGAGCCTGGTTTGGAAAACTCACTACCGTGGTTAAAGCCGCACGATATCATCAATGCAACTCGATCACACCATGTTTGTCAAGACAACCAACCGAGGAGGTCCATTCTAATTGTTTATGTGGATGATATCATCCTCACTGGGGAAGACTCTACTGAGATCCAAAACTTGAAGACTCTACTGGCAAAGGTGTTCCAAGTTAAAGATCTGGGCTACCTCAAGTACTTTCTTGGTATGGAAGTAGCTAGAAACACCAATGGCATTTCGCCTCCCAAAGGAAGTATGTCCCGGACCTACCGAAGGAAACGGCATGCTTTGGGATGCAAACTCGTCGTATCTCCAGAGTAGACCCCAAATCATACCCTACCGCATGGTGACATTGCTTTGTCCGGAAAGAACAATATCAAAGGCTTGTAGGCAAACTCATATACCTTTCTCACACAAGACCCGATATTGCATATGGGGTCGGGCCTGGTCGGTCAATTCATGCATTGCCCTACCGAGCAACATTGGGATGCAAAGTGAATAGGATACCGAGGTATTTAAAATCCACTCCCGGCCAAGGCCTCGCACTTCACCAAGTCTACCGATAGATCAATCAAGGTCTACACCGATGCCGATTGGTGGGCCGTCACATTGACAGGAGGTCTACCACAGGCTATTGCTCATATATATGGGGGAACCTAGTTACTTGGAGGAGAAAGAAACAACCTACTGTGTCAAGAAGCAGTGCTGAAGCTGAACTAAGGGCACTTGTACTTGGCATTTGTGAAGCTCTATGGCTAAAAAGGGTACTGACTGAACTTCAGCAACCGTATCAGCAACCTATCACACTCTGTTGTGATAATAATTCACCTTATGCATGGCAAAGATCCACCCATCATGATAAAACCAAGCATGTGGACATTGATAGACACTTTCGAAGGAGCGATTGATGCCAAGATTATTCAACTCCGTATGTTCCCTCGGCAGATCGAATGCCGATATTCTTACCAAGGCTATTCCACCTCTTATGTTCGGCGAGACTAAGTAGCAAACTTGGCCGCATCAACATATACAAACCCCGATTTGAGGGGGGTGTGGAAATATTACTCGCGGACTCGGTCCCGCCCGCGAGGCTTTAAGCAGGTGCTCGGCGGATTGCCGAGCCTTAGACGTGCATAATATTTTGTACACCTTATTTAATTGTAAAATTAATTGTAAAAGACATATTAATTGTGAGTCATATAAACAATTAATATGTCAAACTCTAGTTTACTTTATGTCATAGACATAACTTTTACTTTTTACTTTTGCATGCTTGCCGCCCACATCTACATACTCAAGTGGCCGCCCAGTCTCTCTATCTCAATTGTATCTATTTATACATCCTTTTACTCAATGAATAAACTAAGTTGAAGTTTACTCTTGTGTTTATCACATTCTCAAACTCTCTTCATAATCCTTAACCGGCAGTGTACCGGGTCAAATTGTAGCGTAATATGGTGAGTCAGGTGTCGAATCCTCATGGAAACGTGCGGTAATTCAGAGTGTGGCTAAACACCAAGAAGCTCGTTATTAACACAATCTAAGTCGCAGGTTTTTCCTTTTTAGTAACCGTCAAACAAGAAATAAAATTAAAACAAGTAAATAAATGCATAAAACTAAAACATATATATATATATAGATATATATATATATATATATATATATATAATATATATATATATATATATATATATATATATATATATATAGGTACCAATACAATATATAGGATATAAATACTAGTAATATTATTAGAAACTAGCCAAGAATATGTCACTGAATCAGTATCTCTTTTTAGTAGAAATAGATGTGCTTAATCTTTCCTTATTTTAAGGTTAATCAATTATATATAAACCGGTGTACTCCTAAGCTAGACAACTCCTCCTCACACGAGCGTATGAAATTGTCATATGCCAAAAGTCCTCTGTTCAATGTCATCCTCAAGCTCGGGAACTCCGTTTTGTCATACGGCCGGTATTTTGAGTATTGCTCTATTAAACAGGTGATTTTAACGTGATATCTCTTGAGTCCAATTTTCAATAAGATTTGTTTTTCTAGGACAAATCTGCCCCCGGGTAGGAAATAGGATTCCGTTTGTCAGGCGGCCAATTTTACCCTCCGGTCTTTCTATTTATGATCGCGTATCCTAACTTCTCTGGTCACTTCATCATTAGGTTACGATTCTTGTTAAATCGAGTAGCTAATTCAATTTTAACTTTTCATTAAGCGCAAATAGAAAGATATTCATTATAATCGATTTTTATTCAATTTTAACATAGTCATCATCTATTTCTCTAAAAAGATAAAACTAATTCAATTTCATATCTTGGCTAGATATAGAGTTAGCCTAATATCATTATAACTAATATATAGATATTAATAATAACAAACAAACATAAATACATTAAAAAGTTATCAGATTACAATTGTAGCGTCAGAGCCGTATTCTCCGGAAATAACAACTCCTTTAGCACAACGAGCCTTGATAATCCTTCTAAGTATTACAACGATACTTATACTACATTATTATTTCGGCAGAGTGCCGTTTACGGTATTTACAGAACTAGAAACTAACTAAAGATAAGATAAGATATATATATATATATATATATATATATATATATATATATATATATATATATATATATAGATATATATTTATATATATATATAGGCACTTTCCACAGCCTGCAAATGAGATGTATTTATAGGCTGAGGCAGTAGGCCGGCGCGGGCCGGTGCTACAGTGGATATTCTCTTGTGTCAGAGCCCATGTGCTGTTTGCAGAGAGATTCCGGCTCGGGCCGGTTTACTTCGGTTCGGGCCGGACTTTGAAAAATATCCTTCTTCGGTTTTCTACTCTTTCGATATTAATTCTTCATTTTTTCATCACACATACCCTGAAACAGTCAAAAACACGAGACACAGTAATTCTGACCACAAAAACTATAAGTTTTACTAAAATTATAACGATAATATCTATTTATAACGATTTAGATTTTTATGAGTTTTTAGATATATTTTTATAGAATTTATATGATATTATCGTAAATACGATATAAAAAGTCATATAATATAGTTATATTTTTATCATACATCACTCACAAGGCTCAAATTTGCGTATCATTTTGATCCTGGGGACTCGGTGGAATATTTGGAGCTTAAGGCCATCTCTTTGGCTCTTGAGGAGACGCTGCATCTAGGGATTCAGAGGTTAGAAGTGGAAAGTGATTGTTTGGCATGTGTTGTGCGTTTTCAACGATCAAGGGAGGATCACTGCTCATGGTTGTCTGGAACGTTTGGCTGCTCATAGGTGTCTCGTCCAGGATTGTCTGGCACGTTTACCTAGTTTTACGCATGTTTCTTTTTCTTTTATTCGGCGTGTGAGGAATATCCCAGCGCTTCTTTTAGCTCGTCATGGTTTGTTGGTTTTTTCTCGGACACTTGGGGACCTTCACCCCCGGGTGACGTTTTGGCCGCTTGTTTGGCGGATCTTGGTTAATAAAATGTTTGGTTCCTCAAAAAAAAATTTGTTTAATGGAGATGATATTAGTTCCCTTGATAATATAGTGGAAATTCGAATTATACATTATTTTCGAAAATTAAAACTAAATCTACGGCCATCGAATTTCAAATCCATACCTATCCCCATCTAAAAATTAGTGGAACCGTCCATTAATAGACGGTACCGCCCATTTTTCGCTCTACACACCGCCATCTCCGCCCTTCTAACCGCCTATCTTCCACCCAAGATGGGAGGTCCCGCCCAAAATTTTCCAAAATTCTGCCCGGCCTGCCCAAATTTCAATAAAAGTCAACATTCGAATTTCCCCTTGAATCCTTTGAATCCTTCAAGAAACCTTCGAACCTCAAAATTTTTAGCATTCGAATTTCCCCTTGAAATTTCGGTATCAATTTGATAGAAGATTGTTTAAAAGGAGAAAAAACAAACAAATTTTGTTGCAATAATCGTTCTAATGTGGAAGAAAGGGATGAAATGGTGAAAATTTTCGGTTTGAAGGGATGAAAGGGTGAAAATGGGCGGTACCGCCTTTATGAGGATGAAATGCTGATTTTTTTATATATTTGGGCGGTCCGCCCATAATGGGCGGAATTTTGGATGGGACCTCCCATCTTGGGCAGAAGATAGGGGGTTAAGAGGGCGGAGATGGGCGGTGTGTAGAGCGAAAAATGGGCGGTTCCGCTCATTTTTAGGCGAGGGATATGTATGGATTTGGAATTTGATGAGTGTAGATTTAATTTCAATTTTTGAAAACAGAGTATAATTTGAATTTCCTAATATAGTTAATGTCTATTAAAATGATCGACACAATAAACGATAATGGTTTGTGATTTCAATAATGTTTGATGGTTCTTTATTTTTTATTACCTGAAACGAAATTAAAACATAGCAACAAAATTACAACGCCGGATCAAGTCGGGAAAATAGTCAGACTAATTCCAGATCACCACCGGCCTAAAGCCGGACACCAACACCACATAAATGAAAAGAGAAACAAAGGACATGGGAAACACCCATGTAATCGAGTTGTACCCTGTAAGTTGAAGAAGTCATGTGTCTAGTTAGTTAGTCTGTATCAACATATACTTTTTGTGCCGTGGTTAATAGATAATTATCGAGGTTTATTATTTATCTTTGTTGTTATAAAAGACAATTTGAACATAAAATATGGAAAAAGAATATTGGAATTTTTTTTCGGATAAAAAGAACATGTCATTATTCCACGATGATAGTGAAACATTAGATTTGAGGTCACTTCCACTGCAACAAACAACGGATTTGAGATTATGAACAGTGAATTTATCATTATCACCCAATTTATATTTCCACTGTCCCGATTCCTATTTTTTTTTTTTTTTTTTTTTTTTTTTTTTTTGTCCCTTTAAACCACTCCCTCATTTTTATTTATGCATCAATACACAAGTGAGAATTCATGATTCAAGATATAAAATTCAGGTCATGACCCAACAATCCAATTAAATCAAAAAAATTACTTAGATCTTCGAGTCTCGATAATACATTACGCATCATCAATTGAAGAAATTATAATCAAACCTTTCACGGACATTGTTTTTGTTTTTCTCTCTCAGTTATTAAATTAAGACTGGTTTTCATTTTAATTCCTCTTTCCTAATAAAAAAAAAATAAAGCCTGCCCTATCCCTATTAAGTCCACATGTATGTTTTTAAGCATGTGGGAATAATACTGACCTTTTCTTTCACTATACTTTAAAAGGATTTAACAACAATAATAACAGCCAAATAAGAATGCCAATGCTGACTACTTAACTTCCAGCTCAAAATTAGTAGTATGTCATATTATCGGGAATTAATTTTGGACATGATTATGTCTTAACATCTTTCAACAATATGATAAGTTATAGTTCAATAAGGAAAAATTATGTTGTGGTCCGACTCTTGTATGAAGACTATAAAATAACGTTTAAAAGTTCAAAAACTTTTGCACGTATTTCCGAAATGCACAATGTACGTGAGTAAAGCAGTTCGTGATCAGTTCATGTTCGATTTGACTTTTTGTTTGATTATTTCGAATTAATAAGGCTCAGGGCCGGCCCTGAGCACAGACCCAAGATGCCTAAGTCTACGCCCCCCCAAGTTTCAGATGATTTTAGGGCCTCAGTCCAAAATATTCTTTTATGATGTAATTCACTATTCATTGACTCTAATCCAACAAAAACATACAAAATCCATTTACTGCTGGTGATAAATTTTGTATTTTTTTCCTTTTTTTTTATCAGTATCGGAAATGGCATTCTGCCTTTCTGCTTTTCCGCTTTATCACTTTCTATGTATTGATAACCTTATAACCGTTATATATACTGAGAAGAGTATAGCTGAAAAAAAGTTTATTATTCTATATTGATTAGAAATTTTGATTCTATATGTGTTAGAAGCAAGAGATGTTACATATACCATGTAAATTCTTCCAAAAAAATACCATGTGAAATTTGTACGTTAATAAAATTTGACCATTTATTTACATATGTTTTTTTAGGGGTTACATATGCTTCTTTAATTTAAAAAAATTTTGTTTACCGAATTGAGAGGGTCTCGTATGAAACACCGGTCTAGGGCCCTGAATCCCACAAGCCGGCCCTGATAAGGCTCAAGAACGAATATTGACCTACTATGTCCTAAATAAGTCGGTCTCAAGTATTATTGTGTGTGATTCATTTGGTTGCGAGCACGTTAGAATTAAAATGACTTGACAAAAACTTGTGTATGAAATGGATTGATATTATTATGTTTTGTGTTTTATTGTTCTTATTTGTGAGGTAAATCAAGAATTTTGAAGTTTTATTTAAGAAACTAATTTTCTTTTAGCATGTTAACTTAAATATATCAGATTATTTTATATGTATCATACTTTTATCAAGTATAAAAACATGTATTCTTTTAAACTCAAAATAAGCTCGAATACATCTCGAGTTCAAATGTGCTCGTGATCGAGTTTGAACTCAATACTGATGTCAAGTTCGAGCTCTTGATTCGAGTTTGTAAATTTGAAGTACGCTCGACGTGATAAGCTAGTTTAACACTCAACTTGAGTCGGATCATTACATTACTAGTTTTTAAGTGCTATTTCTTACGTACACGTGAAAACCCTAAAAATATTAACTGTTATCAGAGGTTTTCATATTGCGATTAGACCGGAACATAATTTCCGGTTCAAGGATGCTATGTCCTTGTTTGAGCAGACAACCACTTTGCACAAACTTGATTAAATGAGGAGTTTGAACAATCTTTATCTTATAACTGTATCGTTCTCACTAATGTAGTATAATGATAGAGTACAATAAAATGATGATACAAATAACCAATTAATTAAGAAGAAAATTTGAATTTTGTTGTCACCGGTACAATATTTCCACATATTAGTTATTCAATTGACAACTTTTCTAATAATATTAAATGTTTTTAACAAGATCATCTTCGATGTGTGATCAGAATGCACTCGCATGGAGGAACTCCAGAAGTCACCTTGTAAGATTCACCCGATTAAACAATCTTGTTGGCGCTCAGCTCTCAACGACGATAGCTTAACTCAATCCTCATGGTTATATCAGCTCGATCCTCAATATTTAACTCGATTGGCATAATCGTTTTCATTGTTTTAATCAATATCTAGGATTTTTTTTTAAACAGCCATTAATTTTATCCGTTAATTAATCTTTGATACGTTCGGAAATAACACGGTCACGGTGTTTGGATTGTTTAGTAGATATATGGCTCAGTGTATGAGTGTTTGTGTTTATGTATTGTTCAAGAAATGCTTATGAAGGTTAGCAATAACAATATGCATATATGAGAGAGAATTTCTAACGACAAATAGACAGAGCTTGGCTGCATTTTTAATTAATTGTCCGACCCTTTTGAAAGGTAAAAGGTGCTGCTATTTATATGCTTACATTGTCACTGTTCATATGGCGGGAAATGAAGTACAAGCATTGCATAAAGGTAAAACTGCGAGTTGAGCTCCTGGTTGTGCAAGTTGACTTGTACCTCGAACAGTGCGGGTTCTTCGCCCGAGACTTGTGACTGTACTGCCTAATGAAGCAGGCTGCGGATCGAGGGGCGAGATGATCGACCCCCAATGCTTCGTCTCGCCTTATAGATGCGTATGAAGGCTTTGTTATCGACGCCATTTGCCTGGTCGAATATAAATATTGTGATGACATGAGATGTGCTAGATTATTCCTGACTTTGTTCGTCTTATTAAGATGCGAACTGGTTTGGGGTTCGGAGTCCGAACAATGTTTTTAGAGTTTGACTCTTATTTATTGATAAATACCTCACCCGTAACTTTTTAAAATTTGACATAACATTTCATGGAAGAATCATTTGAGTCAAGCTATTTATCGATGTCTATAAAAATTTTGAATTCGTAAAAGTTTTTAAAAGCTCGTAAAATATCATCGATGTTAGTTAAATATTTTCGAGATCAATAAATACTATCAAGGTTGATGAAATTTCAATTGGAAGCATACTATTTTCATGTCATGTTTTTTTAGCTACGTTTATTGACACCATAATGAATTTTTTGTGACACCACGTTCCGGGCTATGTTCACTTTTACAAGAAATGAACATTCAAGAATCTACAAAGTCGAATGCTAAGTCTATATTCAAGTTACCGGTTGTCGAATGTTGGCGTGGTGCTATGAGAATCAATAACGGAACCAGAAATCTATACTTGAGTGGGCTAGTGACCTACATTGGGACAATCGGGTGAGCCCAAGTAAGATGTTTTGATGGGTCGAGTTAATTTTTTGATTTATAATTTTTTTTGTCGGGTGGGCTTAGTTTACAACTGCTAAGCGAACATAGTCGCTCACGAACAAACTCATGTTCGACTCGTTAGTGCTTGTAATTGTCTGTTTATTTAGCTTAACAAACCAAACATAAACAAAGATTATAAGCTCATTTTCTTAACGGACGAAGACGAGGTTACTCGTGAACGTTCAATTATGTTTACGAACCTACTTAGACATAAATCAATGTACACCTAAGCCAAACATATAAGATGTTGAAACACTTATTTATTTAATAGGCACTCTAGAGTAATATTATGGAATATTATATTTATAGAGTGCTCATAATGTTTTTGATATTATCATGTTTGAATAGTCTTGTTTATGCATATGGATATGATTTTTTACATCTTAACGAACCAAATTCGATCTGAAAAAAATACGTGTATCAAAACAGAATCAAACACGAGCTCAAACAATTTTTTTTTAAAAAAATAAGCTGTAATTTTTTGTTCGTTTATTAAACAAATGATCACGAACAAACTCGTGAACTTAACGAACCAATGATGAGCATATTTTTTTTGGTTCGTGTACTAAACGAACGGTCACAATAAACTCATTAGCTAAGTAAGCATAAACTTTAACAATAAATGCTCGATTCAACTCGGCACATTAACTTCGTCCAAAATAAATAAATATTAATCGTCTTTTTTATATTATTAGAACTTTATGTTTATCATTTAATAAAATAAAAATAGAAAAAAAGACAGCAGTGGGATGGTCGCAGCTCCCAGTTGGTAATCGAGTGGCGGGGAGACTGCTTTCATCTTTCGTCATCGGCTCCCTCCTCCACTCCTTGCTCCGGCAGCGGCAGCACAGAAGCAGCACCGAAGTACGTCGGCGTCCGAAGCGAAACAGCCAGCAGCACTGAGCAGAGCACCACTCTTATTCCCTTCTCTTGATCTACTCCTCGCCTCTGCAGCTCCGGTGGACCTAACACGACCAATCTCCAACTCCAGGTATATTACATATTATCCATCTGCTTTTTATTTTTTCAAATTTAATTTTATGTTATTTTTTATAGTATAAATGGCTCTTAGTATACTGTTTACTTTTGGTTGGTTGGGCACCACGTTGAATCTATTGGGGCATCATTTGGGGAAAATTTTGAGTATGGAGAGGTCTCTTTAGTCGAATATTGAGGTTAAATTCGACTATAGAGACGTCGAAGGTCAGTGTGGTGCTTCAAAAATAGATTTGATATGGTGCCAATAACAATTCCCTTTTTGGTGTCACAGAACCAAAAGTAGTTTGTTTGTGTATCATTGTTTATTTAAAGACTATGTACTGTACTTTTGTGCTAAAGAATCTGTAAGATAACCCATATTAGTCCAATATGTTAGACTAGACATGATGTACTAATAAATGGATTCTGTTTGCACATGTAGGTGATATTGCATGCATAGTGCTTAGGCTAGACATGTGTGTGATATTGCGTACATCGTGCTTTTACAAGGGAAGATGGTTAACATTTTTAACAATGCTCTGTAAAGTACTTCAATTGCAAGGTTGACTGCAAAATTGTTCATTTATTCAATCTGATTTGTTCTTCATTATTTAAAGGTTAGCCACTTATGTCAGGTGACGTGGTTTGTTGGAGAATCTTAAGAATCATGATTAAAGTAAGTAGGTCAGAAACGTGTATTGTTAAATGATATTTGTGCCTGTCTAACTACTCTGAGTGTGAAAAAGATGCATCTTTTTTTCAGTTTCTCTTGACTGAGACAATCTAGGCTTTTCCATAGTTAGATCAGACGTATTTCTTGTTCACCAACTGTCTGTCTAGAAGGTGCTTGTGATATGTTTCTTATAGATTTTAGCAATGGTTTGATTTACGGAAAAAGTTCAATACGCATAATAACTTAATTGTTTTTCAGATTAAATCCTTCCTTGATTGTAGTGCATTTGTCTTCACATGTGTCTGAGTGTGCATACTCCCTCTGGCCTTCCTTTCTGTGAACGGGACTAGTTTAAAATGCATCTCTTATGGATAATTTGTTTGCTACACTTTCTAAGGGTGGGGGTTGGAGGGTTTATTTATTTAAGGTTAAAGGTTGTGAAGGACTGTTTTTGGTCTAAAATGACGAAAAAGGACAAGAAAAAAAGATAATGGTTGAGAAGGACAAAAACGCGCATGTTACTACATGTGTTACTACATGTGGATGTAGCAACATGTAGTAACACATGTAGTAACATGCGTGTTTTTGTCCTTCTCAACCATTATTTTTTATTCTTGTCCTTTTTTCTCATTTTGCATCTTATTTTGTCCTTCGGCCTCTGGCCCCTATTTATTTATATATTTAATTTCATCTATTCCAAGTAGATGATAATTTTTTCTTCATATATACATGCTGAAGTTCATGAACTGTTGGGTGATTTCTGTTCCTATCCCTTTGATAGGTGCATAGAGGAGGGGTTAAGTTCCTCGTAGAAGAGATGAAGTATGCTGGACATACTCTGATTTCTTCTTTAACTCCTATTAATTCTATGCTGAAAAACCGTGGCAGATTGTCGAGTTTATTTGATGGAAATTCAAGGAAATCAAGGAAACTTAGTAACCAATTGAAGTGCCATTTGCATACAGGACTTTTAATGGTTTCTTCCAAGTATCTTCCTCCTTGGTTCAGGTGGCTTCTTTATTTTTAAGATTTGGCTTGATTTATATAAGATTAGTTGTTTTCCTTTGAAGCAGCGCATGATTTTTCTGCGAGGAATTTTATGCATGAAGTATTTTAACTTTTCAGTGTTGCGCCAATGATGGATTGGACAGACAATCATTATAGGACCTTGGCACGGATCATCTCAAAGCATGCATGGCTGTACTCTGAAATGCTTGCTGCGGAAACAATAGTCTATCAAGAAGGAAACTTGGTAAATTTCTTGGGAGATTCCTTTTGTGGGCCAAGTGCAATTTTGCTTCTTAGATGTTAATTTTACCCTGAGCATGTCTATATTTTAGAATGCAGCATTTGCTGAAGGCTAGACTGTTTTTAGATGCGGTAACTGTGTTTAAACAAGCTTCATACACTTGGGAGGAAGAGCTTTCTTAAAGAAAAATTGCATGTGGAGTTTTATAATTTTGGTTTCGGCATAAAAGAACTTGAGAATCGATGCCTATGACCAGAGTTTTGCAAAAGGAGTCTTAGCTTTGCGTCGTTTCATTGTTGTCATCAATACTAAAGTTAATGTCGTTGTCATCAGGGATTTTCCTATGTTATCTCCTAGCCCAAAGTTTCTTGTCAGGGCTATCAATTTGGCACATTTTGGGGGGTTAAGGCCTGGCGAGGCTGCCCACAGGGATTGGCCTAATTGTCATGATAACATTTCATGACAATAAATTCATATGAATCTTCTAAGAATCTGTTCTTTTCTTTTGTCTTTCAACAATAAAATCATTCTGAATATGTTCCAGAATGACCCCACATTGCACCACTGCCATTCCCTCCCCCCCCCCCAAACGTGGCCTTTTTTTTTACTCTTATATCATGAATATTTGGTGAGCCTAATGAGTAAAGATTACCATGATTTTATACCACGTGTGTGTTTTTAGGATAGGTTTTTGGCATTCGGTCATGAACAACATCCAATAGTGCTTCAGATTGGGGGAAATAATTTGGAGAACTTGGCAAAAGCTACCAAACTTGCAAATGCTTACGGCTACGATGAAATCAATTTCAAGTGAGTTTGCTTCATTTAAAGGAGTATCTCTCTTGATGTTTTTTCCTTTGATTGAATTCCTGAGCTTAGGTTGTGTTCCCCCACAGTTGTGGATGCCCTAGCCCCAAAGTTGCTGGTCACGGGTGTTTTGGTGTGCGCCTTATGCTTGATCCAAAGGTCTGAATTCCGTTTTTTACTGCATATACAACATCTTTCATTTGTTATGTACTCTACCTGATATGTTTTTTGGTTTACAAGGGAAGTTTGTTGCGGAGGCCATGTCAGTAATAGCTGCAAACACAGATGTTCCCGTGACCGTGAAGTGCCGAATAGGGGTGGATAACCAGGATTCCTATAATGAACTCTGTAAGTTCCTTTATGTATTTATTCTTAGAATAGAGAACAAAGCAGAAACTTTTGGTTTTCCATTAGATCGGTTTATATGATTCATTTCCCTTTTGATATCCTTTTAGGTGATTTTATATATAAGGTTTCTTCTCAGTCACCAGTTAGGCATTTCATCATACACTGTCGGAAGGCATTACTCAAAGGACTTAGCCCTGCTGAGAATCGAAAGATCCCTCCGCTGAAGTACACATTTTGTCAGCTTTTGTGCAATGACCGTACTTGAATTTGTCATATTGTTCGGAAATGGTTTCTATGCATGCCGCGTCCTTCACTTACAGTCTTTTCATTATTAATCTTCTTCTTGCAGATATGAGTACTACTATGCTCTATTGCGTGATTTCCCCCATCTGCAGTTTACCATTAATGGTGGCATTCAAACCATTCATGAGGTGATTGCCAACATGTACTTAAATTTTCAAGATTGCACCTTTTTTATTCAATTGGATTAGCCACGAGCAGTGTATGTTCTAAATAAGTCACCATTGGTCATATATATATATATATATTATACACGCCCTCTTTACTATGATCAAAAACTATTTTCATATTTTGACAATCAAGTTATTTGTGGGCATTTTGCATAGGTGAATGCAGCAAGAGCTGAAGGTGCTCATGCCGTCATGGTGGGTCGTGCAGCCTATAACAAGTATGAATGAATCTTATACCTTACTGGACTAACTTGCTTATGCATTTTTCAGAAAATTACACTTTTGGTCCTTTAATTTTTTCTTCATGTTCTCAAAACTAGCCCTTGTCTTTCATATTTACATTTTGGTCCCCTTACTATACTTTTTTGTTACTTTTTTATGAAACTTATGCCACGTGTCATATTACTATTGGTCGATAAATAATTAAAATACGACGTTGGTCCCTTGTATTTTCTTATAGTCTTAGAACTCGCCCTTATTGTTTTCATAATGACATTTTCGGTCCCCTAACTATATATTACTGTCCGCTTTTTGTACACCTAACGGACCCGCCGTTGGATCAAATGTTAATTGTCCTAAAAGTGTAACAAATAAGTATAGTCAGGGAACCAAAATTGTCAATATGAAAGAATAGGGGCTAGTTTTGAGAATATGAAGAAAAACATCAGACCAAAAGTGTAGTTTTCCCTGCATTTTTTCAATATCATGTTCTTAAGGTATTGTTCAACAATTTTACCTTTTGGATAGAGAATCATTTGAGACGACATAATCCTTAGCTTCTTAAATGAAGTGTAACGAATTGTGCATTCTTCTGCTTATTTATTCTTGCAAATTTCTCTCTTTAATTTGCCTTATAAATGACTGAGAGAAGAAGACTTTTGATTTCAGTCCATGGCAACTACTAGGGCATGTGGACAGTGCAGTATACGGAAAACCTCTCAGTGACCTAACAAGGCGACAGGTTTGATACTTGTTTTCTTAATTTACAGATTTTAGAAAACTTACAAATGAGAAATGCTTAGTTAGTCTATGAAAACTGTGAATAAATTACGCATAGGTCCTTGAGCAATACCAAATATATGGTGATTCAGTGCTTGGAAAATACGGGTTGAAGCCAAACGTTCGAGACATAATCAAGGTGTAGATCTATTATATTCATACTATTGTCAGGCGTTATATAATGAATATCTATATCATACAATTGTCAGGCCTTTGAATATGACGTTAAATATTGTATGATGTCAACCCGATTTTTACTTGATGTATTTCAGCCTCTGCTTGGTCTCTTCCACGCCGAGCCTGGAAATGGTCTATGGAAACGTAAGGCTGATGCTGCTGTCCAACGCTGCACGGTATGTCTGTACATATATATATATAAAATTTAATTCTTCTCATCTGTAAATTGTAATTTTATAATTTTACTACTTTTCTCCTCACAAATACATAATAACCCGATGTATTTTATGCAAAAACCCGATGCAATCCAGAAAACACTAATTCAGTTCTGGATTTTTGTTGAAACAGACTATCAAATCCTTCCTGGAGGAGAGTTTGGATGCAATTCCTGACTACGTTTTGGATTCGCCTATTGTAGAGGTACCTTCGGGTAACTTACATGTTTTCGGTAATTCAAAAGCATTATTACCTCCTCGCCCTCCTCCATATAGCGTAGTGGAAGAAGAAGAGGAGGTCATGTACGCGTAAGAGGAGATACATACAACTACATTGAAACATTGTAGACGTCGAGATGACATTATGAGAACCATTGTATCTATACCTATATGTTATAGTTCATACAATTATTTTTGTTATAGCTATATTTATGTTAAAAAAAAAATCTGTTTGTATTCCATAAAATCCCCATATGACATCGCAATTTTCTCCGTGTTTCATTTATTTTTTACTTCGAGGATCATTCATTCATATCGACATTTTCTACCTCACAAAAACGTCACACATGAGAACGATGCCAGTAACATTCATGTTTCTTGTATATCATGAACGTGAATACGTAACAACGTCAACATCAATGGTAATAACGTTTCTGAAATGTGAAGTGTTGAACTAATTTTATGATCTCATTCTTAAAAAAAGGTGGAAAATCCAAAGATTAAACATGATGACAGTAGAACCATCCATGATATATAACTAAAAAACAATGTATACATATGTTGTATAACATGACAATATATATTATAATATCATATGATTCATTGATGAATTATATAAAATGGTAGGTTGTATAATAGTGAATAATAGAAAATGTGATGTAAGAAAAACAGTAGAATTAGAGACGTGAAAGGCAATGGTCACTACCATATTTCACATCAAACACGAAACAGACGTAAAACATCCACATGATAAATTGTTATTCCTCATTAAATGTTTGAACCATCCAAAGACTACAACTAGTAACTGAACTTACCCATCATATTCTTTTCTGTCTTTAAACAATATGTTAAATGTGGGGTTTGTTTCAACTTTCAATTATCGATATCGTTAATAGCACTACAATCGATCTAGTTGGGACATCATATTTCGCGTAAATTTTGACTTTACAAAGGTCGAAATCTGTTTTCATCCTTTTTAGAGTTGGAGTTTGTGCATAAGTTTAACTTTGAAGAATGAAGATGTTAAATTTCTTTAAAGTGCCACAACAGTAGATCGAGTGTAGTGTCATTAACAACGTCCTTCAATTATACGTGAGAAGTAATAAATTATTATTATAGACAAAATAGTTTTGTCGTTTTATATATATGACGGTCATCCGACGATCCGTTTTAATAACAAGTCCATGAATCAGAATTTTCCGTGAAGAAGAGCTTCATTAAACTGTTTATTGCAAGATCACATGCTGAAATAGATGGGATATATTTCTTCTGTATATAGGGGACTCTTTATGATGGAGATCTTTCATTAAATGGAGCCTATCTTTTTAGGTTTCTGATAGTATTTTGGGATTCCACTTGTGACTTGAATAGGTCAAACCCAATTTTTACTGGAGAGGCGATGCTATTATCATAACGGTAATCGATATAACATGCTTTTCGAATCATTAATATTGTATAAGAGTTATTAATCATGATAAAGATCTATCATAATCAATAAGGTCAAATGCAATGTTGTTAGAGAGACTTAAACTCATTAATTACCACTTGCTCTGATAACATTCAGAAAATTAAGCTCGACAACATATAAGAGGATGAACATTATCCACAAAACCTTGGTAGGTCATGATCACATGATGTGAGTGAAGTTCATATTTTAATATAGTTGGTAAAACTATAACAAGTGCTAGATATAAGATAGTGCTCGCAATATACATGTAATTTTACGTGAACTGCATATTATATATGTAACTATGCAAAAATTTATAAAATAAATAGCTAATCATACACTGCTAATACATATGTGTATTTCATAAATAGATGTGTGTATAAACACCTATACTTATACTAAACATTTTCAATAACTTTGTATTGCTATTTCATTCATTTTCTTTGATTAAATCCTGGTTACACATTCAATTGGAGATTCAAAAAATCCATTACTTAAATAAGCTAGGAAACTTTAGCTTAGTACAATGAGATACGTTGACTTTGTGAAAACGATGTAAATTATAAAATTAGAAACTTTCAACGCAGAATTTTAAAAAATAAAAATAAAAATAATGACATTGAGTACGACGTGTAGGCTAATAGAACCTCATTTGATGTGCTCACAGTTGATTGAATTTGTTATATGAGTTTATTTAATGCAATTTTGCAAATATTCAATATATATATATATATATATATATATATATATATATATATATATATATATATATATATATATATATATATACATAAGAATGAAAAAAAAGTCCAAAGACACGCTATCAAGTTTAGCACGTGAATAGCTGTTACTTGCGTATCAATCGTAGTCGATCCCTATGTTGTTTAGTATACGCTGCATGTGTTGGTCCGAATGTAAGGGTATATACTACTTTGAAAGAAAGGGTGGGGTCTATATATATATATAAAATCAGAAACGTATAAAAATCTGAATGTTGTTTTATTAATTTGATCAAATATTACATAATATTCTCCTTTATATAGGGGATAAATGAGATAATAATCAAATTCAAAATAAATAAACCTAAAGACTTAAATGATTTATTTCAACCAGACTCTATCATATCTTATACGGAGTACTTTTTTTTTTGAAAAAAACCAACACATTTTATTAAGACAGATCCGCAAAGGAGACGGAGATTACATCAGGCGGGAGAAAAGTACCCCAAGAGACTCTATCATATCTTATATTTGAATGTCCCATTTATCTATTCTTTGTCTCTAATATATATATATATATATATATATATATATATATATATATATATATATATATATATATATATATATATATATTTTTTGTTGTTGTTGTTGTTGTAAAATGATCACTTTATTAACTGGCCTCACAGGAGGTGAAAACTTTACATCGCAAATGAAGTTGTTTAAAAAAAAAAAAAAAAAATACTAATCTATGTACTAAGCTAGTCTAAGATTTCTCGCCCTTTCCACTACATTTGCCAAAAAGACATACGCCGGAGGTCTTTCTGCCTCTTGTCCATGCTTAATTTTGTTTCGCCACATCCAAATACCATACACTGCTTCCATCTACATATATTGCCACATGTTCGTTCCAAGGTTGGACCCCGCATTCGAACTCAAATTCATTTGCAGCCATTCCTTGGGTGTTTGAATTTGAAAGAATCGATTTGAACATTCTTCCGGTACACAGAGGTTCCAACAATTGCTATCCCAGTTACTGTTGCGCAACGCATGTAAGATCGACTCTTCTCCTTCGCCGCATAATTTGCAAATCGGGTCACTTGCTATACCCCTCGCATAAAGGAAACCTTCAACCATCAACGCATTATGGGCAATAGTCCTAGTAAGTAGTTGCTCCTGGTAGGCCCTTTTAGTTGTCATATTTTTCATTATTAGGGTTAGGTATAGACATATATTGGTATCACGTGTTAGATATTTTTTTTCATAATTTTGTAGTGTTAGATATTTTTTCATAATTTTGTATATCTTAGTGATTGTTTAGCATTGAATTGTCGTTCAGATAAATGTTGTTGCACTAAAACGATATCAGACTTATAAATGTTGTGTAAAGAAATAATGTAAGTTGTCTTTGCAATGTTTCATGAAAACTTACATTGTTTCGGATTAATGTACTGAAATCATAAACGTCATCAGTCCAATCTCTGGGATGTCTCTACTTTGATTAATTAAACCTGTCTCCGTTTGAATAAAAAAATATTAATTGTATTCTGAGAGAGATTTTTAATAATTTTCCGCTACAACATTTCATGAGACGAAACAGAATTGAAAAGAAAATGTGTTTACGTCCTTTGAAGTTCATTCTTGTTTTTTCACACCCCTTGTGTTAACTTTCCTACATTATGCATGGCGATTTTCTCATTTTGTTCCTTTGATTATACTTGCTCTATTGGCGGTGGTCATATTTTGTTGAAAATTCTACTATTATGATGTAAGACATATTGATAATTATGTAGATCCATGATAATCAATCATGTAAAAGTATGTTATATTACGTGCTTTGACACAACTATTGTGGCAGCAGGTATGCATCACTATTTTTTGAATTATTGTAAAGTGTAATTAGTAAAATAGTCGTTTAGTATTCTAGTCAAACTTATTATATTTCAAATCATATATATCAAACAAAACTACTTGAACGCAAAATTTAAACTGAACTCAAACCATTTATGAATCATTTGACGCACTTACACCCTTAAATAATTCATTCCGGTCTAGCAAATGTAGTAAAATGATATGTTTAATCTCAAAAGTCAATATAAAGCTTACACCTTCATCATAAAATCATATGTATTGTTATTATATGAGAGAATATAATTAAGTGCATATATATAAATATATCAATTTAATAGAACTATTTTAATAAGAAGGCTATACATATAGGAAAAGAGCTAGGTAGATGCGTCTAATACGGCTACAAAAGGGTGGGAGGGTTTTTGAGAATGTGTGGGTTTGGACTTTCCTATCACATGCAAACGCCAACCCCCCACATTGCTTGCTCCTAACGTCTTTATAACCGACCCCCTTATCATTATTACTTTCTTTATATCAATCCTGTGTACGTGTTTCCCTTTTCATATATATATATGGGCGACTTCAGGATTTTTTTTTCAACGGGATTAGAAATTTATCATTCTTTTTTGTTTCCTGTCTGTTCAAGACCCGGGGTGCTATACGCAAAATTCCAAGGATATATCGACGATAGTCTTTTACACGTATATTCAATTTTATACAACTAATTATGGGTCGAAGACCGGGGGTGCTATACGCAAAATTCGAAGGATAAATCGACGACAGTCTTTTACACATAGAATTGTGTATTCAATTTTATACAATTAATTATGGATCGAAACCTAAAAACAGTGAGTAAATGCTTAAAAATTAATGGACCAATTTCATATATATATATATATATATATATATGTCTCTAAAAAATTCCTACTGTATTGACCTATCAATATTTTCGTAGGGGTCGGCCGTCCGCCTCTTAAAGGTAGAGCCGTCCATGTGTGTGTGTGTTTTATGAAATAACATCTTATAAGGTTAATACAATGTCTTATAATAAGTTAGTGAATCAATTCTAGCTCCAGTAGCGTCGTCAGGCTTGAATTCTAGGGTCCATACCGTGAGAAGCGGTGTGGGCCACCTCTAAAATCTTTTTGTATAATTCTGGCAATGATGTTGATTCCTTAACGCGGAGTGAATGCGATGTCTTGTAATAATTTGACTTGTAAACATTTCACATAACAGAGTTGAAGAGCCCCACATACACGTACCTCAGAGATTAAACAGAATATGAAAATGGGCTATGCATTTCATTTCCACAAACTACCACATTAATTTGAATTACTACTCACTTGCAATGATGCATTGCTAGTAGGGAATTAGAACCTAAATAATGAAATTTTCTCGCCATAATCATCTGTGGTTAGCGGCGGACCTATGTAGAGCCAAGGCAGGTGCCCCCTCTCGATATGAAAATTTTCATTGTCCCCTCTCTATCCGAGATCTCGCGTCCGCCACTGTCAATGGTACCACATCAAATCTGTCTTCGAATTACATAATAATGTGTAACGTTTAAGGTTCGATTTTGCAGAGATTTTCGACGACTAAAAAGTCAAACATCATACTCCAGTACTCCGACGTGACGAGACCGTAAATACTGTGTGATGCCATTAAATGTTGTTTTATCTTTTTATGCGTCTTTGTCAACCAATAAACGTCTCACTAATGGGTAGTGTACAAATTGGGTGAGCTATGATGTCATATGACCTCAATCCCATAACATGTATCATACTATAATTATTTTAGCTGCAAATCATGGTACCCCTTCCCAACCCCTTACATGCATTTACCCCTATAAAATCCACACTCTAGCTATTCAAAGTCCAAAGGAGAATAATAAATAAAATCACTAAAAATCTTGATCATTTTTCCTTGCTTTTGCTCACTCATATTAAAGAAAAAAATGTACACAAATTTAGAAAACATCCCAAATTTCCATTTCCCTACTAAGCCATTGATGATGGAAAGCAAATGGAAATCACACATTGAAACAGCACCAAATTGTCCAAGATGTGCATCTTCAAACACCAAGTTTTGCTATTACAACAATTATAGTTTCTCACAGCCTAGGTACTTTTGTAAAGGCTGCAGAAGGTACTGGACTAAAGGTGGGTCCCTACGGAATGTTCCCGTTGGTGGCGGCTGCCGAAAGAGCCGTCGGGCTAGATCGGCAGCCCGCCGTGCCCATCACCGAGATTATGGGATGCATAATCCCGGTGATGGGGTCTCTGGGAGTGAGTCTGAGAGTGGAACTCAGGGTGTGAATATTGATCTTGGAGCGGTTTTTGCTAAGTTCTTGAACCAAGATTCGAGCAAGATCAATGATGATGGTATAAAGATGGATCAAGAATCATCAAAGGGTGCTAGTAGCTCGTCATCCGAGTTGGCTCCGATGTACTATGATAGTGAAAATCGGGTTGATGAATTCATGTTCGGGTCGCAAATCGGGTCTGACTTTATTGATCAAACCGGGATAAGTCTAGATGTAGAAAATGTTGATGAAATTCTTGATCAAAATTGCAGTTCCTTAGAGTTGCAAACTATACTTGGGGATGATATGGCTGACGTGGCAATTCCTGATTGGTTAGATGATGGATGGAGTTTGTGTAACATAATTCAAGAACTTGGTTTATTCTCATCAGATGATGAACCAAAAATAGCATCCGACCCGTACTCTGATCAATGGAGCTCCGACGATCTATTGGGATATGAGATTTTTTCAAGACCTTCAAATCAAAATCCACAAATCAATCCTTAATTTTTCAAACCTTTTTTTATACAAGATTTTTAAAGCCACGACGAAATGGCACAACGAGCGCAGTAAATTATCTTAACGTAATGCAAAGGTCGTCCTGTTGCGATACTAATTTGCTACGTTTTTCTATGCCATGCATTCATCGCTATGATTGTGACATTTTATTGTATGGCTAACACGTCTCTTTTTTTTTTATAGCAATGATACTGTCAGTACATTTTTATTATGATTAATCAACAAATAATATCCAAATCAGTTAATGATTTTGGATATAATTAAATATATTTGAGATTTTTATTTGGATAGTTTGTTTTGATATTGTTCGAGATCGAATTCGACCCAGTTTCAATATTAAATAAGTCAATATTAAGTATTTCCTTTTTTTTTTTGCCCATACTGGTGTTCGAACACTGATTTTAATATCGGGTTATAGTCTAGCTCACCAGTAGATCGATGCACCTTGTGCAAGTATTACCATTTTCATTTTCAAATTTTTTTTTTACCATTTTCGAACATTGCTCAAACTAAGAATAATGTAATATTACGTATCAATTGAATGATATACTTATTTGATTTTATAGATTTTTGTTCAGAAAGACAAAATTATCAAAAAATCGGGATAGAAGAAGCAATTTAATAAGGACGAACATTATGCTATGAAAACTGTGGAATAGAAAATATGAAGTAATGTAATTAACACGTTTACATTTTAAAGGTGATTTTCATAATCGTGAAAATGATATTCCGGACTTTATTAATTTTTTTTGTCGCTTGTGGCCCTTCCCCTCGATTTTATGTTTTACAAGCTACTATTATATGTTCACGGTCTTTACTTGATTTGATACCTGCTTTAATTTATTTAGGAACACAATTTCTATTATATAAAAAAAACTCGAGTTCCACCGCAACCGCCGCTGTTACGGCGGTGTCACTCACCGTTGCGCCGATATGGGTGGTTCCTTGAAAATCATTCCCTGAAAGTTCATAGTGATCATTATATTAGTCAATAAATGTAGTATATAAAAGAGTACAATATAATGGAACACTTAATAAATTGTTCCGAAACGAAATACGCACACACCCATCCTAAACTAAACTATGTTCCAAGCGGGGCTTGAACCTGGATCTCCCCACTGGAGCCCTGGTTAGGCCCTAGTGGCAAACCACTAGGGCATGTGCCTGATTACGATTACCTCTTATCCTTAAAATTAACTTTGTGTTCTTATTTTATTAACATATTATATTTTTATTCGATTCCACTCAAAAAAAAATTATATCGTTGTAACTTGTGTCGTTATGAAAAGTGAATGTCACTTCAGACACCAAAATGTCTCAGTATACATTTTTTTCCCAATTTTATTCTTCAAATTTTCGTGCATATTTTTCTGACCAAATTTAGGCAGAATGTTGATTTTTTTTCCCCCACCCGAATTGGGTTAGAATGTGTGAAATAAGCTTTCTGACTGTAATTGAGTCTAGAAAACACTTAAATTATGTCTGGAATTAAGTCAGAATAATCAACCATATTCTAACTTATGTTGGCTCAGAATGGTGTGTGTTGTGTGAAAATATGCTTGATTGCTTTTTTTTTTGGAGGGATTGATCTTTTTCACAAGGGTCCCTTTATTTGCACCCAACCGAGTCTACCGATCCCCCACACTACATGTTCAACAAAGCATAATTGACCTTGTGAAAGACGATTCTGGAGCCATAATCGACCTCGGAAAAGTTGGTTATTTGCTCTAGAATAGACTTTCACAAGATCGATCGATTCTATGAAATCAGTGTGGTGCACCGGTAGATTCAGCGTGATGCAAATTATAGCTCATTTCTAACAAATAGTATGAGTCACGAAGAATTCTTTCCTTCAACGCACCAAATATAGAAGATCCATTCTTAATCTTGATGGTGCAATTAGTCATATTGTTTATTTTTCTCAATCGACGTCATTCAATAATATAATTAAAATGTTATACTACTAAACAATACAAAATAAAACTGGTACTTATGCGTAAACAACTATAAAACATATATAAATTAACAACAGTAAACATCGATAGCCCACTTGAAAATATACATATGATGGACGTTATAGTTTTTCTTTTATTATAGACTCCGAATTCAAACACTTAATTTCAATATCATACTTCGTCCATACGACTATTAGTTTAATCATCATAATAATAATATAATTAATAATAACATTAAAATATGTACATACCAAGTGCATGTTTTTTTCATAAACATGTACTATAATAATCAAAAGTAAGAATTCACGGATTAAAAGTAATCACATACATGGAATACCTAAATGTCATAAGAAGTTTTGACTCAAATTTATTTTAATTAATTCTTAAACAACTATACTGCATATAAAGTTTCATATGAGATGAATTATAAAGTGTACTTTGACAAAATATAGAACTAATACAAAAAAATCTAAATTCTTACTTTTATATTAACAATGATGATTATATATATGTTTATCAATTCAACATATTAAATATATTTCTACACATTTTTTTACAGTAGTTTTGAACGTGGAAGTAAATCAATTTATAAATAAAATTTGAACGTGAGGGTGTTTTTTGTATAAGTATATTTCACCATATTTTGATATTAACATTAAATTTTACATTACATGTTGAGACATCAAAATTTTATTTGGAGTTGAATAAAGGAAAACATTGTTAGGTATGATGTCCGGAAAAACAATAATGTATTATATATATATATAGAGAGAGAGACTTTAACTACATTATTTATGATACATATATATAAGTACACGTATGCATTCAAATGAACATTATAAAGACTCTCATGGGATTCATTATGCACCTATTTATAGGACAATAAAACTCAGTGGATAAGAGTTATGTATGTGAAGATTGAGTTTATGGTGATACTCCTTGATAATTAAATTTGTGGTGAAATTGACTAAAGTTTGAATTCTTACAGTCAAACAACCATTAATGCATTAGATAACTTGGGATCTGACCGCCTTGTTCCGGTTGTTGATGTTTGACATCTTAGTAGCTACACTTATTGTGATGTGATCATGTCATGTAGTACTTGAACCGATTCAATATAATGATCTTGTAAGTGACATTGATGAGATAATCTAACTGAATCACAAGGTGACAATTAGTGAATTTAATCTTAATCCTGATGTGAATATAGACTTATTCCCTTTCAGTTTTTTTTGATGTCACAATAAGGTTAGCTTTGAGAAACATTTACAATCCCCTCCATGTTAGTCTGGAATTTAAGTCACAAAGATGGAGTCCAACCTTCTGTCGGGAAAAGAAGAGAGACGGTTCCCTTGGTTCTTAATATGCTTTGTTTCATATATGAATCGTATAATGAGGACAATATGTTTTGAAGAGGTTGTACTGACAATGTCTTGTTTCGTATACTAATTGTCCGTGGAGGTTTATCAATAGATTATTGTTATATTAGTAGGCGCTCAATAACTATATGCATAGAGTAAGACATCTACATCCGGAATATAGTGCATCTCGGGTCTATGATGATGTCACACCGGAACTAATAAGCCGGCTGATTCAACTAACGAGTTTGATTGATCACTTGATTTATTGGAGCTTCTGATCATAGGCTCATGGTCTCTAATATGGCTTTGGTTATTTATCAACTAAAGAGTTTGATATATGCGTTGAAAGTTGAAAGTTGAAACTTAATCTTGATAATATACCGATTAAAGGGAGAAATGTATTTCCGATTACTGATTGAAGCAATTGATTTTCCGGCTCAAATTATTATTTTTATTTAAAATAATATGCAAAATAATTATTAAATGGAAAATTTATTTTCTGTTTAATAATTGTTGTCATAGATTATGTATAAGATAAATAATATATAAATGAAAAAAAAGTAGTTTTCATATTTTATGATGACACCCAGAGGTGTGACAAGTTGTATTTGAATTAGAAAATATTGTTTCTTTAATTGTACTATCTTCGTCTCATAAAAAGTATTCACTTTTTTTAAAATTGTCTCATAAAAATGTGTATATAGAAAACTTATATATCATTTAATGCACTTTTTCCAAACATACCCCTATAATAACATTTAATGATTATATATTTATTTCATATTCTAATAGAGCATTTATTATATGATAGGGGTGTATATGATCATTACTAATTAAAATACAACACATTAATTATTTTCTTAATCTGTGTGCATCACAAAAAGTGGATATTTTTTATGGGACGGCGGTAGTACATCTTATATTTAATTGGATTTAATTATTAAGTAGATGACAACATCCTTGTAAGGATAAGACTAAAAGATGTTCTGGATTATCGCTTTTGTCAAGCCCTAAATTTGCCTATAAAGGAAAAGCTTAAATCATTCTCTAAACTCTAATCACATTAGACACCCTACCTCTCCTCTCAAATAACGAAAAACATCTTAATTAGTACTAGGTAATACTAAGCATATTCAAATCAGAAAAAGATTGGATCTTTTGGATAAACCCGCTTATTAGATCTAGATTAGTATTCAATTAATATGATTACTAGATTCATATATATCTTAACACTTTCTCAATCATTTTCGTTGCATTGTTAATCTTGATTGAAGATGTGATAATCTGAAACGAAACCCTGGGCTCCTGTAAATTTGTTGCTGCACAGTCCCAATAGAGATATAGTGAGGAGCCGGTGGCTCTAAACCCATAACTAAGGCTTTTGAGGGTTTAGTCTCAGTCAATGACTTCCAAAAAACACATATTTAAACATTATAAATAGTATTCATGATATATGAATATAGTGGAATTAAAGTATTCTAATTTATTTATAGCGCTTGAAATATAATTTGGTGTCTCTACGTGTTTTTTAACATGTAATATTATCATTAGAAAAGGTAGCATAATATAATGAGATATAATTTTAATTATCTATCTCCCCAACAGCTTAAGATTTTGAGACAAATGGTAGTTCAATATGATATCAGATAATGAGGTCCTAGGTTCAAACCCCGCTGCAAGTATAATTTCCCAAAAAAAACTATATCTACAAGTGTTAGGTCTATCTCCCTTCTTATCGGCTCACACGGGCATCTATCTCCCTTCTTATAGATTCACACAAGCCTCTCTCTCCATTCTTATAGACGTACACTTGAAGGGCGTATTGAGATATAAAATTATCTACCCCCACCAACTTAAGCTTAGCTTTTTGAGGGGCGTATTGAGATATAATGTTAATTATCTACCTCCATCTCTCCCTTCTTATAGGCCTACACTTGAGGGGCGTATTGAGATATAATGTTAATTATCTACCTCCCCACCAACTTAAGCTTAGCTTTTTGAGAGGCGTATTGAAATATAATGTTAATTATCTACCTCACTCTCTCCCTTCTTATATGCCTACACTTGAGGGGCGTATTGAGATATAATGTTAATTATCTACCTCCCCACACTTCGGGGCGTAATGAGATATATATAATGTTAATTATCTTCCTCCCACCAACTTAATCGTAGTTTTTTGGAGAGGGGGTAGTTCAACAAAACATTCATCAAAATCCAATATTAGATTTATATATTAATTTATTGGACCACATAAATTGAATCTTATTAATCTAGAAATAAAAAATTGTCATAAATATATAACATAACTTATAAATATAAATATATAATAGATAATTCTATATGTAGCATATAATCGATATTGTCAATAAACATATTTTTGTATCAATAATACAATATATATGTTTAACTCATATAACTCAGTAATTCTCATATGGCGTAATCAATGATTCTTCATTTTTTTTCTTCTAAAAAGGTATGATTCTTCATAATTATGGTTAGTAAATCTAACCGACGATATATTTTCTTAGTGAAATTTGCTAGTACATTAGAATGAAAGTACAATATATCATAAACTTATACAAACATCTTATCATACAAGTCAAATAAATGATATTGTATCTAAACATGTTTTTCATATATAGAAGAGCGATAAATTTAGCAAGGAAATTGTGATTTAATACGTGGCATAAAATCTTTAACAATTACATTATTCAACATATCAATTTTTTTAAATTAAACAATTACTTAATAATATTACAATTATTACTATATTCTTCGTATTATTTTTATATTTAAAATATCAATTCAACTAAACACATGCAATCTTGTAAGAAAATGAAATTGAATTTTGATAGTATATATAAATCTATATATATAGATGAGCTAGCTAGGTTCACATTTTATCTCTTTTCCTTCCTTTTCATTTTGTGGTAAAGCAAATTGATAGATGAGTCTCTTGCCAATAGGCTAAATTCTGTATCGGGCCCTCCTTTTGACAAAGTCTTTCGTATAAACATACAAAACCCTGGATGTGTGTTATATATGGGACCCGTAAAAAAGGAGAGTGTCTACATTAGAATTTCCCGTCAAGAAACCTCCATCGATCATGCCAATGCGCACTTCTTGTCGGTGAGATCGCAAGCGCAGATAGCTGCATTCGAACATGTGGCACCGTTAGCACAATCCCCGGTGCATATTTCTTGTAATTTCCACATTAATTCTTGAGAATTTTGTATCTCCATTGGTTTGCTAGTCCTCATTGTTGTTTTCTTGTTCCAGCCTTTATTAGCCTCTGTTGTCACTGCAAAAAAAAAAAAAAAAAAATTTACAAAAAAAAGATATAAGATACAATAGTGAAATTAATTAATCATATGGTTATCATAATTGAAAGAAAAAGAAGAAAAAAAAAAAAGACTAACACGATGAAATAAGCAAGAATAGAACAAAGTATGCTTCTTTAGCCATATTCTTCACTTGCGATTTGAGAGCTAATATTTTTTTAATTTGTATTTTTTCAAATAAATTAAACTCGTAGATGTTCATTGTTCTTCAATGCTTTATGTTGAATTTATAGAGAAAAAACTTCGGGTCTTGCATTTGGCAGGCCGTCTGGAATCTCCGACGGCCATATAATAAACGGAGAAAAAAACTATGGGTCTTGTTTTTGACAGACCATCTGGAATCACCGACGGCCATATAATTAACGGAAAAAAAAAAAAAAAAAAAAAAAAAACGGGTCTTGCATTTGGCAGGCCATTTGGAATCTGGAATCACTGACGGCCATATAAGAAATGGGATGGTTTTGGACATCCATAATTCTTTTATTTTTATTTTTGCTTAAACCCCAGTATCTCGGACTAACTGACTCGACTAATATATCTGAAGTTTGATCCAGATTGTGCCTGCAGAGTCTGAGCAAAACTATGAGTCTTGCATTTGACAGACCATCTGGAATCACCGATAATAAACGGAGAAAAAAACTATGGGTCTTGCATTTGACCATATAATAAACGGAAAAAAAAACCGGGTCTTGAATTTGGCAGGCCATTTGGAATCTGGAATCACGGAAGGCGATATAATGAATAGGATGGTTTTGGACATCCATGATTTGTTTATTTTATTTTTATTTTTATTTTCGCTTAAACCCCCGGTCTCCGAAACAAACTGGCTCGACTAATTATGAGTTTGGCGGATCGTGTCTGCAGAGTCTGAGTAAAAAAACTATGGGTCTTGCATTTGACAGACTATCAGGAATCACCGACGGCCATATAATAAACGGAAAGAAAAAAGATGAAAGAAAAACGGGTCTTGCATTTGGTAGGCCATTTGGAATCTGGATGGGTTTGGACATCCATGATTCTTTTTTTTTTTTTTTTTTTTTGTCGTTCGAGGTTGAATCGTGTTCCGAGTCAATCAAATGCGAAGTTCGGCTCGAATCGTGTTTGCAGAGTCCGACTCTGAAATCACCGACGGCCATATAATAAACGGAAAAAAGAAGAAAAAACGGGTCTTGCATTTGATAGGCTATTTTGTAAATAAAAAAATAAATAAATAAAAAATAAAATAAAAAAGGTGAAGTGAGAATTTCTTATTGATGCAGTAGTCGAAGTCTTACATTAAATAGTGGATTGTTGATAGCCTTTAGTAATTATGAATCAAAAGAATCAGATAAGGTCTAACTAATAAGTTTAAACAAAAGGATAAAGGTTGTTTGAAAATATTTTTTCCTATACACCCCTATTTTTCGAAATTTTTTTTAAATTTGAAGCTGAATACTTTTTTGGATTATCTTTTTACACCGTCGAAAACGAGGGTGGTACCGTTAATTGGAGTGTATATTGATTACACCCAACTTGGTAAGTAGATATTCGAAATGCTTTACATAAATAAATAGGGCTTTGAGTGGTTTGGTAAACAAATCCAACTTGGTAAGTAGTTGCTCTTCGTGCTGAGTTTTAATGTATAGTGTGCGAACCATCCCATTTTGAATTTTTGCTCGAATTAACTAGCAATCGATATCTATGTGCTTTGTGCGCTAGTGAAAAACTGGATTAGAACCAATATGAAGAGCTGCCCATTATCACAAAACATATTCGCAGGCTGCCTGTATTTGAACCCCAAGTCCTTTAGAATATCCTTTATCCATGTGATTTCACAACAAGTACTAGCCATCGAACGATATTCACCTTCGGCACTCGATCTAGACACAGTCGTTTGTTTCTTAGTTCGCCAAGAGACATGAGATTGACCAAGTAAGATGCAAAAACCCGTAATTGATCTTCGAGTATCTTTACGGCGTGCCCAATCAACATCACAAAAGGCATTAATTTCCAGCTGACCCTCCGATTGCAAAAGAATTCCTTGTCCCGGCGTGTTCTTTATGTATCGCAAAACTTTATGTGCTGCATCCAGGTGGGGCTGTCTCGGTTTTTCCATAAATTGACTCAACATATGGACTGCGTAAGCAAGATCTGGGCAAGTGACAGTAAGATAAATAAGTCGTCCAATCAAACTTCTATATGACGATGCATCCGAAACAAGCTCTCATTGGTCTGATGTCAATGCAATGTTTTCGTCAACCGGGAAACGAGATGGTTTGGCACCCAAGAATCCGGTATCCTCCAAAATTTCTAATGCATATTTGCATTGGGACAAGGTGATCCCTCGTTGTGACCACGCCACCTCAATGCCAAGGAATATTTAAGATGGCCCAAATCTTTAAGTTTAAATTGTTGAGACAGAGCCTTCTTTGTTTCTTCAGTATCTTCTAAGTCATTCCCTGCTAAGATGACGTCGTCAACATATACTAATAATGCCAAAAATTTACCTTCGCGGTTGCGGACGAACAAAGAGTAATCTGCATATGACTGTGTGAAGCCTGCAATTTTAAGGGCATTAAATAATTTAATAAACCATTGTCGTGAGGCTTGTTTTAATCCATAGAGCAAATTTTTGCAGTTTGCACACACTGGTCTCCCCCTATCGTCCGTAACCGGGAGGAAGGGACATATAAACTTCTTCGTCGAGGTCACCATGGAGAAATGCATTATTGACGTCGAGTTGATGTAAATGCCAATTATTTTGGGATGCCATGCTTAACAGAATGCTCACAGTCACCATCTTTGCTACTGGCGCGAATGTTTCGCGGTAGTCAATCCCTTCAACTTGGCTATAGCCTTTTGCAACCAAACGAGCTTTGTATCTATCAATGGAACCATCGGATTTAAGTTTTATTTTATATACCCATTTGCAGCCAATGGATTTCTTACCGCATGGAAGAGGCTGCAAACTCCATGTATGACTGGCCTTTAACACGTCTATCTCAGATTGCATGGCAGCACACCAATTAGGGTCTTGGACAGCTTGTGAAAAAGTGTTCGGTTCTTTAAGAAGGGTGAATTTAGCAGCAAAGGCCTTATGAGAGGGTGAGAACCGGCCATATGTAAGGAAATTATTCAAAGAGTAAGAGTTACCTGAACTGTGGACGGCATGCGTGGCAGCTGATGGATCGGTCCTTGAAGGGAGGGCCACATCAAGATGAAATTCCTGAAAATAATAACTCGGTGGCTGCGCCGTGGTGGTGTGTGTATAGAGGATGAAGGTGGAGCAGTAGTTGGGGATTGCTCCATTGAAGGTGAAGTAGGCTCATTAGATGATTGCTCCATGGAAGGTGAATGAGGCTCACTAGGTGCTGTGTTGTTTGGTTCAAGTTGATGATTAAATTCGGACGCGTGCGGAACAGTGATTGGGTCATCATCAATAGTGAAGCATGGCGTAGAATTCAGATTAGCAGGGGGGGTTTGGAGATGTATTTTGTGACAGTGTGTACTGTGTATGGGAATGTATTTTCATGGAAAATGACATCACGTGAGACAAAGACTTTCTGGGTGGTTAAATTATATACCTTTTATTCTTTTTAGCCATTTGGATATCCTAAAAATATACATTTTGAGGATCTATGGTCGAATTTTGTCGGTTTCTCGGCATGGGTAGAAACAAAACATAAACAACCAAAGGTTCTTAAGTAGGTGGTTATAATTTGGTGGATTGTTAAATAATTTTTCACAAGGCGTTATTCCGTGGAGTACTGGGGTAGGTGTTTTATTTATGAGGTAAGTTGCGGTGAGTATAGCGTCGCCCCAGAATTTCTTTGGGAGCCCGGCTTGAAACAAAATGGCTCCGGTCATGTTTAGTAGGTGTCGGTGTTTTCTTCTGCAGCCCCGTTTTGTTGGGGTGTGTCTACACAACTAGTCTGATGAATAATTCCCTTTTGAGTATTCGTATTTTCTAATTTGAATTCTACACCATTAATCACTACGAACAATTTTTATTTTGGCATTGAATTGAGTTTTTGGCATATTGAGGAATTGGACAAGTAATTCTTTGGTGTCGGACTTGTGTCGCATTAAATAAACCCTAGTGCAACGCGTATAGTCATCAACAATTGTAAGAAAATATTGAGCACCCGTAAGAGATGGTACCCTATACCCCCCCCCCCCCCCCCCCCCCCCCCCCCCCCCCCCCCCCCAAAACAATCATAGTGCTCAAGCAATTTGTTCCTATTTTCTAACAAAGAAAATAACGAAACAATTTTGGAAGATGGTTGACCCAAACATTGGTGCCATAGGGAAGAGCTGGATGTTGAGACTTGGTGGCAAAGTTTGTGGTTTCTTATTGCAAGTGCAAGATAATATAGGCCCCCCTTTTCAAAGCCCATCCCAATCATCTTTCCCGAATGTTGGTCCTGTATTAAACAATAATTATTTAAGAAAGTGAGGAACGAGCTGTTAGCTTATGAATAGAAACAAGATTTAAATGAAAATATGAAACACAATGAACTTCTGTTAAGGTAAAGGTTGGTGACAATTTTACTTCACCAATGTGTGTGACTTTGGCTTTTGAACCGTTTGGAAGAGTGACAGTACGGTTTTTGACTGGTTTGGAAAAACTAAGGAGATTGGGATCGTTGACCATGTGATCCATGCATCCACCGTCCAATATCCAATTGTGTGTGCCATCAGTACAAGGAAAAATATTACCTGAGAATTGTGCAGATGTTACAAGAGCTTGATTGGCAGATGAGTTCTTTGACTTTACCATTCTTTTTCTACAATAGTCACTCGTGTGGCCTTTAATTCCACAATATCCATGTGTAAGATGAGCCCTGCAATGATCATGGATTCTTTCCATGCTGTGTAGTTTGTTTCAACCAAAGATTGTGGTACCAATATATATGGCACCATGTTGATCTGAATGATGAATGTATACTTGTATAGAGGGTGATTGGGATTATCCCAGCTTCCCGTTCTTCCTAATTGTTCCGCAGCCATGATGTCAGCTTAAGAAATTAGGTCGGACCGAGTTGCTCTGATACCATGTAAACAAATAAATAAAAAGTGAACTTAGAATTCTTATTGATGCAGTAGTCGAAGTCTTACATTAAAGGTGTCCAAAATGGGTAATGGGGCCGTAAAACTAATGGAAAGTGGAAGTGAGAGGAGGAAATGGATGGGTCATGCCTTTTTATCTTGTAATAGTTTCTTTGGGAAAGGGGTGAATTTTTTTATTTTTTTTTAATCAATAAAACTCCATTATTATCCCCCTTTTGTCTCAATCTGCTGAAACATGAAGGATATAAATGATTGTAGAAAACAAATGGGCTACCTGGGAAAATTGAATCACCCAATAAAATGAAAAGATAAATTGCAGCTGCATCAGGCCAAGAAGAAGACACAAACCAAACATTTACCTTGTTGATATAAAAATTGAAGATGAAGAAAGAAATGGTAGGCAGAAGGCGCCAATTAATTGTGAGAGGGAATCATGTTTTGTGAAATTTTTAATGGATTAGAATGAGTTTTTAATGAATTTTTTTAATGGATTAGGCATCACAAAGGACTTCCACTAATGGACTGACCGGGAGACGGCTTTGGGCTGCGGAGGGAGGGCAGGAAAACCACTACCAAATATTTTTCACTCAAGGGCTTCTATTTTTGCAACCTTTTATTAAAGGCTTCTAAAATTGAGCCATTACGTCTCACACTTGGTAATTATGAATCAAAAGAATCAGATAAGGTCTAACTAATAAGTTTAAAGAAACATATTTGGAAGGGGCTTAAGGTTAAAAAGGGTGTTTGACCACAAATCTTGGGGATATAGTCTTTTGGAATCTAGATGGTTTTGGACATCCATGACTTTTTTTATTTTATTTTATTTATTTTTTGCTTAAAACCCCGGTATCCGGGACTAACTGACTCTCACCGACGGCAATATAATAAACGGGAAAAAGAAAGGAAAAAAAACGGATCTTGCATTTGGCAGGATATTTGCAATCTGGATGGTTTTGGACATCCATGATTCTTTGTTTTTTCCGCTTAAATCCCCGGTATCCGGGACCAACTGGCCCTCACCAGCGGCCAAATAATAAACGGAAAAAAAGAAGAAAAAGAAAACCGGTCGTGCATTTGGTAGGCTATTTGGACATCCAGGATTCTTTTATTTTATTTTCTTGCTTAAACCCCCGGTATCCGAGATCAACTGACCTGACTAATCTGGAGTTCGGTTTGGGTTGTGTCTGCAAAGTCTGACTTTTAAAGAGGGTAAGATTTGGCCAAGAGCTATTTCAACATGGCGTCTCAAAAGAGAATCGAAACAAAATAAATTCTTTCGACGAATAAAATAGTTTTTTTCTCTTTTCTTTTCAGAGGTGTTTTTTTGTTATCGTAATACTACATCCGTCCCAAAGTGTAAGTCGATTTGGGGTATTTCACATATATTAATAAAGTTGGTTAAATTGGTTGTGTGTCATTAATTTTGATCGAAAAGTCTAAAATGACCTTTGACTATTAATACAGACAGGGTAGTGAAAAATGGGTGAGTAGATAATGAATGAAGGGTAAAAGGAGAAAATTGTAATAAATACTTTCTTTGTTATTTAAATGGAATTACATTATGAGACAAAATAAAAAGCTAAACGGACTTAATTTTGGGACGATAGTACATCACATTCACCTTGTTGACGTGAAACACCATTCAATCCAAAGAACATTTGTTTGAAATTTATTCCCCAGATAATAATTAATTCAAATAAACTCACGTTTGGTTTGATTTGAATCTTGTTACGAAATCATTGTTATGCTGAATGGACACAACGATTTTACCGGTGTATCACATCTACCATACAATACACCTAATCAATCTTCTCAAAGTCGATTTTGATATCAAAAACTGAGTTTTCGAATGTCGATTCTCACAATACATCAACAGGAAGTCGATTATCGACTCAAGAATTGATTTTCATAAAGTCGATTCTAATGTGACGCCAATGACAAAGCCAAGAATTGAAGTGAGGTTGGGCTAGAGAATTATATTCAGACAATCGGATGGGCTTAACTTAAATGTTAATATGACTAAATTATATTAAGGTTAAAGGTTGTGGAGAACTGTTTTTAATCTAAAATGAAAAAAAAAAAAGAAAAAAAAATAATGGTTGAGAAGGACAAAAACGCGTCTGTTACTAAAATCGGATGGCCCCTCACTTGCTCCATCTGTGTGATACACACGTGTCCTATACCTATAATCAATGACGGATTTAAAAAAAATGTCAGTAAAGAAAGATTATCTTTATTGCTAAGGAAACAAATGTGGTGTACTAAATTGGCCTCATGCATATACTCGCTGCCCTTATAATGGATCCTTGACCAGTTCTTTAACAAGTTCAATCGATACAAATATATTTCGAAAGATTATAAACTAAATCGTTTTAATGTATAACAGATTTCAAAAATTTGAGCGGGCCACATGCCTCCCTTTGCTTTGCTCATTGAATCCGCCGGGTATGCAACAGGCAGCAAGCAGCGGACAGATCAGAGCAGGTATTAAATTTATTTCTTTCTGTTAGCAAGGGTATTATTGTTGAACAATATATGATAAGTTTTTCATAAACTTAAAGTGAAAGTGGATATTCCTAATATGTTGTTTTTCGGGATTTATAGGTCCCCCTATGTTAAAGTATCCCACATTGGAAACTTATGATTGTGTAACCCACCATATTAAGAGATGAGCTTCCCTCACCTCATAACCTTGGGGATGAGGCCCCTCCTCTTATATGAGTTTGGGCCAATGTTTTCCACATGGTATCGGAGCCACCCATTTATTGTGCAAGTGTTGGGCCTCTTTGTTGGCCTTGAGAGTGCCCAGGCCCACACTTGAGGGGGCGTGTTAAAGTATCCCACATTGGGAACTTATGATTGTGTAACCCACCATATTAAGAGATGGACTTTCCTCACCTCATAACCTAGATTTTGGGGATGAGGCCCATCCTCTTATATGGGTTTGGGCCAAAATCTGGGAAGAACTTTCGTTAGGATAAATATACAACGGACTGGAATCGGAATTGCATCTGGATTCGCCATTGTTACTCCTTCGATAACAGAAAAAACCGCGTGAATTAGGTAACAACACTCTCTGATACCATGAAGAAAAGATTGAAATGAAGAAGAAAATCCTAGGTTTTCCTGATGGAGAAAAATGGAAGATGAACACTTTCCTCTTTTTTTTATTTCTGTAAAATATTTTTCTCACTTATTACAACTAAGACCAGGGTATATATATACTGGTCAACATTACATTTTTAGTCAACAAAGATAAAAAAAAAAAAGAAAAGAACTAATACAACAACACTCCGCAGTAAAATTTCTCATTTTAGAAACCATAACTTTTGTTAAGAGAATTTATATTATATGAAGGCATTAAGGAAAAAAAAAACCCATTTTATTGGACATATTTATCCTTATTGACTTTGTCGTAACTCTTTTTTATTCCTCTAGTTGATCCCTCCTTGATTTCATCTTTCATCTTGATGCATGTATCTTCCAAATTAGTTGAAGGGTTCAACATGGTTTATCTTTGTGATGGTGACTTAAACTATGCTATCGAGTCCGGTCCGCCGAGTGTGGCATTCAGCGAGTCTCGTGGAAATTGTGGTGGTCGGCAGAGCATGAAGCATCTTTGCCGAATCGGTGTTCGTTTGGGGCGACGACGCAGAGTTGATCGATATCTTTGGGCCGTGTCTGCCGGGTACGGGGTATCGACGAGTGAAGTCTACGGAAGTCTGTGGTGCATAGCGGACTTAAGGAACACGTCCGCATGGTTTCCTAATTCGGTGAAGTTACTTCTTGGGTATTTCAGTCATTTACTGGGTTGACCGATTAGTCGGTTAGGGTTGGATTCCCAAGGCTATAAATTGAGATAAAGAGCCAAAAGTCCTTTTTTTGGCACAAAATGAATAAATAGGACACACATATTTTTTTAGTTGCAAAAAGGACAAACAATTTCAGACGGACAAAATTACCCCTTTATGAGACGCGCGCGTAGCTTCAGTGTATTGTTTGCATATATGATATATTTACTGTAGCTGTTTATATGCTTTTTTTTTTTTTTTTTTTTCAAACAATCGTAACTTTTGATTTACAACTCCGATCATCGAAATTTTTTCACCAAAATTCATGTTTTTTTTTGCTCTTCAATTTGAGCCCAAATACGATACCCTTCCGACGTATATTTTGAAAGACGAAAAAATATTTGTATTGTATTAATCGGAGCGCTTTTTCTTATAAACGACCGTAACTTTTGATTTAGAACACCGATCATCAAAATTGTTTCACCAAAGTTCATATTCTTTTTATCTTCATTTTGAGACCGCGTTTGATACCTTTTCGACGTAGTATTTGAAAGCCTAATTTAATCGCAGCATTTACACTAACACGATATCGGTATCGATATCGGCATCGATAACAATAACGATATCGATATCGATATCGATCGCATCGATGATCGCATCGTAACGATATCGATATCGGTATCGATGAAACAACCGCATATGAGGTAATCAGTATCATTTAAGGCTTAATTCAAGTGACTACTTCAAGGCACACATATCTGGCTCATTTAAAGCTTAATTCAAGGGACACAATATCATATCTGGCTCATATAAGGCTCATATAAGGCAAAAAAAAAAACCTTCAACAAAATGCTTCTTGCATATTTTCCTCATATTTGCAGAGAAGTAAAGCTCCAATCTTTGCATATCTCTCTTAAATTATCGGCACTAATTGGCGGAAATTAAGGCACAAATAAACATAAAAAATGGCAACCCATAATAAATGAAAGAACAGTCCAAAAAAACAGCAACAATGGCAGTAGAATAAAGCTCCAATCTTTACATATTCTACTCAAATTAACACCAACAACAACAGAATTCAACAGCAAAAATAGCCTGAAAAGTAATACCTCAAACTTTGTACATTTTCCCCTCAAATCAGCACCCATAATAGCATAAAACAGCAAAAATGGCAAAACGATCGGATCGATCGATATCGATCGATATCGATATCGATATCGGTATCGGTATAAGTAACGATATCGATAAACAACATAAGGCTCATTTAAGGCTTAATTCAAGGGACACAATATCATATCTGACTCATATAAGGCACACAATATCCAGTCCCTTATATATTACTGTTGTGGGGAGATCTTAAATGAATCAAGGAAAAATGCTAAAGACAGAAAATTTATAATCCAGAAGAGTGAACACAACAATAGTATTAGTGAAATATTTCAATAACAAGCCTTAAAACCATCTTCCTCTTGTCAAGCTTACAATGTAACTAAAGCTACATCTGTATGTATAGATAAAGTTTCAGAAAATGACAAGTATAGCTAAAGCTTCGACACAATTTCTCATGAAAATATGTATTAGATGCAGCCTTCTTGCCTGGATCCCCGGGCTGTAGCAAATGAAAAATGAAATTGATCTGAAGATGTCCATTCTATGAACGTGTATAAGAAACAAATGCTGCAAGAATATCCAAGTTGGATTAAAGCTTAATATACTAGAGAAAGATGGATCTATAACTAATTTTTCCAAAGTAAAGCTATCGGTCCCAAGTTTCGGATGGATAGCATTACTTGCGCTTCCTCTCGTGGTGAAGCGAGAGGAAAAGATCTACTTGCAACAAGAATTGGAAGATCTACTTGCGAGAAACAACATCGGTATCGATGCAAACATGATCGGTCTCATTTAAGGCTTAATTCAAGTGACTACTTCAAGGCACACATATCTGGCTCATATAAAGCTGATTCTGTTTCTATCTTATATTGCTCAAAGGTGTTTGATAAATTAGAAACAACTGATTTAGCCTTCTCTTCAGTTGAAGATGCATCTTCTAATTTGGCTCTTGCCCTTAAAAGCTTTGCATTCAAGCTCTGTATTGAATTTCTGTTATTTTTTCTCTTCTTTTTACTTGTTTACTTGTTCTTTTAAGCTCAATTCTTCTGATATCCATGGAAGCCATGAATCTAAATCCTTTGTAAACTGGTTCTTACACACCACAGCAAAACGGTATAGCGGAAAGGAAAAACCGTACTCTTAAAGAGATGGTTAATTCCATGCTATCTTACTCAGGCTTGAGTGAGGGATTTTGGGGAGAAGCCATGTTAACGGCTTGTTATTTGCTGAATAGAGTTTCTAATAAAAGGAATCCTTTTACCCCATATGAACTTTGGTTCAAAAAGAAGCCAAACTTGAGTTATCTACGAGTTTGGGGATGTAGGGCAGTTGTAAGGCTTACCATGCCTAAGATTAAAACCTTGGGTGAAAGAGGCGTTGATTGTATATTTATTGGATATGCTATGCATTCCAAGGCTTATAGGTTCTATGTTATAGAGCCTAATGATTCAGTTGCTATTCATTCTGTGATTGAATCAAGAGATGCTATCTTTGATGAAAATCGGTTTTCGTCTATACAAAGGCCGAAGGATATAACTCCTATTAATGTTGGAGTGGAGAACAATAATGATATTAATTCTCAAGATGAGCCTTTGGAGCTTCGTAGAAGCAAAAGGGCTAAGAAAGCAAAGTCTTTTGGATCCGACTATCAAACTTATTTGGTAGAAGGAACAAGAGATGAAGTAGGATTCCAATATTCATATTGTTATAATATTGATGAGGATCCTAAGACTTTTAAGGAGGCTATGGAGTCTCGAGACATGTCATTTTGGAAAGAAGCCGTCAATGATGAGATGGATTCCATAATGGGAAATAACACGTGGATCCTTGCAGATCTTCCGCGTGGTTGCAAACCTTTGGGTTGCAAGTGGATCTTTAAAAGAAAGATGAAAGTTGACGGAACCGTCGACAGGTATAAAGCCAGATTGGTAATTCAAGGCTTTAGACAAAAGGAAGGTATTGATTATTTTGATACCTATGCACCGGTTGCTAGAATCTCCACAATTAGATTGTTGATTGCCCTAGTTGCTATTAACAATCGGTGATCCATCAAATGGATGTTAAAACGACCTTCTTAAATGGAGATTTAGAAGAAGAAATTTATATGAAACGACCGGAAGGTTTTGTTATGCCTGGAAATGAGCATAAGGTATGTAAGCTTGTTAAATCATTGTACGGGCTTAAACAAGCACCTAAACAATGGCATCATAAATTTGATGAGGCTGTCTTGTCTAGTGGTTTTAAGCTTAACCAATCAGACAAGTGTTTATATAGCAAATTTGACAATACCGGTAATGGTGTGATAATTTGCTTATATGTTGATGGCATGTTGATCTTTGGAACTAACCAAGAACAAGTTGATCTTTGTAAGGCCTTTTTGTCATCAAGTTTCTCTATGAAAGATATGGGGGAGGCGGATGTGATTCTTGGAATCAAGATCAAATGAAGTGACAAAGGGATCTCTTTGACACAATCTCATTATATTGAGAAAGTGTTGAAGAAATTCAATTGTGAAAATTCTACTCCAGCCAATACTCCCATGGATCCTAATGAGAAACTCATGCCTAATACGGGAAATCCGATATTACAACTTGAGTATTCTCGGGTGATAGGATGTTTGATGTATGCTATGACTAGCACACGTCCGGATATTGCTTATGCGGTTGGAAAGCTAAGCAGGTTTACGAGTAATCCAAGTAGTCATCATTGACGTTCGGTAACTCGTGTACTAAGGTATCTTAAGTTAACCAAGGATTTTGGCTTGACTTATGTTGGACATCCTTCAGTAATAGAAGGATATTCAGATGCTAGTTGGATATCCAATGTAGAGGATCATTCTTCTACAAGTGGTTGGGTGTTTTTGCTTGGAGGAGGTGCCATTTCTTGGGCTTCCAAAAAGAAAACATGTATTACTAGCTCGACTATGGAGTCGGAATTTGTTGCCTTAGCAGCAGCCGGTAAAGAGGCGGAGTGGCTTAGGAATTTGATATATGAAATTCCATTATGGCCTAAACCAATTTCACCCATTTCTATCCATGGTGATAGTGCATCTACCTTGTCTAAAGCATATAGTCAAGTGTATAATGGTAAGTCGCGACACCCGGGCGTTAGACATAGCGCGATTCGAGAGTTGATCACTCACGGGGTGATTTCGGTTGTGTTTGTGAGATCTCAACATAACTTAGCTGATCACTTAACAAAAGGATTGGCTAGAGACTTGGTACAAAAGTCTGTAATCGGGATGGGTTTACAACTCATTTGAATCTTGGTGATAGGATACCCAATTCCCTTCTAATACAATGTTAGAGGCAGAATTCAATGTGGAAGGCCTATTATCTAGATTTGAGCACATGATATAATCCCGAGGTATGTGCTATCACCTGTAAGTTAAGGATGAAGGGATTCTTCATAATGAGTCTTTGACAAAGTGCTATTGCAGGTGCACGATTATATAAAGGCTCACCTATATGAGTATGAAGTTTGGCCGCTTCAAGAAAGTTCGAGAGTTGGCTTTCTATATGCTCATGAATGGATATGGACACAAGGCCTGAATAATTAGTGTCAAGAATAAGCTTTTGGAGTTATATTAACTCGTGTGTATGTTATCTTCATGTATTCAAAACGTGTAAAGGGGTTCAATGCTTAGACACACCCTAATACTCGAATATTTGAAATGTGTAATTTTACTAAGTGATAATTCAATCTTCGTGACATTATCATTGATGCATGAGTTGCTATGTTTTGATCGTTATTCGACTAAACCAAGGATTACACTTAAATGGGGGAGGATTGTTGGTAATTTAAGTGTTACCATGTTCATTTATGTAATCGGGGTTTGGTACAAAGATGGGTGAACTCGGAATGCTATAATATGAGTTTGGAGGTACGGAGTGTACACTCATATAAGTATCTACGAGTTTACGGATTTAAATGATCAAGTATAGTTCGGGAAAATCACTTAAAGGATCGAAAATCCACTTAAAGGACCAAAATTCGAATTTGGAGAAACGGATAGTTATCCATACGGATAAGAATCTATCCGTACGGATGATAGCTATCCGTACGGATAAGAATCTATCCGTACGGATGAAAGGCTGAAACGGTGAAAACTTTGATACTGTGATATATCCGTCCGGATGATAACTTCATCCGTACGGATGCGGTCCGAAATTCTGAAATGGTGTGTCTTTTCAGTCCTTTTCAACTGTTTATGTATATAAATTATTTCCAAAGGTTGCATACATAAGAGGTCGATTTTTCCATCAATATATAAGATCTTTTTGAGTGCTTTAAACATATAGAAAAGATAAGCACATTCATCTTTGAAAGTAAAAAAACACCTTAAACTATCTCCAAGAGTAATCTTCATCTTTTGTGCCTAAATTTGAAGGGAAAACGTAGTCTTATCTCACAAAAGTATTTGTGTCACCCTAGGCATTCAGTAAGGGGCAAATAACTTTTGTAGGAAAGTGTTACGTTCATATCAAGCAAACCGAATTTCTGAATTTTAGTTTTCCTGTGTTTTTCGACATTGTTGTTGTTATTCAAACCTCAATTATCTAACAGTCACTACATTTGCAGTTGCTAACAAAGTTTCTTTTGTGTTATAATCTTTCTATTTTGCAACTATATATGTCCAAAAAGGCTATCTTTTTGTAACATTTAGTCCTTTCTTGATCCTGATGTTTCAACTAGTGTTGTAGATAAATTGTTTGACAAAAATACGGTATAAATTGTTTGATCTTGGTAGTAGATCTGGTCTTTTTTTCCCACAGTTATCTATGTAGAAAATTCCTTTATAGATCTAGATTGACGAGAGCCTTGATATTCAATTTATGTATTGTCTTATTCCATAAATTTACCCATCACTCTGCATTTCTTTTCCAATCAGCATTTGATATAATCCTGATATCATATAACCTTACACTTATAGTTTAGCATTTGCATTTGCATTACATGTAACTGGTTGGCTTTGGACTTGGAATGATATACAAGTTGACAATTCTGTAATAGCATATTAAGGCGAGGTTAAAGTTGATTATCTAATAGCATGTCTTTCAGGTTAGAAGTCGTGGATATAATATAACGGATTCTGGGAGTACTATTATTACAGGTGCAATTATCAGTTAAGAGGCAGCCATTCTTGCAAATTTGACTAATTCGAAGGTATCTACTTCAGCTAATGTTACTGTTCCCAGCATTTCAAGTTCTGAAAATTCTGGAAATCTGCGTATTGAGTCTGATAATTCGCGTATTGAGTCTGGGACCGTTCCTCAGGCAACTAGGGTTGAGAGGAATCCCAAGACAGGTATTGAAACTGCCATGATAGATATTGAAGCTACCATTGTCAACTATTTTGATAACCATGGAGTTGAAACTAATAGTTTTGTTGAGAACACAAATAATGGTAAGTTTGTTGTGGTTGATAATACTGGTGATCCCACAGTTTAAGGGTTGGTTTAGGGATGCATCTATGATGTTTTAAAGAAGATTGATTGTGTTGTTCACTTGGTTCATATTTTTAAGCTTTCTAATACACTAGTTTTGGGGGGTGTTACTGTGTTACTGTTAATATGGCTATGTATTCTTCGTAAAAGGTGTTATGGCAAGCATATGGTGTCTTTATTTGGTTTTAATCTTTCCTTGCATTCCACTATTTGTTGTGGTGTGGTTTTGACCTAGGTGATTGAAGGTTGTTGATTCAAATGGTGAGGCAATGTTGGTGTTTTTTTGTCTTTAAAAAAATTGAGAAGCCTAGATTCTCTATTGATGAGGCCGAGCTGCTGCTATTTAATGCATTTTCTGCTTCATATGTCTTTCATGAAGTTTGATGTGGTGCGGGTTTGAAAGATAAAGGTCTATAGATGGTGCGGGTTTCATGAAGTTTGATGTACTGCTTTGGCCTTCAACAACTTGAAGAATGTTTTAGTTCCCCTGATATGCTTTTTGATTATATTCAATATATTAGGCTTTTATTCTCTTGATTCCCCGGGAGTTGCATCTCCATAATACTTTGATAAATTGTTTCATTACGATATCCACCATTTTTTGATAGATTGTTGTATTACGCAATGTTAATGGTGATATTTTGTCTGTTATGAAACGTGTTACTGTGTTACTGTAAACGCTGCGATAAAATTCGGCTTTCAAATACTATGTCGAAAAGATATCAAATGTGGTCTCAAAATGAAGATTACAAAAAATATGAACTTTGGTGAAACATTTTGATGATCGGTGTTCTAAATCAAAAGTTACGGTCGTTTATAAGAAAAACGATCTGGTTAATGCAAATATTTTTTTCGGCTTTCAAAATTTACGTCGGAAATGTATCGTATTTGGGCTCAAATTAAAGAGCAAAAAATATATGAATTTTGGTGAAAAAATTTCGATGATCGGCGTTATAAATCAAAAGTTACGGGTGTTTGAGAAAAAAGAAAAAAAAAACAAAACAAAAACAAGCAGGTCTTTTTGCAACGCTGAGAACGGAAATTTTAGAATCAGGTTGTCCGTGTGATGGCGCGGTGTGTGTAGGGTCAATTTTGTCCGTGTCAAATTTTTTAGTTTTTTTTGCAATTAAAAAAAATGAGTGTCCTATTTATTCATTTTGTAAATATTTTTGTCATTTTCCCTCAATCCCCCAATTTCTTTCAACCGTCTATAACGAAATCACTTCAATAAGAACCTATCTATTCCAATAAAACAAGAAGCGGTTGCCCATAAGTGTAATTGATCCCACCCAAAGGTCAATAAGCTCCTACTTTGTGTCCCATTCACATATTTGAAACGGGAAATACTTGTGTGGAGAGTGTTTTTGAGGTGAAGTGACGGATTAAACGATCAAAACCACACAGTTTAAATACAGAATGAAATTGTGTGATTCATATTGAACCACAAAGTGTCTCTACACGTGTGGAGACACCATACAAGTATTTCCATTTGAAACTACAAACATATCGACTACTAGAAGAAATGCAGAAGTTGTTTCTAAGAATATATTGTTATTGCATTAAACCCAAAATGTCAACTTATTGCTTAATCTTCCACAATATAAATGAACAAATATAACCCCTAAGAACTACTTGTTCTTGATCTAATCATCGGATACGGATCACTTCCCGAGGTTTTTGAAGAGCTCGGGAAGATGGGCATTAGTGAGCTTAGTCCTTTTGGTGATTTCATGCTGCTTCTTTTTGGGTTTAGGTTTCGGGGCAATGCCGTCAATTTGTGCCATAGCCCTCCTCTTTGCTGTATTCGTAGCAGGTTTCATCCCGTTCTTCTGAAGCTCCCTCTCAATATCAATCATGTCCCTTGGCACCTCAATACTTCTAAACAGTTCTTTAATGTCACTATCAACTTTAATCGGTACTCTCGGATCATTAGGGTATGCCGTGTCTTCTTGTGAATCCAAGTTTGACAATAGCCATACTTGCCCAGCAGCTTTAAGCAACTGCAGCAGCAGCAGTAACAGACAGTTTTTACCAGGTAAAGACGGCCTCTACGTCGTCGTATCAAAATAAAAGCAAACGGAAGCTAAAAGGACTCGGGTAAAAATATAAAGCTACTAAGAATAGGTACAACCATACTAAAGATGGATAGTTAAAAACACAACGACGAAAAACCCAAAGACTTATACAATACGAGGTCTTAAAAAAAGAAGTACAACGAGCCTAAGAAAATAAATACAACTAGTCTAGTACAACCTTACGAAGAAACAAACTAAAAGCTTCTCCAAGACTTCAAGTCTTCAAAAGCCGTCATCTACACTTGATCAACTCCGTTCGTCTTCTCACCCCACAATGCATACAAAAGAAAATGCAAAGGAGGTAAGTACAAAGTACTTAGTAAAAGTGAGAAGCTAATGAAAAACTAAGTTATACAACAAAAGGTTATTATTATGATTATTAAATTATCTTTATGAGACCGACTCAATCTAGGGTTCAATCTATGCCCATCGACACGTCATGACTAAACGTTTCTAGCTTAGCTCAAGTTTGTTACATCATGAATAACAAGGGCACTACGCCTAGTAATAGGATGTACTAGGACAACTGGGTGCAACCTACTTAGAGACACGCTCTAGTAGCCCCGGGAATATCTGAGTCCCGATAGTGTGATGACCGGCAGAGTGCACCAAACACTTTATCTAGCCAATCGATTGACCGGCGTGGGTACAGTCTACTTTGTCTAGTCAGAGAACACATCGCGATATTGTACTATGCCTTACCAAGCATTGCATGATGTTTAAGATTATTAATCTAACACATATGTTTGATTAGATGTTTAACTAGCCACCTAAGTTGATTCACATAAAAAGCTCACCTATCGCCTACTCCTCTTCTTAAGACCTCTGAGACTCTAACAAAACCTAGCACATACACGGACATCGATAAACACTAGCTTATCGAAGCACAAGGCAAATCCAAAGCTTTCGACGGTCCCACACTTCTTCGTTTTAGGGAATCCATATGGTGCCGGAACTAAACGCATCAAAAGCTAATTCAAGGCTTTGTCACATAAGGTTAAGCGGAAAGACATGATTATAAAGCCCGAAACCAAGCCGACATGAAACAAAACAGGGAAAAACGGAATAAGCGGTCAAACGCCCGTTTAACACCCTATGAACGCGCGTTTGCCTTGAACGCCCGTCCACAAACCCCAAACGCCCGTCTGGGAAAAAGGGCCACATCCTGTATCAAAAATTCTAACCTCAAACGCCCGTCTGCCTTGTGCAAACGCCCGTTTGAGCTGCCATGATCGCAAACGCCCGTTTGCCTAGTGCAAACGTCCGTTTGCCTGGGTTTTTCCCAGAACGCTAAAATCTTCAAAACACGATTTCTAATCCGAACCAACCATGTTTACCATAAAAAACTCAGAAAAACAATAGGGAAACACGAATCAAAGTATTCCATAGCTTAACATAGACAACAACTAACATAAACGTGATTTCTAATCACCAATCTATTCCAAAACTCAACCTAACATAATACAACTAAAATTATTCATTAGGAAGAGCCTCTTACCTTAATTGCCAGCAAAACCGCAAGCAAAACACCAAGCAACTGCAACAAATGTTGATCATCAAACCCAAAACCTATTTGATCGGCAACAAATCCTAAAATCCTATTTCCTTTCAAAAACCGAACCGAAAAAGTGCAATAAACCGCAGATTACCTGGATTACTTGCTTTGCCAAACTATTTTTAGAATAATCTACGCTCCGAGACGATCGTTTCGACTACTCGTGGCCGAAAAACGAGCTACGGATTGAAAGATACGATTTTTTGAAGATCAAACTCAACGGTTACCAAAAACTAGGGCTAAATTGAAAACTTACGAAATTGAGAGATGTTATTTTCCAAAGTTGCATCTCCTCACGCCGATCACTTTTCTCTCCTGCGGCATCTTGAACGGATGAACGGATTGATCACACGGTTGAAGATTACATTCGTCTTTTTCGGCATCTTACGCGTCTTATTCATTTGTGCGCCGTTCCTCTTCTTTTTTTTTTGTCGAAAAATGCGTCCCACACTAATGAATTAATTTGGGGATTAATTCCTTTTTATAGCCAATAATTAAATCCTTTATAATTAATAGCTAAATCATTTAATTAATTCCCTTTTGATTAAAAAAATGGGACAAATAATAATTAGGTCGTAGTAAATACACCCAATGACTATTTTACCCTTTTACGAAAAGTCGGGATGTTACATTCCTTCCCCCTTAAGAGGAGTTTCGTCCTCGAAACTCGAATGTAACCGAGAGGTATTTGAACTCTGGACTTTGCGAAGCGTTTCGTCTTCTAACTTCTACAGTCTTCGTCTCCTTCCATCTTCCTAACTCTTCTGCTTGTCTTGAGGCAATTTGAGGTTGCGACGATCCACTTTAATCTCCTCGTTGACTTGCTGTAACAAATCTGGTCTCGTATTTTGTTGTCGCTCCACTTCATACCAGAAACTCATGTTCTTTTATCTCTATCTTCATGAAAGATCGCCAGCAGTACTGTTCCAATTCTTGTACTTCCTGGTTGCTCCGAGAGGAACTGCAATTGCCAACTCGAGGTTTTCATTCTTCATTGTCCTTCCCAATCTTCCGTATTCGTAACCCAAAGCTGGTTCCGATACCAACAGTTGCTATCTTCATCTAACTCGTGACCAATTGCTGGTTGGTTCTGACCACTCACTTATAACCGGAAACATCTGGATCTTTGCCTTGCTTCTTCCATGAACCCATCAACTGCCTCGAATCTTGCAATCATCGTTCACACTCTATGCTTGCTCCTGCTGACCTATACCCGGAAGGATGAATCTCCCAGCCGAAACCACACTTCTGGCACACTTGACTTCTTTCGATCTCAACTTCCATCATGGCACCACGGACTTGCTGAAGGACTACAAGGATCCCAGCTGAAGGACTTCTGAGACTCCCTGTGGGTGGAGAACATGCGTTGCCATACTTTCTCTCTGACGGTCTGATCCAATTCTTATGCCAAAAAGAGTTAGCTTGGAGAATAAATAAAATTGAAAAGTGACAAGTTGGGTACCGAGGGTGGCATGTCAACTAGGTAAGCCAAGGAACGATACAATGCACTTGAAATAAGAAAGGTTGCTTGGGTTACAAGCAAAACAAAATGATTTCGTGTTGGGGAAAAGTTGAAGGTGGTTCCAAACTGAAGAATGAGACATTGTATCATAATACAAGGGATAGCCACCAAAAGGAAAACAAAAGGACACCTTGCAGATGATTTTTTTTTTTTTTTTTTGAGAGAGAGGAATTCTGCAAGATACGGTGGTCTGCAAAGACTTCAGAGGTAACTCGAAAGGATGGTAATAAGCTTTCATATAAGCCTTGAGAAAGTGGAGACGTTAAAGGTAACATCACACAACATAAATCAAGGTAAAGGTGCAAGGTCGAGCACCAGAAGGACTAAAAAGATAGAAATCAAAAGAGAACAAGAATCTCAACATGAAGGATCCATGGAGACAAAACGAGTACACCAAAAGGTCTCAGAATAAAATAAACACTTGTCAAGAAGTGTCCAAGTTTGCAATAGTCAAAGAGAGGTTATTTTAAGATTTAATAGAAATAGAAATTCCCTCAAGGAATTGTAAGGGAATATCAAAAGTTTGAATAAGTAAGCGGTAAGCTAGATTTTTAAGTGAAGAGGAAACGACACTTAAGAATTTCTGGATAAGGTTTGATTTCCAAGAATTAATTCGAAGTTTCAAAGGAAGTTTAAACGATTATTGACGATTCAAATCAAAGATTCAAGGTTGCACTACTCGAGAGGAATGGTACAATCGCCAAGGAATAAATGCTCAAGGTTATTCCTCGTGTGGGAATGAAAAGGTTAAAAAAAATGAAATAGGCTTTCAACCTGTGTAACGAAATTGGAATAGAAACGCCAAACAAAAGATGGAAAGTCAAAAGGTGTATATGCGGTTCATGGCTCTAAATGGTCCGAAAGAGATTTAAAACCGAAGGGTACAAGGTACAATAATCTGAAATGGAGATCAAAAGTTTAGGAACTCAAAAGTCGATTGGCTAGTTAGGTTCGGAAGGCACCTTGGCAAGGACTACCTTCTGCTTGAACTAGCTTAGCATAAATTGCTGGAAGGTTAAAGATAAGCAACTTGAAAAGGAATGCCATAATGGTTTTAAAGATTCAACTGGTAAGAATATGAGATGCATAGTTTGAAAGAACAAGTAGCATCACAAAATCGACACTACCCTTAGGAGGAAGTCGAGAATAACACAAGTAAAAAGAATGTTCGACATAAAAAGGTTCACAAATTTGTACTTGAAAAGAAGAATGGGGATGCAACAATGCGAGTTAGAGGGAACTTGTTTCTTGAGTTGGAAAAGTGAGAAGGTAAGAACTTGTTTAGAAGAAGGGCTTAAGGCGATATGTTTCGAGGTAATTCATGACAACAAGCCGAGAGGATTTGTTGAGTTTAAAGATCTCAAGTGAGGGATTACATGAGAAATAAAATACCGTATAAGATATGATTACAAAAGGGCTCGAAAAGGGTCGAACATCAAAAATGGCATGCTTTGGAGGATAGCATCTTAGTTCTTGTTTAAAACGCAAAAGAAACTATAACGTTAGCTTTACAAACATCCTACTAAAAGGTTTAACTCGAAGGAGATCAAACTTCGGGGAACTCCTAAAACATGAAAATCATAACTTACTACCCCCTTAGCCCAAACCCCAAGTCAAAGAGGTGAAAATTCCTTTTAGGTTGCTTGTGTATGAAATTTACTCGGATCTAACATTATCGATTTGTACGAACGAACGAAGAGGAATTTGAGCATGATCCAAAGATAAAAGATTTAGACACTAGAGTTTTCCAGGTGATATAAAAATATTGGAATTTTTGGATGAAAATAACTTGGTCAAAGACAGTTATTTCGACAATTGCACAAGCCGCCAGCATTTTCCGTATTAGTAAACACCGAATTGCATTGCAAATCGAGATCAAAGGAAAAGGAATCTAAACTTAATTCCAAAAGGAAAAGCCGTAGATAAAAGTCTTGTCTGCAACATATCAAAAATGCAGGTCATTTAAAGGTGTTTAACCCGTTCAAAACGAAAGAAGAAGTGAAATTGCGTCGAGATTTTCGGACAGAGTGTCCGGCATAATTATGAATTTTCTTCGAACAATCCATAACGATTATTGAGTTGATGTAAAAAGAGAAATTGTAGATAAGACAAGTAATCTACTTTGCTGAAAATTTTCGAATTTTTGGAGTATGGAGAGACAGTCTTATGCTAAAGGGAAAACACGGAAACAAAAGCATTCACTCATGTTGGGTAAATCCAAACACAAGGATGATGAATAATAGATGCCAAAGTAGACCTTTAACACTAACAATTTGAAACGACTAAGGAGTACTTGGAAAGAATAGAATCACACATTGAGTTCGTGTAGAACCATCTCAAGCAAAGCAAAGGTCTAAGAATGTTGATAAACTCAAACCAAGCGATGGTGAAAAGAGAAAGTGGGGGATTTGTAGAGTTGAATCAAATATCATTCTCTACAAAGTTAGGCCAAGATAAACGTAAACTTAGACATTCGTGTAGAGATGATGAAGAGATTTCAATAGGGGAAAGTAAGGAGAAAGGAAATCATCCAAGAGGACCTCGACTTTAAGGTGTAGGCATAAGACTCCGATCCCAAAGCATTACTTAAAGGGGTTTCACTTAACCCTATGTGACAAGTTACGGTTTGGAAACTTCAAAAGAAGATAGAGTTTCTACTAAGGATCCTAGAAGGAACAAAACTTGAGAACTCGACTTAACCTCCGTCTAAGATGACTCTTCACTTGGTCCTAATGCAACCTAACCACGGTTTAAGGATTCTTAGTCATACGAGGATTACCACCAAGCTCAAGTTCTAAAAGGTCTAAAGGAATCTTATCTTGGAGGAAGAGAAGCCTAAGATAGAAAGGACGCTTCTCTCTGATACCAACTGTAACGCCCCGCTCCCGGATACCGAGCCCTTATCCGGAAGAGAAACGTTCGGCGCGTATAGGATTAAATAAATCTAATATTATACGCAAGCCTCTACGTCGTTGTATCAAAATAAAAGCAAACGGAAGCTAAAAGGACTCGGGTAAAAATATAAAGCTACTAAGAATAGGTACAACCATACTAAAGATGGATAGTTAAAAACACAACGACGAAAAACCCAAAGACTTATACAATACGAGGTCTTAAAAAAAGAAGTACAACGAGCCTAAGAAAATAAATACAACTAGTCTAGTACAACCTTACGAAGAAACAAACTAAAAGCTTCTCCAAGACTTCAAGTCTTCAAAAGCCGTCATCTACACTTGATCAACATGTTCGTCTTCTCACCCCACAATGCATACAAAAGAAAATGCAAAGGAGGTAAGTACAAAGTACTTAGTAAAAGTGAGAAGCTAATGAAAAACTAAGTTATACAACAAAAGGTTATTATTATGATTATTAAATTATCTTTATGAGACCGACTCAATCTAGGGTTCAATCTATGCCCATCGACACGTCATGACTAAACGTTTCTAGCTTAGCTCAAGTTTGTTACATCATGAATAACAAGGGCACTACGCCTAGTAATAGGATGTACTAGGACAATCGGGTGCAACCTACTTAGAGACACGCTCTAAGTAGCCCCGGGAATATCTGAGTCCCGATAGTGTGATGACCGGCAGAGTGCACCAGACGCTTTATCTAGCCAATCGATTGACCGGCGTGGGTACAGTCTACTTTACTTAGTCAGAGAACACATCGCGATATTGTACTATGCCTTACCAAGCATTGCATGATGTTTAAGATTATTAATCTAACACATATGTTTGATTAGATGTTTAACTAGCCACCTAAGTTGATTCACATAAAAAGCTCACCTATCGCCTACTCCCTCTTCTTAAGACCTCTAAACTCTAACAAAACCTAGCACATACACGTACATCGATAAACACTAGCTTATCGAAGCACAAGGCAAATCCAAAGCTTTCGACGGTCCCACACTTCTTCGTTTTAGGGAATCCATATGGTGCCGGAACTAAACGCATCAAAAGCTAATTCAAGGCTTTGTCACATAAAGTTAAGCAGTAAAGACATGATTATAAAGCCTGAAACCAAGCTGACATGAAACAAAACAGGGAAAAACGGAATAAACGGGTCAAACGCCCGTTTAACACCCTATGAACGCGCGTTTGCCTTTAACGCCTGTCCACAAACCCCAAACGCCCGTCTGGGAAAAAGGGCCACATCCTGTATCAAAAATTCTAACCTCAAACGCCCGTCTGCCTTGTGCAAATGCCCGTTTGAGCTGCCATGATCGCAAACGCCCGTTTGCCTAGTGCAAACGTCCGTTTGCCTGGGTTTTTCCCAGAACGCAAAAATCTTCAAAACACGATTTCTAATCCGAACCAACCATGTTTACCATAAAAAAACTCAGAAAAACAACAGGGAAACACGAATCAAAGTATTCCATAGCTTAACATAGACAACAACTAACATAAACGTGATTTCTAATCACCAATCTATTCCAAAACTCAACCTAACATAATACAACTAAAATTATTCATTAGGAAGAGCCTCTTACCTTAATTGCCGGCAAAACCGCAAGCAAAACACCAAGCAAGCGCAACAAATGTTGATCCTCAAACCCAAAACCTATTTGATCGAACAAATCCTAAAATCCTATTTCCTTTCAAAAACCGAATCGAAAAAGTGCAATAAACCGCATTACCTGGATTACTTGTCGCCAAACTATTTTTAGAATAATCTACGCTCCGAGACGATCGTTTCAACTACTCATGGTGAAAAACGAGCTACGGATTGAAAGATACGATTTTTTGAAGATCAAACTCAACGGTTACCAAAAACTAGGGCTAAATTGAAAACTTACGAAATTGAGAGATGTTATTTTCCAAAGTTGCATCTCCTCACGCCGATCACTTTTCTCTCTGCGGCATCTTGAACGGATGAACGGATTGATCACACGGTTGAAGATTACATTTCTTTTTCTGGCATCTTCTGCGTCTTATTCATATGTGCGCCGTTCCTGTTCTTTTTTTTTTTTGTCAGAAAATGCGTCCCACACTAATGAATTAATTTGGGGATTAATTCCTTTTTATAGCCAATAATTAAATCCTTTATAATTAATAGCTAAATCATTTAATTAATTCCTTTTTGATTAAAAAAATGGGATAAATAATAATTAGGTCGTAGTAAATACACCCAATGACTATTTTACCCTTTTACGAAAAGTCGGGATGTTACAAAGACGCATGCAGTAAAAAAAACGAGATATTAACATAACTCGGATACCTGTAAGTCTTCCATAACGGTAGTATATGCATCCTTAAGGTTCATTATTGGAATGCCTTCAGGAAACTTTCTTATCAACACGAGTAGTTCATCTTTGTTCTTTATCGTGGTTTGGCTGCAAAACAATTATTTGGACTAAAGTGAAAACAAGAAAGCATGCACATTTGGATTTGGGTACACCGACGACCAAATGCAGGAATACAATTACCTTGTAAGAGAATCGCCCGTCATTGTATCTCACTTTTGGATTATTCCTTAGACTCTCAAAGACCCGCGTGTTGGAATTAATATCAACATAACATTCCTCATTTATTTGTTCTGGAGTTAGCTTTTCTGCGGATACGTCAATCAGGCCAGTAAACTAATATCAGTAATCTTGGTAAAAATCTGAAGAGAAGGAAGCACCGGATATTAGGGGGAATCATATGGAGTAATATAACACACTTTTTCATCGGTCTTTTTAGGTCCAAGGTCATCCACAAACAAGCAAATGATTCATTTACACCTGCGTGTTGGTACAAATATGTGACAGTTACATCATGTTCAAATGAAGGTTTATGCAATGAGTGTGGTCGGTCCCAACTCTTTAACATAGAAACTACCTTGTTAATACAAACTTGATCAGAAAGAATTTGTATCTAGGTTACAACACAAGCAGAAACAAATATACCTAGACTAAACTACCCTCCAGCAAACTTTATTAACAACAATCATAGATAAATTAAAAAAAGGTCTATCTCTCCTGCCAAAGTCTTAAATAACCACACGCGCTCTCTTCCAAAATACTACTAGAGCTTTATCAGGGTACAACCCATTTTCCAATATTCAGCAAAGCTTTCAGCGAAAAAGACCATACCCTTGTCAATACACAAGAAAAAAAATATATCATGCTTCAAGTGGTTGCTTATGCCACGTAAAAAGCAAATAAAAATGTCTAAAACGCCCCTCAAGTGATTGTGGTGTGCATGTCTTCAGCCATCATAACGGCAAAAATAAGGTATATAGTCCAGACTCCAGAGGTGTGGTTTCAGAAGGTGGAAAATGGTTCACCTCACCCCACAAACTGAAAGGATGTAGATGATGAAAGCCATATGACTCTTGCACTTGAAAAAGGTCAGAAATCAAAGTTGTACCATTACTTATCATTATAATATAATGTGTTTCCTCCTCCATCATATTAAAGGCCAGTGCCATGCTCCATCAATATTGTATCAGCTGCTTTGCCTCAACCCTAAGTCCAAATTGCCATATCCATGGGAAAAAGTTTACCACTTATGACTACTTTAACCCAACTCACTTACAAGTAATAAAGCAAATCATAAAGTTGGCAAGAGAAGAAATGTTGCCAAATGGTGCCGAAGATTTGAATAACAAAAGGCTATAAGTGTGTTCCCTAAGAGCCACAAAGTAAACCAAGACCAATTGAAAGCTCGATGTTCTTCAGACCAGACTTAGCCAGATTGTAATAGGTGTTTGATGTAATTTTTTGTGAGCGTAGGGGCTCAAAAGATTCGCACTTTCACTGTCTGATTCTTATTTAATAAAAATAAAAGTCCAGTACCCACCACAACATTTTCCACTCGTGTACAAGAAAATTACACCTAAAAATAATAAACAACAAAGAGTTGTTCTAGTTAGCCAACCCATACCTTACACATTCCTCTACAACCTCCATGTAAGGTTCATTCGACACAACTACTGAGATAACACGAACGTGGCCCCATAATACTGCATAGTTAGTGTTCATCCCTGCATTCCTACCAAAATACAATGCAGCCAACTCAGAGTATGCAAGTACCGACTTCGCTAGGTTGACTAAACGTCAGCTAAACTAGAACAATTCCCAGAATGGTGGACACTTCATGAGTGTTCTACAACAGAATCTAGGTATCCATCGGCCAAAAGCTAGACACAAATAATAGAGGAAGAAGGTAAAAAACCGTTAAGCAAACACACACATGAAGTAATTACATTGCTAGATAACAGTTCAAAAGAATTAAATCCAGCATTATCCAAGAAAACTTTGATGAATAAGCTTTTAACAGAAAGCCAACAAGTCAATCAACAGATATATCAACAGTATACAGAGGAATCCACAAATATAGCTGAATTAGTAGTACCTCATCCAGCAACTTTATAACACGCTTAATCTGAGCTCCAACAGGTGCTTTCCTTATGTTATTGATGTTCCGAAGCCGTTCTGAGTCATCTGAGAATTTAACTGGTGGGGAAGGCGATGGGGCGGTTGATGTAGCATTTTTGATAGGTGTCGTCTTTGCATTGTGCTTAGAAATGGGGGTCAGCACTGTCTGACACTTCTCTTGCTGTTTCTTGAACTTATTCAAACTTTCTTTCAATGAAGCCATCTGATGAAAAAAAAAAGAGCACCAACCCATAAATTCAAGTAACAGCAGTCTGAGAAATAAAATTCAAATTTCCCACTCCCCTAACATGTGGTAACAAACTCAAATCATCTAGCTCACTATCTCTCTGCTATCATGTTTAATTACAACCCCTAATGCACAGACACAATACAGGCTCGTTCCGTTTATGCAAATTTCCAGAAATCTGGAAACAGATACACAGATTCAATTCAATCACTCGAAACCTGGATACGTATAGCCAGGAAAAGTTGTAATTGCTTAAAAAATACACATATAACCATATTCTTCCTTCCTTCAAAAAAAAAAAATATATATATATATATATTCTTCCAAATTCATCAATATCATTACCTTTCTGCGAACTGAAGGAATCAAATCCCTAGAATTGCGATCGAAGCCGAAGGATGAATCCACACAAATCGTGTGGGATGTTTTATTGAGACCGATGATAGACCGACTAAATATGGACCTCGATCCTCTGCTGTATATTCACCACAGCAGCGGCTGCTGTGACACAAAACGGCGTCGTTTTGTATCGAATCGACGTCGTTTTGTTCCGACCTAAGAAAAAAAAAACACAGTCGAAACGGCGTCGCTGTGTGTCGAAACGGCGTCGCTGTGTGTCGAAACGACGCCTTTTCGACATCACAGCACGGCACGGCAGAGAGTCGTTTTGTGTCGAATCGACGTCGTTTTGTTCCGACCTAAGAAAAAAAAAACACAGTCGAAACGGCGTCGCTGTGTGTCGAAACGACGCCGTTTCGACATCACAGCACGGCACGGCAGAGAGCATCACGGCAGAGGATCCCAACTCACTAATATGTGTCCCTTAGGCCAAAGGGGACGCAGTGATTTTTATGATCCAGGACCAATAACATATGAAATAAATGGATTGAATTCTTATTTTATACATATTTATCATTGTTTTAAAAAGTGTTATTGATCAAACAACATGTATAATATGGTATATGTGGAGCAACATAAAACTGTTGGTCTAAAAATATATAAGTCTTCTTTTTTGTGGGCAGGTGGGTGAAAGGGTGGGGTGTTGGAGGGTAATATAAGTCGTTTTGAGGTTATCATAATGACTCTGTCTAGATTACACGATCTAAATTCAAAATGTAAAAAACACGCATTTAGATAGAGTCACATATGATAACTGCTCAAATAGAGTTGTGCTGGTGCCTTATTTATTTGCCATCGTTATGCAGATGTTGAGCTGCCTCATCAGAAAGTCTATCCAGAAAGGCATTTGGAAACCAATATCCGTCTCTCGGGGTGGACCAAAAATATCTCATTTATTCTTTGCGGTTGACTTACTTCTTTTTGCGGAGGCATCTGCTGATCAGGCTAATGTAATTGATCGGGTTCTCACCCAATTCTGCAATATCTCGGGCCAGAAAATCAGTGTGACCAAATCAAAATTTGCAACGTCCCCGAATACTCATCAGAACACCATCTCCGCCATTGAGGGGGGCCTTAGGTATGTCACACACTTTTCGTCTTGAGAAATATCTTGGCGTACTGCTTCATCACTCCCGGGTGAAAAAAAGAAGACTTTCAGGGCACTATTGATATAATCCGTGGGAAATTGCAACGTTGGAAAGCGAATACCTTGTCCAAAGCAGGCCGCGCTATCTTGGCACAAACGGTCTTTTCTACGACTCATTACTACCAAATGCAAACAGTTAAAATGCCTGCTTGAGTGAACCTTGAACTCGACAAAAAAAGTTCGCCCGTTCTTTTGGAGACATGATACAGAGAGACGTGGCCTTCATCTTATCGCCTGGCAGCACATTTGTCAGCCTAAATCTAGGGGAGGCCTCGGCATTCGGAGTGTCGGAGACATGAACACCGTTTTTTTAGCTAAACTGTCTTGGCAGCTTTTCACGGAACTTGAGAAATTGTGGGTACAACTTCTTAACCTAAGCCGAACTGCTCCTTCATATGGCGCCATATTTGCTCGGCAGCAAACTCTATGCGTGATGCCTTTGGTTTTGATGAAGCAGGAAATGTTTTTTGGAAATTGACTACTTCGGGTAAATTCTCAGTCAGCTCGGCCTATCCCAATCTTCACCATGCTCAGGATAGCCCTAGGGATAGCATTTGGAGAATCATTTGGGCAATCAAGGGACCACTACGAGGTAACCTCTTACTTTGGCAAATTCACCATGATGCTTTACCAACCGCAGGCTTACTTGAGGCGAGATCAATTAGTGATGATGGTGCTTGCCCCGTTTGTAGCCACTATCCTGAAACTACTATACACGCGCTGAGAGATTGACACTGGACTTATACTATGTGGAAACAGGTTATTCATTGGCAATATTGGAGTCTTTTTATATCCACTCATGACACTCCTTCTTGGTTGGAAAACTGTCTGAGGATCAATATGTACAAGCACGACAACACTGCATTTTGGAGATTCTCATTTCGAGAAATTTTGATGAGCCTCTCGTATTGGCGAAATAAGGTTTACCACTATTCAGACTTCCCACGGCCTCCAAGGACGATTTTCATTTCTGAAGTTGTTCGCCGAGCTAGAGAGCTTAGATTAGCATGACCTTGATTTTGTTTGAGTGCAATACTCGTTTTGATGTAATTTGCTTTGTACAGTTTGTACAGCTTGTACAGTGTTATTAATAAAATGTCCTGTTTAGACCAAAAAAAATAGAGTTGAAACAGAAGAATCATCTAACATTGTATGTTACGTACAGAGTCAGTAAATTCGTGAAAGATTCGTGTCTGAACAAAATAAAAATAATAATAAATATTAAAAAAAAAAGATACATCACGTTTCACGTAAAAGTTTTAATTATTTGCAAAAATTCATGTTTTTGTGTGTAAAAATTTGTACCCTACGTACAATTCGGATTGGGAATATACGAGTTGAAAAATTCACGATTTTACCAAAATATGTAATGTATTCTTAGTTCATAATATCAAACATGCTATTGGTTTGCATTACATACTTCTTCTAGTGATGTGTGGATATTGATTTGCATTACATACTTCTTCTAATGATGCTGGTGACTTTCATCACAGATACATCCCGTTGTATTCACTTGTAAGGTTTGACGTCTTGTCTAAATAAATGCATGTATAAAAATTAGTTTTACACGAGTTTGCCTTTTATATTTGTATATAATTTGGCTATGTTGGATAATAACATTACTGAGGTAATCAATATGGAAGCTTGTGTTTTAATGATGTAAAAGCACGAAATATTCTAAAAAGACCATATCATGTGTTTCTATTTTTCTTTTTATAAAATGTGTGAAAACTAGATTCATTATACTTCAATTCTCTCTACTTGCTTATATATTTTTTTCATTATCTCCTTGTTAGTGACTCACACTTGAGGGGCGTGTTGTTTAAAATGTTAATTATCGTTATACCCCATTAGCTTAATTAATCTTTTGTTGGTGGCTTCGTTATATTAAATATCCAAGACTTAGATCTTCTGGCCAGTGGCGGTTGCAGGAATTCTGGGATGGGATCGAGAGCAGCAACGTCATAGGACGATAGTTTTATCTTTTTTTTTAGAAATGTTGAAGGGTCAATAGTATTGGATAAACAAAACAGTAGGTCAGTCGTTGAAAATAAGGGGGTCCATTGGTTATGTCCTCCTATTTATCTATACAAATATACATAACACATTTTATTTTGTTTTATATTAAGGGGTCAAGTGCACCACAACCCTGCTATGTAAAGCCGCCCCTGGCAGTTCTCTCACAATTTTCTTTTTCTTCGCCATCTCAACGTGTCGAGTCCCTATCCATCTCCAGGCTATAAATAATAACGAGAGTTCAATTTCCAAAAATGTGTCCGCAACGATGCATGATATGGACTGTCAACTGGGGAGTGTTACCAAGGACAAAAATACTACTTCCGAGACAAAATATAGTCATACAACATATTTTTAAAAACCATTGATCATAATGAGACTCGTAATCTCTTAACCGTAGGGTTTCTAGAAAATCGATGTGAACCTTATGCCTAATGGTAAGGTCTAGGGATTAAATTCATTCATGTTGCATTGTGACAACTTAGTTTCTCAAGCTAATGTTGATTATTTTGTGCAAGAAAATTTCTTATGGTTCATACATATTTTAAGTCCAAATTTCGATGTGCATGTTTTGTACTAGCATACGCTACTAGCTACAATACTTTTTCCAACACTTCACCCATAACAATTCTTATTCAGGACCATAAAAAGATACATGGTACTAAGTTTGGACATAATAAGGGTTGGTGGTAGGTGGGGGTGTGGGGAGGGGTGGGGGTGGGGGTGGGGTTATGAATTTGTTCTCAAAGTTTAACACAAAGCTTGAGACCCTCCATGCAAAGCTGTTGTGATTGTAAATAACAGTGAATGCCCTGAGAAAGGATGACTGTGTTGTAGCCATTTTCATCTTGTAGTACAGCATCTCCATTACTTGTGTCACATAATGCAGCAGCTTCAGGTGTCACTTTGTACACAACAGCATTTTCCCCGAAAACTATGGGAAAACACACCCAAAAAAAAAAAAAAAAAAAAAAGTATTGTTAGTCTATGGGGCCGCTTGTTAAATCTGAATATGATATATAAGCGACTGAAATCTGAAAATAATTAGATCGATTGATAACTCTATACATCTGAAATCTGAAAAATTAAAGTTAAACTTAATAATTTCACACGTTTATATACTAAAAGAAACATATAATACATATGAAAGATACATATTAATATCATTGTACTATACACACATACATACATATATATATACACATATAGGTATAGAAATACATATGTACCGATGATGTCCCCGGATTTGAGCCTAGCATTAGCGAACCAGGTTATGAAATCGGGCAGATACCAAGGGCATTGACGTACTTTAGCCGAAGCTGAGGAAACGATGAAGGCTAATAGGAATAGGCAACTTATTGAAGTGTAGGTTGTTGAAGTTCTCATTTTTTGAAGGGTAAAACAAAGGTGATGAAATGAAAAGCTAATTAAGTATAGGATAATTAAAGGGTACACATTGCACTATTGGGCAACATGTTATTTATAGTTGCGAAATAAAGCCCTAACCAAACCATAATTTAGAGTTTGTTTGTTTGTTTGTTTTTTTTTTTTTTTTTTTTTTTTTTTTTCAAGAAGGACAAAATCATTGATCAACTCAAAAGGGTAACATGTTTTACTGTCATATTTTAGTTTACCGGGGTCCAAAAGATGCCCATTGGATTCACTAGTGTTTTTATTATAAACTCAGTTCTTGTTTACGTATCTTTTAGAATTTTCATAATATTACGTACATATTCAAGAAGTAAGTTAATGGATTGACTTTAACAATAAATTTGATTTAAAATTCCTTAGATATAATTAATGTACTGTTCTTTTTCATCTTACACATTTTAAAAAAATAAGGGCCAAAAAAAAAAATGACGATAAATACTGATCTTGAAACTATACTACATCATATAAAATGGAACACAAAATTTGATAACTACGTCACTTAATAGTGAACGGAGGGAGTACTATGACGACACTATATTGGTTTCATGTTACATATATACCATCTATCTTTTAAAATTCAATCGTGACTAATTATAAATAATCGATTTTTCGAAAAATTGATTATTTGAATCTATTTTTTTTTATTATGATCTATATTTTAGAAGTCAATTCACATCTTGATCAATAGTTGGAAAACCAAGGGGATTTTTTTACGAGTACCACCAAAGGCAAAACAAACGATTTTGGTTCGCGATTTTCTCCCATTTTTTTCATGAATGTGCACGATCTTAAGGTACACAAATCCCCTATTGGGGTTTCCCCTTCCCAATTAGGGTTTAGTTTGGTTCAAAAACACCTAAAACGCGAAAAACGGAGTGGTATTTTGACAATTGAGTGGTAACCCAACATTTGTCTTGTCTCAATAGTGGTATTTTGACAAAGGTCCCGAAAACCAAGTGTATGTATGTGTATACATATCAAGGAACAAATGATGGAAAACATTCGGATAATGTTAAAGTGTCCCATATTATGCTTGAAATTTTTGTCCATTTTAACTGCACATCATTTTCAGCAAAACGAGACGGTGTTTGTAAACTTTCTTCACCCACGAATATTTAACCTGTTTAATTTGCATTGGTTATAGGGGGAAAAAAATGAAAATTTAAAAGGAAAATTGCACATATGTACATTTATCTAGGTAGTGAAAATCGTACATTTAAATTACACTTAAAGTTGATTTATTGATCGATGCATTTCACTAACAAAAGTATTACTCGTCCCATAAAAATTATCCACCTTTTTAAATGAATTGTCTTATAAAAAATGTACATTTAGAAAACAAATACATCATTTAATGCATTTTTCCAAACACACATCTATCATAACATTTAATGTTTATATATTCATTTCATATTCCAAAAGAGCATTTATTATTTGATAGGTGTATACATGTCCATCACTATTTAAAATATAACACGTTAAGTAGAATACTAGAATAGCTGCATTCATTATGAAATGAGTTTTATGGACTAGAATACCAAAATGATGAAGTTTATTAATGAGTTGATTTTGGGTAGAAGAATAGGGATGAAATTAATAGACAAAAAAAAAACGCATAAAATATTGGGTTGATTTATGAGACTAACTTATATTATGAAACGTTATAAAATAATAATTAAAATAACTTATATTACAAGACAGAAGGAGTGCTACACGGCTTGAGATCACCTGTCTAAGATGTGTGTCTAATTTCGGTAACTAAGTAAAAACTACGTCGTTTCATTTTTTTTTTGTTTTTTTGTTTTTCTTCGAAAATTAAAATACACATGAAACGACGTAATTATTACTTAGACACCGAAATTAGACACACATCTTATACAAGTGATCTCATCCCGTGCTACACTACTGACCGTAAAGATGTGAAAATGAATATCACATATATAATGAAGACTATAAAAACTCTTTTGAATCCAAAATATCAACAAAAAAAAAAAAAATCATATATCTAACTTATATATGCATCGAATACAAATAACAAAACCCTAAAAACTTTCTTTATATATATAGATTAATTATATAAGAACAATTTCATGAAATTAATCCATTAGAACGGTTTTAGGTGATGAAATAACGTAGCAGCATAAGTATGTTCCACTCAAATCAATATATATTTTTTATTTAATAAGGAGAAAGGAAAAAAAAAAAAAACATACTTAAAATGGGAGCCAAGTCTTTAGAAACTTAGAAGCATAGCCATATATGTATCCCACTCAAAACTTAACTATAAAAATACAACTGTGGCATCTCATTCATACAAAACACATTAAACACCAACTTAAGCAATACAACCCATAGCAATGGCCTACAACTTCCCCTACTTTCCTTCCTCACCACCGGCTCATCTCCGCCCACCGCCCCCGGCTCATCCGGCTGGCCCAACACCCCCGCCACATCGAGCTAGCCCACCTCCCCCGCCTCATCCTGCTAGCCCACCACCCACGCCCCATCGGGCTAGCCCACCTCCCCCGATTCATCCAAGCCCACCTCCCCCTCGTTTTAGTCCACCTCCCCCATTTCATCCTAGCCCACCACCCCCTCATTTTAGTCCACCTCCCCCGGTGGCTCCCATAAGGCCGCCACCCCCTCATCTCAGCCCACCACCCCCTCGTTTTAGTCCACCTCCCCCGGTGGCTCCCATAAGGCCGCCACCCCCTCATCTCAGCCCACCACCCAAACCCTACCCTATTCCGCCGCCGTCACCATCCTCTTTTGCTCCACCTCCTCCTCCGTTGCCACCAAACCACCCGACCATCATAATCATCGTGTTTGTTTCACTAGGAGGTATTCTTTTCGTTGCATGCGCTTTTGTTGCCTTATGTTGCTTCATCAACAAGAAAAAGAAAAAGAAGAGTGTTGTCCAAGAAACTGATATAATTGAGGTTGATGAGCATTTGAAGATCAAAGAAGCCATACAAAAAGGGCCACATGGATCAAAAAACGTGATGCTTGCGGTCGAAGACGACTTTCACATCCGCAAAGAAATTAAAAAGAAAGAAAGCGAAGGCGGTCAAAATGTTAATGCAAAAACTGCAAAAATCGCTCCAAGTAGTCTTGAAGATGGCGGATTTCATTCCAGTCCAACCCATCAGAATACCCGGAAAGGATGATTGAATAAAGTCTTAAATTTTAAGATAAAATTGTCACGTTAAAATAATGCAACACGTGTTTAATTCATTAATTATAGTTATATAATTAATGATACGAATGTATGTTGTGTTGTGACGATTTGTTTTAGAACTAACAGTAATCCAAGAAATTTATGTGCATTGGAGATGAGAATGCATGTGAATTAATAAACATAATTAAAGAAATGGGTAATATAATATCGGATTGCTTTAATGCACATCAAGATGATTGCATTACAAAAAATAAAAAAGGTGAGAAATCTATATAAAATAAAATAGTCAGTCATTTGTACGTTCATTTCTTTGTAATAATTCAATTATTTCTTTTTATTATACATATTCATATATATAATGAATCTGATTTTACGATGTCCCTATACAATATTTTTTAGGACTAATATTATGTTTTAATACTAGGGATAAAAAATGTTTCGTACCTTTAATTTTTCTTGCTGTTAATATTTTTTAGAACTAATAAGTGAAAGTCATGTGCATGAAAAATCGCCATAGATAAGATAAACCATTCTAGGGGTTAGCTAGCTAGGTGTTATTTAAAACCTGTTTTGAAATAAAAATAAAGTAAATCAGTGGGACTGGACGCTGTTTTCCTTTAAATCCGTCCAATTCAAATTTAAACATTATTAGGGATTATAAAATTGCATACACAAGAATATTCAAAGTTTATTACAGCTCGATTGTTTGTGTTTTTGTTTTTTTATTTTTATTTATAATTACATTAAAATAACGTGTGATGAAATGAAGTTTGTTTAGACATTATGCAAACTTTTGGAAGTAAATATATGATTTCTCTATAAGTAATAGTGATACTGGTATGAGTCTCTATGTCTAATAAATTATATCATTCACTTTTGTTTTCATCTTCCTCAATTAGAAAGGATTTGGACTTTGGATGAAGACAAAAAAAAACAAAAACAAAAAAAAAATTGTTTCCTTCACACGACACACGATGTGGCATTTAGATTCGTATGATAGTCGGACCTGAATATTATTCGGTAACGTCCTAAGGACCCGGATAGCTAAATGAGTCATAAATAACTAGGTCAACTACTTAGACCGTCGTCATCGTTTAGTCTAAAAGGACTAATCCGAACTGATAAGATTATGTCTCACACTTATATGGGTGAACAAGACTTTTAATTTACCGATTTGGACTTTTCAAAAATTTGACAAAACATATAAAAGTGTATAAATAAAATAAAAGAAGGCTGAAAGTACAAAATTAGAACATTATGCATAAAGTTACAAATTTTGTAAACGACAAAATGTAAAAATGAAAATGCCTTTTATCACATGAGAGAAAAAAAAAACACACAAGTTAAAGCCTTTTTGTCTATTTGTTTTATTTATTTATTTTTCGTGGGGAACAATCGAAACAAGTAAAAAGTGTTATTTGATCATAATCATCAGCCCAAACCGGTGGCCGAAGCAAAACCAGATTCGGCAAACCGTATTCTATGAATACAAAACCGGCAATGGTTTTCCAAAAAAAAAAAAATTAAATAAAAAAAACCACTAGAATAGCCTGGAAGGCTATAACTGTGCATTATTTGACTTGCAAGAAAATATTTTTTTTTCCCTCTTGCAATACAAGAAAATAATCTTTAATCTTGCAATTCAAGAATATTACTCCTACGATCATCCTAGTACTAGTGTATATATACCACAACACTGCCATTCTCGTACCACACAATTCTCAATTCTCAATTCTCAATTCTCATCACTAAAGTCGGTTCAGTTGTCTGTCGTTTAAAGTTCTATAAAGATGTCGAGCACTGCTGGTCAAGTCATTCGTTGCAAAGGTAATTCAATCGGTTTATTGCCTTCAATTCTTTCAATCTCATCTGGGTTCTAAGTATTTTTCAGTTTGAAGTGATCAGATGGATAAAAATTTGATCTTTTTTGGTGGGTTGTGTTTTTTCCTTCTTGTTATATGATTGCAGCTGCTGTAGCATGGGAAGCTGGGAAGCCCCTAGTGATTGAAGAAGTTGAAGTTGCTCCACCCCAGAAGATGGAGGTCCGAGTCAAGATCCTGTTTACTTCACTCTGCCACACTGATGTCTACTTTTGGGAAGCCAAGGTTTGCATACTTCAATTTTATTTTATTTTATTGATAATTTCTTGTTGTTATCAGTAGTGATCTGATATAGCTTGCTTGTATATCTGAATTTTGCAGGGTCAGAACCCTGTCTTTCCTAGAATTCTTGGACATGAGGCAGCAGGGTATGAGAATTTTCAATCATAATTACCATCTTTTTTTAGTGATTTTGTTTTAAATTTTTATTCAATTGACATGATCAATCTTGTGGATATTAGGATTGTGGAGAGTGTAGGTGAAGGGGTGACTGAGCTGCAAGTAGGTGACCATGTACTCCCAATATTCACAGGGGAATGCAAAGAATGTGCTCATTGCAAATCAGAGGAAAGCAATATGTGTGATCTTCTTAGGATCAACACAGATAGAGGTGTAATGCTCAATGATGGAAAATCGCGGTTTACGCACAATGGAAAACCGATTTTTCATTTTGTTGGAACTTCTACATTCAGTGAATACACTGTTGTCCATGTTGGTTGCTTAGCCAAAATCAATCCCAATGCTCCTCTGGATAAAGTCTGTATTTTGAGTTGTGGAATCTCTACAGGTAGGCCAAATTTTGGTTAGTTTCGAGAAATTTTTTTTTTTTTTTTTTTTGATGCATTTGTTTTCGTTATGAGCAAGTTTTCTTGATTGTATATGGATTAGGGCTTGGTGCTACTTTGAATGTTGCTAAACCTAAAAAGGGCTCATCTGTTGCTGTTTTCGGGTTGGGGGCTGTTGGCCTTGCTGTAAGTCTTTTGAGTTTCTTCAAGTAATCTTTTAGCTTTTGGTAATCTATTGGATTTTCTTAATTTATATTTATTGCTTTGATGAAACTACTTGATCAGGCTGCTGAAGGAGCAAGAATTGCTGGTGCCTCGAGGATAATCGGTGTTGATCTAAACCCTGATAGATTTGAATCAGGTAATAATCAATCCCTTTTGCATTCAACTTAACTTACTTGTGTGCTTAAAACTTGGGAAAAAATAGTAATCAATGAGTGATGAGGCCTTTTATTAAATTTTTTTTAATTTTTAACCATATTGCAGCTAAGAAGTTTGGTGTGACCGAATTCGTGAACCCAAAAGACCATGAGAAACCAGTTCAAGAGGTTTGTTAATTAAGATCAAACTGTAGTAATCATAATCATAATTGTAATATAAAAAGAAAATGTCTGATTACTTGTGATCATATGACAGGTGATTGCTGAGATGACAAATGGAGGAGTTGATCGAAGCGTTGAATGCACCGGAAACACTAACGCCATGATCTCTGCTTTCGAATGCGTCCATGATGTTAGTTTCTCCAAATTTCAGTTCATACTAGTTAATAAAATCTCAATTCTTGCATAAAGATGGCATCTTGTGAATTATTATCTTAACAATATTATTACAGGGCTGGGGTGTAGCTGTCCTAGTAGGAGTACCACATAAAGATGCAGTCTTTAAGACACATCCTATGAATCTGTTGAATGAAAGGACTCTTAAGGGTACCTTCTTTGGTAACTATAAACCGCGGTCCGACATCCCTTCTGTTGTTGAGAAATACATGGCCAAGGTAAACATCACAAACCACGTTATGATATAGAAATCACGTTATGCGAATTCTGGAGCTTTTTGGTGACCTTAATTGGTTGAGTTTGTGCAGGAGCTTGAATTGGAGAAGTTTATAACACATGAAGTGAAGTTTGCTGAGATAAACAAAGCTTTTGAGTATATGTTGAAAGGAGAAGGTCTTCGCTGTCTCATTCGAATGGAGTGAACTACAATGTCCAAGAACCAGATGAATTCTTCTGCATAATTTTTATGATGAATAAATGTTAATGTTAGTGTTAGTGTGTTTGGTATGTTAGTGGAAGTAGACTATTGTTTGGTTTAAAAGTTTTGCGTTCAAATTTCATCTATTATATATATATAAGAGTATTTTGTTTTCTCAGTTGATACAAATCATATTCTTTTGTGCGAAATCCCTGATTAAATTATCTATGTTATGCCACAGTTCGAGCCAAATTGTGTTTGTAATCGGTTAAGCTAAATTGTAATCGAACTAAGCTCAAACACGCTTTTCTTAGAGTTTTTATTTCATATATACTAGTTACTTGCATCAAAATATAGAGGTTAGATCAGGAATGTATATGGTGCATTTGATCATAATCAGTGGGAGAAAGAAATATTGAAGTTCATTGGAAAGGAAGAAAACTTTGAAAAATATTTATAAGATTTGATTTGCAGGACAAGAAAGGGGTCAAGGGGCTCGGAGCTTGATCCAAGCTCCTCAAGGATTATCCGATGCTCGAAAAGGGGTCGGGGGCTCGGAGATTGATCTCAAGGATATTATATGTAAAAGAACCCGAAGATTCACATTGGGCCTCCACGTAGGCCTAATAACGAATAGGGTCATTGGCCCGACCGGTTCGCATCTTCATAAGTCGAGATGGGCCAAGAATAATCTAGCCTGCCTCGTGTCATTACGATTCCTATCATTGGCCCGGCCTAAAGCATCGATAAGCAAAGCCTTTAGCTCGCCCTCTTTAAGACGACACGAAGCACTGGGGGCCAGCCAGTCTGCCTCTCATCTCGCAGCCCGCATAACTAGGCAACAAAGTAACGGTTACAAGTGAAGAATCCGCAAAGGTTGAGATACAAGCCCGCTCGCATTGTCGGAGTCTCGCACCTTTATACTTATGCTTTATTTCATATCTCATTTCCCGCCTCGTAACCACCGACTCTAAACCCCTATAAATTGCGGCATTAATTACCCTACATGGGACGGTCGATATAAATCCGCTAAAACTTGTTTGTGATAATTCCGATATTATCACTAACACGTACAGTTACATAATAAATAAGAAATCTAAATACTTTTGAAACCTTATTCGTTAGTCGTTACTATCAGGATGGTAATATATTTGCAGGGTAGAAATATGCTTATTTGAACCGGAAATCGATTTTCGTATTGAAGTAAGCATATTCACACTATACAGATTTACTACCCCAAAAAATTTCCAAAAATTGCAGCAGTAGCAATCATGGTTAAGGTTAAAAAGGTTGGACTCACAGTTTTGTTTTCTCATTTGATACTAATATCATATTCTCTTGAGTAAAGTCTAATTATTCATGTTATGCCACAACGGCACTACGTCGAGCCAAAATATTTTCATTTTTGGTTAAGCTAATCGAACTAAGCTCAATCGCATCTTTCACGAGTTCTTATTTTGTAGTAGTACATGTTTATCTGATGATGTCGGATTCCGTCAAATTGAGGGTTGGAAAATATATATCTATACATACATATAATATATGTATATATACACACACACTCCTAGTTAAAACAAGAAGTTGTAGATCACTTTTGGAACCTTATTCGTTATCATCGAAAAAAGTCTTGAAAAAAAATAAATTTAGAGAGAGAAAGGCAATGGAAGCAGTAGCAATCAATCAAAAAGGTTAAAAAGGTTGGACAAGCCTTGCCAAGTGGTGAAGTAACAATATCTTGATCTCAAAGGTTATGTCTAACTTCACAATGCCATCAGTTTCATCAATACCCGCAAGCTTCCCGACTGCACCCCGATGAGGGCCGCCCATCACCTTCACCTTCTCGTTTTTCCTTGGTGGGATCACTTCTATTTCACTCGGATGCCCGGTTACCATTTTACCCTTGCCATCTAACCCCACACATATCTTGTACGAACCATCCTGAAATATATGACAGTAAAATCATGCCCAAAAATCTATAGGAATAATCCTAGTCTAACATGTAACTTTTTCTGCAAATCTTATGTTACTATTTTCTGCAACTGGATCATATTTTCCAGAAAGGGTTCAAGTCTGTAGGCTAAGGTCTTACTGAAAACCTATATTACATAGAGAAATAAAAATAAAATAAATAAATAAAGAAAGAAACTGCAGATTCGGTCCAGATACGTATCCAGTGCATATGCATCATAAAACCACACCCAAATGATAAATCAATCCACGAAAAAATCAAAGATAGAAAACAGAATACATACCGGAAGCACCTCTTTAATAACTCCGAGGACACCATTGTCCCCCTTTTTATGGACATTGACCAAGATGTCTGTCAATAAACATGGTCCTTCATTATCATCTGAACCTGTACAATAATTGTTACCATACAAGATCAAATAATACATATTCAGCAAAAAGAAAAAAAAAACAGCCCTCAAACTCGATCACCATAGGCAAGTTTTCTACCTCTGGGTGTTCCAGCTTCACCGTGTCTTGAAGTAGAAGCTTCATTTGTTCTTGATTGGGGACTCCACGACTGAATTTCGCGGACAAAATATACATTCAAAAGAAGAACAAAAAAGATTCTACTTCAACGATGAATAGAAGGTGAAAATGATCCGATCCAAATCAATGAGTCGAGCAACCACTCAAAACTGTGATGCCAACTCAGGTCGAGTTTATTCGAGTAGGAAAATATTGCTCGGGATCAGCTCAATTCATTTTTAACTACGCTTGAGTTCGGCTCGCTTATGCTCGACAAAAATTTGAGCACTTTCAAGCTCAAGCAGCTCAAATAAAAATGCGGTGCTCAAGTTCGGCTCGTCAAAAAATACAAAAGAAAACATACATTTTTAACATATAATATAATAATGCTCATGAACATTTCGGGTCAAGCTTTACGGTGCTCGAGTGGCTAGTTAACCTGGACGAACTGTTCAAGGTCGTTCGAGTTCGGTTAAATCATATTTGATTGAGCATTTTGATAGCCAAGCATCGAATGGAACCCCTAAGTGGAATACCTGATATTGAGGATTAGCACACAAGGAAGCCAAGTGGCCCAGGAATATTATCTTGATATCAAAGGTTATGTCAAACTTAACAACGTCGTCAGTTCCATAAATGCCCATAAGCTTTCCGATTGCACCGTGATGAGCGCCACCGATCACCTTCACCTTTGCATATTTCTTTGGAGGGATCACTGCAATTTCATTCTGATGCACAGTTATTACTTCACCGTCGCCGTTTAACCCCACAGATATCGTGCACGCACCATCCTGGAGTAGTTAAAGAGGAAATTAATCAACTCATTGTGTGATCCTTATCATTTTTCAATTGTTATATAAGGTCTTTGCAACAACTTTGAAAGCAAGCCTAATGGACTTATCTTCTACAATTGTATCATGAAGATCACAGCCTAACATAAATAGATTTACGTAAATTGAAGCCGAAAGCCAAGATAGAAAACAGAATATATATACCGGAAGCACGTCTCTAATAACTCCGAGGACACCATCCTCTCCACTCCTATGCACATCGACCAAGATGTCTGGCAATAACCATGGCCCTTCTCCGTTATCTGAACCTGTAAAATTTAAAACCAATTCCATCTTATATATAGCAACTCAATGGCCCAAACACACACACACACACAAAGCAACAAAAATATTTCTGCAAATAAGGCGTCTAGTACGACGCATATTTCCAGAAACACAGGAAAAATCTCTGCAACAACTGAATGCAGTTTTGCATGTTAGGGCGCCATGTCATTTAGGCCATCTTCACACACAAAGCGCATTAGCAGATTGTTCCTTTGGTTCACCAAGTAATATTTTGTTACTTTGGGGATACAGACAGGGGGTATTTTTAGGCTCATATACAGTTCCCTGCCCCACTTAACTGAAATATCATCCTGATGAATTATTCACTACTTCAATCTCATCCACTTTTTCACACCCAGGTAACTCAAATATTCAGAATGAAGACAAGCAGCTAGAAAAATTGGAATAGAATACGAGTAAAACCTAATCCGGGTGACATTATCTCCAAATCATCAATTCCAGGTATCATTCGGTGTCCACCAGAAGTACCAAGTAAAATATCTGAACATGGCGTCATAAGTGGCTGCCCACCACGAGTAGATGACCGGTATGGACTGGGAGGATTACCTGCATATGAAAGCATAGCATACATTCAACAAATGAAAGCACACCCAAAAAAAAGCCGATCTAAAACAACCCTCCATCCCAATATTCAGAATGTAGACAAACAGCTAAAGAACTTGGAAACAGAATAAGAGAAAAACCTAATCCGGGTGACATTATTTCCGAATCATAATCCAGTATCATTCGCTGTCCACCAGAAGTACCAGGTAAATTAGCTGAACATGGCGTCATAGGTTGCTGCCCACTGAGAGTAGATGGCTGGCATAGGCTGGGAGAATTACCTGTAGACGAAAAGCGTTGCATTCAGCAAATGAAAACCACAAAAAAGAAAAGTCAAACTAAAACAGCCCACAGTCCCAATCACCATAGGCAAGTTTTCCATCTATATGTATTCCAGCTTCATCATATCCAGGAGTAAGAGCCTCATATGCTCTTGAAGGACTCCGTGCCTGAAATCGGCGAACTTCATGCATGTAAATAGAGGGATAGTAAAATAAACATATAAACAACCCAAAAGATTCTACTACTACAAAAAATACGGCAAGTAGCTAACGAATAATACCAGATATTGAGGATTAGTACACCAAGAAGCTGGCTTTCCATATTCCGATTCGTCCCTAAAATAAAATTGTAAAACAAACAGCATGAGTTCAATGAAGAAATAGAGCAAGAGGTGTGTGACATGAGGTTCTGCTGTGGGCATGATGAAAGGTCAATACAGAGTTAAAAATTATGCCTCGCTCACATTCAACCTCTTGAAAGTCGAATCTAAGTTCAACATTCAACTTTGCAAAGGGTCGAATGTCCATTTTCGGCCTCGGTAAAGTCTAACCTAGACCGAAGTGGCGTGTCATAGTAGATTCCCTGTGGTGCCTATTTTTTTTTCAAGGAAATAGACCTTTTTGTGATCATTGCCAGGTGGTCAAGTAACAATATCTTGACTTCAATGGTTATTGTAAGAGCGGAAGTAGAAGAATATAGAATAGAAATAACTTGTAGTTTATTTCATTAAGTCAAAGCTTAGTTATTACAAAGAGAGCTTGGTTGTTTATATATCACAAACCAGCCACAGGAAAAGCAACTAGCCGTTGGTAGTCACATCCCAACGGCTAGTTGGACTAACACCATGAGTTTTGGCAACTAGAGGACAAGAGCCCTTAGGAAATAACTAATTAACTAAAAACAAGGTTAACTAGTAAATAAAGAAGATAGGAAAAAGTATTAGAATAAATCTGACATACTGATGACGTCATGATTAATTCTAACACTCCCCCTCAAGCTGGTAGATGTATATCAAACATGCCCAGCTTGCCAACATCATCATGAAACATTTTCCCAGGTAGGCCCTTGGTGAATAAGTCTGCAACTTGATCTTTAGAGGACACAAATTCAGTAGTGATCAATCCACTTTCCAGCTTTTCTTTGATAAAATGCCTATCCACTTCAATGTGTTTAGTTCTATCATGTTGGACGGGGTTATGAGCAATATCCATAGGCGATTTGTTGTCACCGATCGACCTCGTAGGAGTTTTCCATACTATCTTTAAGTCTCGTTAGAATGATCTTTAACCATAGCAGGTTCACACATCCCTATAGCCATAGATCCGAATTCGAATTTCGCACTTGATCTTGCTACCACAAAGGTTGTTTCTTGCTCCTCCGGACTACTAGGTTTCCTCCCAAAAGAGGCAGTGACCAGAAGTAGACCTCCTGTCATCTAAAGAGCCTGCATAATCAGAATCAGTATAGGCTTTGATGTCCAGATTGTCCCTCCTCTTATATAGGATCCCCTTGCCTGGACACCCCTTTAAATATTCCAGAATTCTATCTGCAGCCCTCTGATGGCAAACCTTGGGTTTTTGCATGAATCTGCTCACCATATTAACAGCAAAAGCAATATCTGGTCTAGTATGAGCCAGGTATATCAGTTTTCCTACTAACCGTTGATAGGAGTACTTATCCACATCTTCATCTTCAGGAGACTCATTCAACCCATGATTGTAATCAATGGGAGTGTTGGCCGGTTTACACCCTAGCTTCCCAGTATCTTTAAGAAGATCAAATATATATTTTTGTTGTGAGATAAAGATCCCCTGGTTAGAGTGAGCCACTTCAATACCTAGGAAGTATTTGAGTCTTCCTAGGTCTTTTATGTCAAATTCTTTTGCCATCTCTATCTTTAGCCACTGATTTGTGACTTCATCATCCCCTGTGACAATCATGTCATCCACATATACTAGGAGAATGGATTTCTTCCCAGAATCAGCTATCTTGACAAACAATGTGTGATCCCCTTGGCTTTGCCTGTACCCTTTGTGTATCATAAAGTGAGCAAATCTACCAAACCAGGCCCTTGAGGATTGTTTCAATCCATACAAGGCCTTTTTCAGTTTGCACACTTTGCCTTCATAGTCCTTGAATCCAGGGGGTACCCGCATGTAGACAGTTTCTTCAAGTTTGCCTTGTAAAAAAGCATTCTTGACATCAAATTGTTGTAAAGACCATCCAAGGTTCACTGCTAAGGATAACAGAATTCTGACAGTGTTCATTTTTGCCACAGGGGCAAAAGTTTCAAAGTAATCCAAGCCTTGTGTTTGGGTGTAACCCTTAGCCACAAGCCTAGCTTTGTGTCTTTCAATTGTGCCATCAGATTTATACTTTGTAGTGAACACCCATTTGCATCCCACAGTTTTCTCACCCTTAGGTAAGTTAACTAGGTCCCAAGTGTTGTTCTTTTCTAGAGCTTTCATTTCTTCTTTCATAGCTCTTGCCCATTTTTCATCAGCAAGAGCCTCATTCACATTTTTTGGTGTACCTTCTTTTAGAAGGTTTGCCAGAAACTTGTGATTTTTGGAACAATTTTTGTACGACAAGAACGTTCTTATAGGGTGTTTAGTACATTCCCTTTTTCTCTTTCTCAGAGCAATAGGTAGGTCATCAAGTGTATCTGACACACTTTGATTTTCAGAATCTTCAGATTCATTATTCTCACATAATGAGTCAGGACTTGTACTCTGTTTTTCAGAATCATCATGTTCTTGAGAGTCATTGGAACTATGAGTCTCAGAATCATCACTTTTCTGAGAGTCATTAGTTTCAATTTCAGTTGTATAGCTCTTTATCCCATGAGGGGAAGAATTTTGTGCCACTTTAGGTGTCTTTTTCTTCCTTGTGTAGACAATAGGAGTTTTTTCTTTGATTCTTATGTCCCCTGTGTCCTCAGATGGTAGAGAATCAACAGGAGACTTAGGAATATTCTCCTCATTTACAGTGGGGATACTCTTATAATCTTGAAAGAAATCAAGGTAAGATTCAGGGTAGGAGTTATTTATCTCCCCCTTATTAGTAAAATAGGGTACCTCTTCATGAAAAGACACATCCCTAGAGATGATGTATTTTCTGGTAGGAGGGTGATAGCATTTATACCCTTTTTGAGTATTAGAGTATCCAACAAACACACACCTTAAGGCCCTAGGATCCAATTTTCCTCTCGTTATGAGCATGTATATGTACAAATGCCTCACAACCAAAGGTTTTTGGTCCTAGTCCTTCGATTGAGACATATTAGGATAGATGCTCCTTAGGCATCCCACGGTGTTCTCGTTATTCAAGACCTTTGTAGGCAGTCTGTTGATGAGGTAAGTTGCTGTCAAAACAGCCTCTCCCCAATAGTTCTTGGGAGCCATCATTTGAAACATAAGTGCCCTAGACACCTCCATGAGGTGTCTGTTCTTTCTTTCCGCCAATCCATTCTGTTGAGAGGTATATACACATGAAGATTCATGTATTATACCCTTCTCATCCAGAAAAGGATTCAGCAATCTGTTGAAGTATTCCCTTGCATTGTCAGTCCTTAGTCTTTTGATTTTAGTATCAAATTGAGTTAGGACTTGATGATAAAACTTGGGAAATATCTCTAGGATATCAGATTTCTGTTTCATGAGATAAGTCCACGTAGTTCTAGTAAAATCATCAATGAAAGTTATAAACCAAATTGAACCATTTATATTAGATACAGGGGAAGGCCCCCAAATATTACTGTGAATCACAACAAAAGGTTCAGTACACCTGATTCCTTGACTAGGATAAGAGGCTCTTTTGTGTTTGGCCATCTCACACACATTACAATGCATCCTATCTATATTACAGCTATTAAACAAAGTAGGAAACATATGTTTAATTACTGCAAAAGGAGGATGACCTAATCTATAATGATATAACCACAGTTTGTCAAGATTAGATTGTGACAAAAAAACTAGCAGCTTGCCCTTTTTCTTTATTAGCTTCCTGATCTTCCCAAAAATATAACCCTGCTTTAGCTTTAGCAACCCCAATCCTCTCCTTCTTTACATGATCCTGTATCAAGCAGTTATTAGAGGAGAAGGCAACTAAACAATTCAAGTCTTTGGTTAACTTCTGAATGGAGATCAGATTAGTAGACAAGTTAGGGATATGTAACACATCCCTTAGAGTGAATTTATCACACAGAACATAGTCTCCTATCCCAGTCACTTGGATAGGAGATCCATCTGCAACAGAGATGGTTCTGTATTTATCACAGGTTTTGTAAGACATCAGCTTTTCACTAGAGTTGACCATATGGTCTGTGGCACCAAAATCAAGTACCCATTCTATTGAACCTTCAGACTGTTTATGTAAACTAGTCATACCTGAAAAAGCTAGGGAGGTTGATGAACTCTCAAGTGAGTCAATAAACTTCCTCAGTTTCTCAATTTCTGAAGGCCCAAGGTTGAGCTTTTGATTCTGGTTAACAGCCTTCTGGACATTCTCATTTGTGTTTGGCTGATTCTCATTGCCATTCACACTGTTAGCAGTTTTCTTGTTGGGGTTATCACTCCCTGGTTTCCCATGGAGTTTCCAACAATTTTCTCTAAAGTATGTCTACTCTTTTTGCGAAAAGAGAGCGAGATAGGGAATCTCTCGTCCCCGCTTTGTTACTTGTTCTTTTGATAATTGTTCCCACTCTTTTGAAAGGAGGGGTTCTTATCAGTGGTATTTTTGTTGCCCTGAGTAATCAAAGCGTAACTTTCAACGGAGATGTGTCAATCATGACACCTCTCCTACTTTCTTCTCGCTCTAATAAGAGCTATTGTTGCATTTAAACTAGGGAGATCTCCTTTCCAAGAATCGAACTCGACGAGTCATATTCAATGTTAAGACCGACCAAAAAGGCATAGATCCTATCTTTTTCAAATATCCTTTTCAGATTTCGGCATCCTCACCGTTGTTCATCTTGATGCATTGGTAGTGGTCTAATTCTTGCCACGGACCTTGCATCAGCTCCGAATATTCGGTGATTGATCTCGTTTGCCATCTCGCTTTGTATTTGAAATTTTAGTTTTTACCTCATAGATTTGAGCCGCATCATTGACCTTTGAGTAGGTCTCCTTCACGTGATCCCAGATTTCCTTTGCATTGGCCATGAACATGCATGTATCACTGATTTCAGGGATCATGGAGTTCCATAACCAAGACATCACCATGGAGTCTTGCTCATCCCATACAATAAACTTAGGGTCTTCTTGGGCTGGTCCTATCCCATTAAGGTGACTGAGCTTGCTCCTTCCTTTCAGAAAAGTCCGGACAAACTGAGACCATTTCAAGTAATTTTTCCCATTGAGTTTGAGAGCAGGCTGGATGTTTTGAAGATCACCATTATTGGTGGAAAGATGATCAGAAAGAGGAGCTGCTGCAGTAGCATTACTTGTAGCAGTTGATTCAGCAGCCATGAGGATTTTAAAAAATTTCTTAAAAAATTTCCCAGAATTTTGAATTTTTGAGCCTACAGCTCTGATACCATGTAAGAGCGGAAGTAGAAGAATATAGAATAGAAATAACTTGTAGTTTATTTCATTAAGTCAAAGCTTAGTTATTACAAAGAGAGCTTGGTTGTTTATATATCACAAACCAGCCACAGGAAAAGCAACTAGCCGTTGGTAGTCACATCCCAACGGCTAGTTGGACTAACAGCCATGAGTTTTGGCAACTAGAGGACAAGAGCCCTTAGGAAATAACTAATTAACTAAAAACAAGGTTAACTAGTAAATAAAGAAGATAGGAAAAAGTATTAGAATAAATCTGACATACTGATGACGTCATGATTAATTCTAACAGTTATGTCTAACTTGACATCAATACCCGCAAGCTTCCCGATTGCACCGCTGATCACCTTCACCTTCTCATTTTTCCGTGGAGGAAGCACTTCTATGTCATTCGGGTGCGCAGTTATCACTTCACCATAGCCATTTAACCCCTCATCTGATATCTTGCACAAACCATCCTGAAGTAGTAAGAGCCATCACATTTACTTGGTGAAACATTATGCCAATGGAAAGATATTAATTAGAGGCAACAGCATATTTGTTTTCCTTATGAGTAATAACTAATCTGCATAATTGCTGGCCATGTAGTTATTGTACTCCAAAGATCACAAACCAATCTTTATTTCCATTTATTATCGGAATGACCTTTCTACGCAACTTTTCTTTTGATAGTTCTTTTTTAATAAATTATCATCATCTCTCGATGACAAATACTGCAACAGATATGTACTATGCAAAAGCGAATCGGGGGTACGTACCTGGCACATACTATTGATATACACCAGATACATGACACTCACCTTCGCAGTGAATCCGAACATTGGAGGAGCACACCCTAATGATAGATGCATTCACGAAATAGCCAAAGGTGGGAAACAAAAAACGTACCGGAAGCACTTCTTGAATGACTCCGAGGATACCATCCTCTCCATTCTTATGGACATTGACCAAGATTCCTCTCAAAACCCATTGTTCTTCGTTATCTAGACCTGTGACATTCAAAACCAAATCCGTCCTGTATCTAGCAAGTCAATGACTCAAAACACACACACACACACACAATGGAAATAATCTTTATGCAAATAAGGCATCTAGTACAAAGCATATCTTCCGAAACACCAGAAAGGAAACCTTTCACGTACAATGCGCCAGCTGAACATGAACAAATTTAGACAGACACATCATCCTTAACAACACTGCGAAATCCTATGGCTTCCCCTGTCCTCATTCCCGCTCATGGGACACTCAGATCTCAAAGATAATCAGACAACAATCTAAAACATTGGAAATCCCAGTAGACTACGTACATAACAATAGTTCTTTTTTGGGTGCGGTGTCTATTAGAGACCATTTTCACACACAAAAAGCAGTGGTGACCATTATTTCTTTGGACAAATACATCGATTTATTCCACCAAGTAATCTTTTGTTACACTTGACAGTATAAGGCTCAAATACAGTTCTTCTCTCCAACTTTGCAGCAACATCTCCCTAAATGATTAATTGACTCCATCAATCTCATCTACTTTTTTCTTCACATGAATATACGCTCATAATTAAGATAACAGTTGTTGCTAAAAGTATTTTTTCAGTTTCTTTTTCCTCTCAGTGTTCATCTTCCACTTCACAGTTTTCACATTGGAGACTCTTACTAAAGGTATGTTTGTATTAATAGCTAAATTGAACCGCATTCAACTGAGAACAGTCCAAAAAAAAAAAAAAAGTAGAGTAATTAAAGGGTCATCAAGAAGAGCAAATTTAGCCTAATACACAAGTCTACAACATGACAATCAATTACCCCATGGATTACTTGAAAGGAGATGCATTTCAAAAACCACTACTACATACATGTTAACATACAAACACTGAAACACATCCATCCATGATCCACCACACCCTCCCTTCAGAATTTAATTTTCTTCTCTACTCCTCAGTAGACCATGATTTTAAAAAATAGTTAGCATGCATTAACATTTATCCAGGGACAGAGACTAGATAATGTATGTAAGATGATACACAACAAGTTAAAATCATGCGCCAATGTTAATGGCACCACACCCAATATACTCGGGCACCACACTTGTGCAAAATTCGACTTTTTTGAAAGGTCGAAATAACACATTTCGACTTTTCGGGAGTTGAAATAACACATTTCGACCTCTAAAAAGTCGAATTTTGCACAAGTGTGGTGCCCGAATATATTGGATGCGGTGCCATTAACAATGCCCAAATCATGTCTACAAACAAAAAGCAGCAAAAATAAAAGGTTATTGATGATACTAATCAAACAGGATAGAATCCTTACAAGAGAAAACCATAAAAGATCCATATGCTATAGCAAGAGCATGAAGTACAGATTCTGCAAAACGATGAATGCGAAATTAAATTAACCAATCTATCAGAAACAAACCTGGAATATCTACTATCATTGGCATCATGTACGAGCCGTAGCAGAATCAGAACTGGAGTCTCCTGTCCTGTCTGCCAAGAGCAAAATCTCGGCCATCTCCGTGAAATACTTCAAAGGAAAGAGTAATACAATTAAGGCGTTGTTGAAAACAAATTGGGAATTTATACGACGGTTGTATCATACGTTTACAATATCCATAAATATCTCGAGTCATGAGAATCATCGAGCCGAATCCAGTCGATATTCCATAGGTCTTAAGTTTGACCTCGATTAAAAAAACTCGGTTCCAGCTCAATTGAGCCTTAAAAAGGCAAAATCAAACTCAACTCATTGAATACTTAATATAATTCGACTCGACTTGTAAGCTCGATTATTTTTTAATGATCCGTATAGTTTTTACAAAAATATAACAAAATCGAGTTCGTCTTGTCTAATACTCGACTCGACTAATACATTAATTACTAATAAATTTACAGACAAAATTAAAATGCTTATTTAATATAATTTGAAATTCAAGATTGGCTCGGTTATTTATTCAAGTAACTCGACTTGAACTCGAAAAAACCGAATCAAGTTAAGCTCATTTCCAAGTCGAGTATTTATAGTTCACGAGTAGTCGGTTCACTTATAGCCCTATATTCAAGACTAATTGCACTAATATTGATGTGTGTTTCTTGGTTTAAGGCATCGACATACTAAGGGTTATTATAAGGGTCTTTTTTTATTTATTTAATAAACGAGACATTTTATTGAATGATATTAAAAAAGATCGTACAATGTCTTTATCCTGACCCTCTCCTTATGTCAAATTACGTAGACGAAACATAGGTCCTGTCTCCTTAAAACCTATGAGTGGCAAACCCAGTGTGGGAAAGTCCTGTTCATATGAAAGAGTACAGCACCCTATGTTTCCAGAAAAAAAAACCTCCCCCAGAAATAAGAAATTACAAGAACAAGTCGAAAAGGAGAAAATTGTCAAAAGCGCGTAATAATCCGCAGGTCCTAGCCCAATGTGGTAGTCTTGAAGAGTGCTTAAACCATGATCTTTTTCTTCTTGCATAGGCGAAGGTGGATCAACTCCAGCCAGTCGTCTAGGATCTCCTCTAGTTATGTCTACATTGCACCCTTCATGGTGTTGAAGGATGCTTCTAGGATTTTTCTCCATGATGTAAACCATAAGAAATGATGTAGAAAATCATCAATGCGTGAGTGAGACCGCGTCCAATTCGCTCCCTTTCTTCTTTTGAGATAATTGGTGAGGGTGTGATTAGTTCTTGCAACCATCAAAAAATAGTTGTACCATGGCATCATTTTAACAAAAATAAACGAATGATAGATAATCGAGACGACCTGGTTTGCATCATTCATAGGAAGAATGAAGGGTGCGTCCAGATACAGTGGCCGCTTATCTAGCGAGGCGTATAGATGGAATTTCTTGACGATCTGCATGCAAAATGAGGCGTAGCTGGAAGGAAGCAGACTTGCATTATCATAAAGAGAGGAAGAGCCATTTTTGGAAGCTTGTTTAGCAAGAAAATCGGCAGCATTGTTGGATTCACGATAAATATGAGTGACTTGAAATCCATGACACTGTATAAGATTTTTTGATGGCATTAATTTCCTTGTCAATCACCCAGGAGATAGAGTAGTGATCTTCTATGATTTTGGCGAGGACTTGAGAATCTGTTTCAATGAGAAGATTAAGAAAGCCATGAGAGATGGCGAAGATGATCCCAGATTCTAGAGCTTTGGCTTCGGCAACGAGATTAGTTGTTGGGCCGTAATATTCACTAGCGGCATGCATAAGGCGACCATCTTCATCACGGATAATGAAACCTCCTTCCGAAGAACCCGGATTACCTATTGAAGAGCCGTCAGTATTAAGCTTCCAATAATTGCGCTTAGGTTTGGTCCAAGAGACGAGTAACGGCTGAGGGCGCTTTTGAGTGCTAAACTGGTAGATAAAATTGTTGGAAATAAGACAATCGTCATCGTTATCCTTTTTATAGAGCTTTTTTCCACAAAGAGCCGCCCACAAATTTTGATGAATATTATGAATGACGTGAGTGTAAGAACTCTGTTGGTTATCGTAAATGATGCGATTGCGACATTTCCATAACTCCCACAACACAAAAGAGGGGAGAAGCTGGCAGGCAACTTTGACTGCTCCATCGCGATATGGGGGCCACCAAGCTCTAAGGTAAGCATCAAGTGTTTTGAAGCCTCAAAGAGTTGCATTTGTATATGTGGATGATATTGTTGTTACAAGTTACTCTACTCGTCCGATTTAGCAGTTTATTCAGCATATCGACCGAATCTTTTGCTCTTAAAGATCTTGGTCTAGTGGCACATTTTCTGGGAACAAAGGCTTGCAGACAAAATTCACAAGCAAGCTTGATGAGAGAAGTTGTTTGAGGACACAAAAGATTACATTAAACTTTTACATTAAGTGAACATCTTAATAAAAGAAACACACACAAAAGAAAGAAACTACAATATCCATTTCAGAATAAACAAGAAAATGCAATCAAAATTCATCATAGAATTCCACAGCCTGTTGAATTATACAGATCACTCCATTCGAATTAAACAACGAAGGCCTTCTCCTTTCAACATATACTCAAAAGCTTTGTTTATGTCAGCAAACTTCACTTCATGTGTAATAAATTTCTCCAATTCAAGCTCCTGCACAAACCCAATGAACAAGGTAACAAAAAAGCACCCCGAATTCGCATAAGCATGATTTCTACAGTACATAACATGGTTTATAGTGTTACCTTAGACATGTAGTATTTCTCAACAACAGAAGGGAGGTCGGATCGCGGTTTATAGTTACCAAAGAAGGTACCCTTAAGTGTCCTTTCATTTAGAATATTCATAGGATGTGTCTTAAAGGCTGCATCTTTATGTGGCACTCCTACTAGGACAGCTACTCCCCAACCCTGTAATAGAAATTGTTGTTAAGATAATAATTCACAAGATGCCATCTTTATACAAGAATTAAGGCTTTATTAACTAGTATGAATTGAAATTTGAAGAAACTAACATCATGGACGCATTCGAAAGCAGAGATCATGGCTTCAGTGTTTCCAGTGCATTCAACGCTTCGATCAACTCCTCCACCTGTCATCTCAGCAATCACCTATATATGATATGATAGTTAGACATGTTTTTTATGATTATGATTATGATTAGTACATTTTGATCTTGATTAACAAACCTCTTGAACTGGTTTATCATGGTCTTTTGGGTTCACGAATTCGGTCACACCAAACTTCTTAGCTGCAATGTGGTAAAACATTGATTACAATTTTTTCCCAAGGTTTAAGCACATCAAGTAAGTTGAATGAAAAAGGGATTGATTATTACCTGATTCAAATCTATCAGGGTTTAGATCAACACCAATTATCCTCGAGGCACCAGCAATTCTGGCACCTTCAGCAGCCTGATCAAGTAGATTCATCAGATTAATAAATCAAAGTTGAAGAAAAGGCAACAGATTTCTTGAAGAAGCTAGCTCAAAAGACTTACAGCAAGGCCAACAGCCCCCAACCCGAAAACGGCAACAGATGAGCCCTTTTTAGGTTTAGCAACATTCAAAGTAGCACCAAGCCCTAATCCATATACAATCAAGAAAACTTACTTATATCACAACAAAAGAATTACAGCAAAAAAATCTCGAAATGGCATCAAATTTAACCTACCAGTAGAGATCCCACAGCTTAGAATACAGACTTTATCCAAAGGAGCAAGAGGATTGATTTTGGCTAAGCAACCAACATGGACAACAGTATATTCACTGAATGTAGAAGTTCCAACAAAATGAAAAATCGGTTTTCCATTCTGCGAAAACCGCGATTTCCCATCACTAAGCATTACACCTCTGTCTGTATTGATCCTAAGAAGATCACACATATTGCTCTCCTCTGATTTGCAATGAGCACATTCTTTGCATTCCCCTGTGAATACTGGAAGTACATGGTCACCTACTTGCAGCTCAGTTACACCTTCACCTACACTCTCTACAATCCTAATACCGGCAAAAGTAATTTTGATCATGTGAATTGAATAAAAAATATATAATAAAAAAAAAAGGGATAGTAATTATGAATGGAAATTCACATACCCTGCTGCCTCATGTCCAAGAATTCTAGGAAAGACAGGGTTCTGACCCTGCAAATATTACATATAGAAGCAGCTATATCAGAATCAGATCACTATTGTTTAAGTAGGATACACAGATAAGATATACGTCGATGCCAGATATTTCAGAAACGTATAGGATACGGTGTTAGATACGTATACGATACGGAATACGCCTACTAGAAATGTTTAAAAAGAAAACAGAGGAGTTGTGAATCAAGCAAACCTTGGCTTCCCAGAAGTAGACATCAGTGTGGCAAAGTGAAGTAAACAGGATCTTGACTCGGACCTCCATTTTCTGGGGTGGAGCAACTTCAACTTCTTCAATCACTAGGGGCTTCCCAGCTTCCCATGCTACAGCAGCTGCAATCATATTATAACAATAATAACAAGAAAGAAAAAAACACAACCCATAAAAATAGATCAGATTTTTTTCCATCACATCACTTCAAACTGAGAAATACTTAGAACCCAGATGAAATTGAAATTGAAACTTTTCTATGGCAATAAACCGATTGAATTATTACTACCTTTGCAACGAATGACTTGGCCAGCAGTGGTGGTCGACATCTTGATTGAACTTGAAAGACAGACAATTGAACGACGGATTTGAAGCTTTTTAGGATGATTAGTGAATAGAATACTTGAGTTGTTTGTGTGATACGAGATTGGTAGTGTAGTGGTATAAATAGTACTAGTAGAATACATTCTAGTATGATCCTATGCTCCTTTTTTTCCTCAAAAAAAAGAGTATATGGTCTTTTTCTTTTCTTTTTTCTTTTTTCTTTTTTCTTGCAAAAAATAATGGCTGCAAAACCATTGACGGGTTTGCCGAATAAAGAATACTATTTGCCGCATGTAGTTTTGTTATTTTGCAACCTCGGATGACGATGACAATGACAACCTTTGGGCAACCGGGTATGCCCAGGGGTCGACAATTAAGGCCAGGGCAATCATTTTAATTAATAAGGTGAAAAGACAAAATTGTCCTTACCACCCTTCTTCTCCATGGTCTCTATCATCCACCCCCAACCCACAACCCCCCCTTTTATAAAAAAGAAGGGTAAACATTGTCAATTCATAGAAATAGTGGGAAATTGCTCTGGTAGGAATTTTTGAGCCATGTCCATACCGGCTGCCCAACCTTTGACTTGTTTCATTGTTCCTCAAGAAATGTAAATATCATATTGGCACCACATCGAAGGGTTTTTTTACGGAGTAATGATAGAGGCATAACAAAAATTACACAACGGATGCCACAACGTGATCTTTCATCCTTGATTTTGATGAGTGTTAATTGATTGTGATGTGGACCCATCGAAATCAAGGGTGGGAGATCACGTTGTGACATCCGTTGTGTAAATTTTGTTGTGCCTCTATCATTACTCTTTTTTCCGCATCATTCTTTAATAATAAATCTGGTATATTAACTAGTTAAATAATTCAATTAAAACTTTTAAACCAGAAAACATAACATGTGTCCTAGCTACACCTTCATAACTAGGGATGCAATTTCGATCCAATCCGGTGGATATCCACCATACCCTACCCGTTAGGATAGAGTATTTTTAAGGGAAGGTTAGGGTATGAATTTGATTTTTCAAAACCCGCTTAGGGTAGGGTAGGGTATGGATATTCATTTTCTACCCATCATAATGCCTACCCGACCCATTTTATAATAAATTATTCTAAACTTTATAGATATATATATATATATATATATATATATATATATATATATATATATATATATATATATATATATAAGATGACAATATACCATTCCGTCCAGAAATCATGAGGAGAAATATACAATTATGTTTTGGACATTAGACGAATACATTTCATATTTAACCTAACAAATTAATGAAAACAATCACTGAAAGGTGAATACATGCAAAACGGAATGATTTTAATGGTCAGAGAAATCCACCACGTTTATCAATTGTAAAACAATAAACTGTATGTTAATTAAGTCAGAATTAGACCACATTTTAGATGGTGTATTCCAAAATCTCTTGATTTTGGCATTCTTGATTATCGAAGACAAATAAGATCAAGTACTTGCAGGCCAGCCCTCGTTTTTTTTGGGCTTAAGACCAAATCCCCGAATTGGGCCTTTTAATTGAAGTTTTTTTTTTTTTTTTTTTAAAAACATACTTATTGTTAGATTTTTTTTTCATAAATAAATATTTTGGTTATAGTTTGCATAAGAGTTGTCGTACGAATTAATATTATCGCAACGAAACGGGGTTCGACCTGATATGTACTTACCCTTTCGTGTAAGGGTTGCATGCTTTCATCCGGTGAACAGTGACAACCCTACCCTTTCGTGCAAGGAGTACCTCCATTCGTTTATGGGGTACTTGCAACCTGTAAAAGGCATAAGTATGCAGACGAAAATTCATAAGTTTGACAACATCATCAGAAAAACTTTGAGTGTCCGATTCAAACAAGTTACTGTTTGAATCAAACACCCCCATTGTATCCTGAAAGAGATTTTCATTTGATCCCTTAGTGACAAATCGTGTGGGACGAAACATCTCTTAAAAGACAACGTTATTAACGTGTCAAATCCTAAGTACTACATTTTTTCCAACACTCATCGTTTTTTAACATCCGTAAATGCAAAAAATTAATAAAACTTGTTTGTATGTCTATTTTTTTGGGTCAAGTAAATTTTTTTATTGGGACCTTTATCGATTGGAGTAAAAAAAATTGGGCATTTATCAAAAGAAAAATTAACATATTATATTAGGTTTGATGGGATTAAATTTACACGATTTTTTTTTTCTTTTAGCGAAACATGTACCGTTGGGCCCTCCGACACCGTTGGGTTTAAGACCCGGGTCTCGCCGGCCTCACTATAGGGCCGGCCCTGAGTACTTGTCATTACAAGAAATTGCTAGAAATATATTTTCTCTGCTTTACACTACTATGACTTCTAAATCAACTTTTATAATGAAAGATAGACAGAATAACGAAGAGACACTAGTTTATGTGTTGCTTGTTGAAATTCTATGTATTAAACTAGAGTTGGTTTTCTTTAAGGGGGTCTATTGATACCATTATTTTTTTAAGCACCATAATCACTACAAAAACTATATAAATTATTACACGAAACCACAATTTATATGATTTTTTTCATCAGAAAAACGTCTCTCGAATGTCCATATCCTAAATTGCATGAATGGGTGGCAATGATGAGTAACGTCAGCATCAATAACGGCAAATTTTATGCTGAACGGTTTTAGAGATGACGTTTCCACCGGTTTTTTTCCACCATGGAATGAACTAAAAAAAATTTATGGTGAATGTAATAAAAAAAAAGTTAATAAAAGTGACATACGAAGCATTTTTGTGGTGTCAATGGAACCCATAACATTTTTTATATGAAAATGAGATGCTTAATTGTAAATGAAAACAAATATCAATGGATATCTACAGACCCGTGGATCCGCATAGGGAGGGTACGGGTTTAAAATTTTCCACATGCATGGGTAGTGGGTAGATTATGGGTAAATAATTTTTTTGATGGGTAGGGCATGGATACCGGTAAACCCGTACCCACCCGTAACCATTGACATCCCTATTCATAACTCCAAATACCCGGATTCGTTACAGTTTCTCCTGTAATACTCCAACCGCCCCATGAATTGGTTATTCCTAAACGAGTCATGAAGAGTATAACGAACTGATCCTCGCGCCTGTATTGTAAATATGCAGTGACGAATAATCCAGCTAAAGTAATAGGAATTAGACCTAAGACAATTCCCAATAAAAAAACTTCAATCATTTCAATTAGTTTGAAAAAGAAGAAGAAGAGGGAATAGCTATACTACTATCACTATCTATGTTGTTCTACGTGCCCCGCTCGTCAGAAGTTTTGTTTTATGATATGCGTATGTTGGGTCCCGGAAGCTCGATACAAGCGCTAAGATCTTCGATCTTAAATTGATCGATACACTCACTCGCCCACCCGGGCTCGATTAATGATGGACACCGTTAATGGAACCAAAGTCGATATATTTGGGCACCACAATTCATATAGATTTAGACTTCACTGAGTTCAAAATCTGTTTTCAATCCTTCCATAATCGAATTTTGTACATAAATTCAATTTTGGAATTGAAAACAGATTTCGACCTCTCTAAAATCAAAATCCGCACAAGGTTTGTACAAAATTCGACTCTGAAATGGTTGAAAACAGATTTCAACATATGTAAACTCAAAATCTACACGAAATATGATGCCCAAATAGATCAGCCGTAGTGTCATTAACAATTCTCTATTTGTAATTATAACGTCACCAATATTGCAAAGTGTGTTAAAACTTTATTTCTTTAAATCATATCCGAGATTTTGCTGAGGTGGTAAGACTTGAAGATTTGAGTTTGATATGAGACCATTCCAAATTTTCAACCTAATATAAAAATCTTAACACTCCAATAGTATTCTTCAATTTTTTGGGTAATTGATTTTGACGCAATTTTAGATTAGTTTACTGACTAAATTTAAATCAGAAAGTATCAAATGTATACCAAAACAGACAAAACTGAAGATCAATCAAGAATAAAAAAGCACCATCTGGGACACAACAAACAAAAAATAAAAAGTTATACATAAAAGAAACTCCTATTATACAAAAACATGTTTAGTTGTTTACTACCTTATTCATTACATTAGAATGAATCTAATCTATTATCTATTTGTCTCTCTTAATACAATTTTGTTTAGCCAAATCACATAAACAACAACATAAAACATAAAATAAACCTATATGGCTATATCATAATCATCACCTATGCTAATTAACATAGTTGAGAATCACAACAACACGTACAGAGAGAAAAGGACTAGTGATCTTTGGATGATATCTCCACCATGAACCACACAGTTTTATTCTGAAATAAAACTGTACGGTCCAGATTTCTTCTCCACATGCACTACCATAAAAATCACCCGAAAAGAACATGCAATAATCATGAGATTTTAAGATTAGGCAAGCCTTGCTAAGTGGTCAAGTAACAAGATCTTGATATCAAAGGTTATGTCTAACTTGACGATGCCGTCGGTTCCGTCGATACCCATAAGCTTTCCAACCGCACTGCGATGGGCCCCGCCGATCACCTTCACCTTCTTCCCATTCCTCCCTAAATTTAAAATTGTATTCACAAACAGCATGAGCTCCTAGAAAATTTTAAAAATTTCAGGAATCTTTAAAGCATGGTGGACATTTTTGGCCTATTTCTCTATGTGATCAGTAAGACCTTAGCCTACAGACTTAAACCATTTCTGGAAAATATTATTAATTAGCCCCCTTCAGTGTGGCTTCATCCCTAATAGGCATACCATAGACAATATCCTTATTGCTCAATAAATTCTTCATAGAATCATATATTTTCTAAAAGCATGAAAGGATATATTGTTCTCAAAATGGATATGGAAAAAAGCCTATGACAAAGTCGATTAAGATCTCCTGAAACACTTCAATTTCCCTGATAATTGGATTGACATTTTAATGAACATTTCTTCCCCTACTTTCTGATAACACCTGTGATTCTGAGATTATAAAATCTGATTCCTTTACAGTCTCTAGGAACACAAAAGGAACATAATTCAAACTGAAAAACACCTGCGTTTTTTTTTCTTCTGGTAATTGATAAAAATGAAAAGAAAAAAAAAACACTCGGTTTTCTTTTTGAAGTAAGCATATTCACACTTTACGGATTTACTACCCGAAAAATTTCCTAATGGCTGCAGTAGCAATCATGGTTAAGGTTAAAATGGCTGTACTCGCTGTTTTGTTTTCTCATTTGATACTAAAATCGTATTCTCTCTTAAGCAAAGTCTAATTATTCACGTTATGCAACAACATCGAGCCACAATGTTTTCAATTGGTTAAGCTCAATCGCATCTTTCACGAGTTCTTATTTTGTAGTACTTGTTTATCTGATGATGTCGTATTTCGTCAAATAGAGGGGTGGAAAATATATATATATATATATATATATATATATATATATATATATATAGGGAAATGAGAGAGAATAACAGAAATATTTCATCAATTGAGTAGAAGGACAGTCTTTTGAAACTTTTGCATAAAGGACAAAATTATTTATTCACTGTCGAAATTTACTTGTGTTCGAAATTCACTGATTTTTAAGATTCACTGTCGAAATTCACTGATTTCGGGATTCACTGATTTTCAGGATTCACTGTTTGTCCTTCTCGCTATAAAAATTATGCAGTTGTCCTTCTCCCTATAAAAATATATATAGCTGTCTACATACATGTTAACACACAAACACATCCATCCATCCACCACCACCACCTCCCACATAATTTAATTTTCTTCTCAACTCCTCAGTAAACCATATGATTTTAAACAATTGTTAGCATGCATTGTCATTTATCCAGGGACAGAGACAAGATAATGTATGTAAGATGATCGACAACTAAAAAAATCATGTCTGTAAACAAAACGCAGAAAAAATAAAAGGTTATTGATGATACTAATTAAACAGGATAGAATCCTTACAAGAGAAAACCATAAAAGATCCATAGCATGGCATAGCAAGAGCATGAAGTACAGACTTTGCAGAACGATGAAGGCGAAATTAAATTAACCAATCTATCAGAAACAAACCTGGAATATCTACCATCATTGCCATCATGTACGAGCCGTAGCAGAATCAGAACTGGAGTCTCCTGTCTGCCAAGAGCAAAATCTTGACCATTTCCGTGAAAAATACAAAGGAAAGAGTAACACCATTACCACAGATACGAAAGCTTTTTTTTTAAACTACGGGGAGGGGGATCAAACCCGGGTCTCCCACTCGGGAGCCCGGGTATACCCTAGTGGAGACCACACCATTAAGGCGTTGTTGATTTAAAATTTGTACGACGGTTGTATCATTCGTTTACACTTTACAATGTCCACAAATATCTCAAGTCATGCGAATCATCGAGCCGAATCCAGTCGATATTCTATAGGTCTTAAGTTTGATCTCGATTAAAAAAACTCGGTTCGAGTTCAATTGAGCCTTAAAAAGGACTCGTTGAATAATTAACATAATTCGGCTCGACTCATAAGCTCGATTATTTATTAATGATCCGTATAGTTTTTACCAAAAATATAACAAAATCGAGCTCGCCTTGTCTAAAACTCGAATCGACTAATATATTAATTAATAATAAATTTCACGGACAAAATTAAAATACTTATTTAATATAGCCCGATTGACTCACGAGCTACTCGATTATTATAAGTGTTATTTGTTTATAAGAACATGTTTTGGGACTTAATTAGGCACTTAGGACATCTTTAAAAGACCATTAGTTATAAGGACGGAATTTAAATAGTCTTCCTATATTACCCTCACTTATTATCGAGTACCCACGAACTCTTCTTCAACGGACCCGTTTCCACTCTTTTTGCTCCGACATCGATAATCTCCTGCTCCTTTCTTCAAGATTCGGACTAGGGATGTATAGATTCAAGATGATGAAGGCATTGGTGAAGGCCGGGTATGCCACAACAAATCCTCGCGTAGCTCGTTTCATTCTTTTCCCCCGAAGAACATGGCTTAAAAGCTGTACAATTACTTGCATATATGCATTTAACTTGGTGTTCATCTTATATATCATCATGATAATTGCTTTGGATCAAGTGAGTCGCCTACCCGCCTTCGGGTATGCTTTAATATTTGTCTCTTTTAAATCACAGAGGGAAAGAATAGTGCATATATATGGCAACTTATTATTCATTTTCTTGAATTGGCTTCTTGTTTTCAGGGAAAGTCCACTGCAACTTTCATTTGTTTTTTTCTTGGGCTTGGGTCCCTTCTTGCTTGGAATAGCATGACAACAATAGATGACTACTATTATATCGTGTTCCCGGTTAGTATGCTTGAATTTTGATTATTCGAGTAGAATTACTTGCAAATTTAGTGGCATACCATATTTAATGTCATTTTGCTATCTTCATTAGAGATACCATCCAAGCGGGGGTTCTTTCACTAGTTTATCAACTGTTTGTCTTTGTTGGAACCATTGCAATTCTTGCGTACAATGAGGCAAGGATCGATACAAGGAAACGCAACTTAACAGGATATACTCTTTTTTTCTTAAGTACATTGACTTCTCCTCTGATTTATGCTCTGAGATTGGATTGAGGCTAATTCACGGCTTGTTTTGTTGCTTGCATTGTCATTAGTTATGGCCTCTTAGCATTTTTGTGGCACCTCTTTGCTCCTCTAATACTTTTGTTGAAGTTTTTCTCGTGTAAATGTTTCTTTGCTTTGTGATCCGTTTTGGCCTCTCTTTTGCATAAGGTGCTTTCTAATGCTATTGTTAAAGTGATTGGCCCTCATTTACGATCTATTTTCCCGCTTGCTTGTTTCTCGCTTTTGTTGAGGTTATTTTTTCGATTCTCCTTGGTTCCCCCGCTTGCTCCCGTGGTTGGTGGAACATACATTCATGGTTTGAGTCCCGTATCCGCATTGTTATTATCTTGTAATATATTTAGCTCTTGTTGGTTTGCTGATCAGTTGATCATTTTTTCTCAGCCTTGACTAACAACTTTGATAGTGACATTGATGTCACTGCATTTATAATTGGAGAGTTGATGCAGTGACATTGATGTCACCGCATATACAATTTGATACACAATCGGCTCGTAAGCTCGATTATTTTCTTTTGACGGATCTGATTTCCTTTTTTTCTTTTTTTTTCTTTCTTTCTTTTTTGAAGGGCTGATTTCATTTTATTGTTTGTTTGTTTTCAGAAACAGAGCTTTGGTTTCATTGTTGATTTCATTTTACAAACAGAGCTTTGATTTCATTTTTTTAAGGGCTTATTTCAATTATTTTTGTTTGCTTCTCTATACCATTTTCAAGAATGCTGGATCCTTTCCAAGGCCAAGTGGGTCAAACCCATAATCTTCAGGTAGCTTGTACATACATGATAAGAGAGGATGCAATCTTTGACTATTTTTTTTGCATCCATGAGCTATGATTCTGCTTGTGTACAAAAATGCAATGACATTTTTTTGCATCCAATGCAATGACATTTTTTGTGCATTCACAATATTAGGGGTGTACTCGAGCCGAGTCAAGTCGAGCCGATACTCTCAAGCTTGATGTCACTGCATATACAAGTTACAAACTTTTTGTTTTTGCAATTTGGGTGTTGATGTAACTTCATAAAATGTTGGTGTTATTGTGTGTCAGTGCATAAGGTGTCATTTCATAAAATGAGTTATCAGAATAAATAGGTCGAAAAAATATGAATTATAGCGATGCTATACCTGAGAGTAATGTTCAGGTTGCTGCTTCTGTTCTTGATTCAGTCCCTGCTGTTTTGGTCATTTCTGATGATGTTAGAGGTACAACTTATGTTGATACGGCGACTTAACCTTGTTCTCAGGGCCTCTCTTGCACCTTTACATCGCTTTGACTCCTATAATTGATGATGTTATTAGTGTTTTTGTCCTTGTTCGCCTCCAACAGTGGCTGCCCCTGCTGGAAAGGATAATTCTTGGGTAGGTTTGTTCAAGAACAATAGGATTCTCACTAATGAAGTTATTAAGTTGTCTAAGATTGATAGTTGCACTTTGGAATCTATTGATCTCAGGGATTTGGTTATTGAACCTGAGAACTTGGAGCTTCTTAGTTTGGTTGGCACTTTCTCTTCCAGGTTTGCTGGAAGAGCTGCTGTAAACTCTGCTGCTGCTTGTGTTCCTGATACAGCTCCTGCTCTTGTTGGTGTTTTGAAAGGTGTTGGAACTTCTAAGTTGATTGGTGCCCCTTTTGACAACCTGCTGCTGTTTCATTACCTGCAACTAGACCTGCTCTTGTTGATCCTTTTGGAGTTGGTGCATCTGTTTTAACTGCTTCGATGTTGTTAAGGCTTGCACTGCTGCTTCATTGACTGGTAATGCTGCCTTGGATGATGGTTCTGTTTTGCAGAACAAAGTGTTCAAAAGGAAAGAATAAATGATTGTGATAATGCTGAATTTTATGGTTAATTTTTTGTTTTTTGGCCCCAGGATGTTTGGGCAATAGATGGTGGGTTTGTGTATGATTTGGAATAAAATTGATGCGGTTATATTGATGTCACTGCATTTACAGTAAGAGAATTGATGCAGTGACATCAATGTCACTGCATATGTCACTGCATATACATTTTACAAAGTTTTTGTTTTTGCAATTTGAGTGTTGATGTCACTTCATAAAATGTTGGTGTTATTGTGTGTTATTCGATACTTCTTAGGGCTCGAACTCGATTCGAATAAAAAAGTTCGGGCTCGATTGAGCCATAAAAAGGCAACATCGAACTCGACTGACTAAGTACTCTATATAGCTCGACGTGGCTCATAAGCTCGATTTCCCCTGAAAATTCTTCCTAATTTCGGGGCAAAAAGATCAACAAAAATGTTGATGTCACTGCATATTTGATTTCCTATATCACTAAATAAATTGTTGATGTCATTCATATATGATTGTCGATGTCACTGCATATAAAATGTCGATGTCACTGCATAAAATGTCTATGTCACTGCATAAAATGGCGATGTCACTGCATATAAAATGTCGATGTCACTGCATAAAATGTCGATGTCACTGCATATATGTTTGCCGATGCCAATGCATCATGGTGGTCAATGCATCGCGGTTGTTAGTGCATCGCGGTGTCTTTGCATCCGGGGTGGTCACTGCATCACGGCGTCTCTCCATCGGGGATGGCTACTGCATCGGGGTTGCCCCTGCATTGCGGTGGTCAATGGATCGGGGGTGGTCAATGCATCACGGTGTCACCGAATCGCGGTTGTTAGTGCATCGATGTGTCACTTCATCACGGTGTCTCTGCATCGATGGTGGTCTCTGCCTCGGGGGTGGTTAGTACATCGCGGTAGTCACTGCATCGTTGTGGTCAATGCGTCACGGTGGTCAATGAAAAAAAAAACTCATCTTTCTCCGTAATAAATATAAAAATAAAAATTTAAAAAAAAAAAAAAAAACGTCACATTGAATGTCCACGGAAAAAGAACCAAAAAAAAAAAAAAAAAAAACAAAATACTACAACTACTGCTTCCGTTTACAAAATTGAAAAAAATAAAAAATCAAAATCAAAACACATTCAGCGTCCATGTTCCCTTTTATTTATTTATTTTATTATTATTTTCTTCATTAAGGGTATTTGGGTCTTTTTTAAAATTCAAGATTGACTCGGTTATTTATTCAATTAACTCGACTTGAACTCGGAAAAACCGAATCAAGTCAAGCTCATTTTCAAGTCGAGTATTCATAGCTCACGAGTAGTCGGTACATTTATAGCCCTATATTCAAGACTAATTGTAACGCCCCGTTCCCGGAAACCGAGTCCTTATCCGGAAATCGAAACGTTCGGCACGCATAATATTAAATAAATAACATTACACGTAAGTCTCTACTATGTCGTATCAAATTAAAGCAAACGGAAGCTAAAAAGACTCGGGTAATTTTTTTCCAAATAACCAAGAATAGAAATACTAAAGGTAGAATAAAATATAATACTTATTACATCGGAAAAACCAAACGAATCCAAAAGTACGAATCTCAAAAACTAAAAGGGAACTACAAGATTCAATAATAATCCAAGTCTATGAAATAAATGTAAATAAATAAATAATAAACAAGGTCTTCAATTGCGGCGTCCTCAAACGTTGTCATCAAAGTCCTCCTCGAACTCCTCATTTACATGTTCGTCTTCTCTCCCCCAAACACATAAATAAACATGCATTTGAGGTAAGTACATTTGTACAAAGTAAGAAGTAGAAGCTACAATTCAATTAAAGTTATTATTAAAGATGTTATCTTAGTGAGACCGACTCGATTTAGGGTTCACTCCATACGCCCATCGACACGTCGTGACTATACGTTTCTAGCTTAGCTTATCATTTGTTACATCATTACTCAAGGACACAATGCATGGTGAAAATTCCACCACGAGATATACTTGCCAACTACGGTGATTAGCACCGGTAGTCCCGGGATCTCCCCGGTATGCATATACGTTCGATGGATTTCCTCCACTACCATTCAGCCTTTTGAGCCAGTAGCGTTGTCCACCTTTTATGAACGTATCACATCGCCGATTTGAATCAGTGCCTAACCAAGAATAGATGACGTTTTAGCTTTTACTACACTTATGTAATTATTAGTGTGAATTAACTAGTCACCTAAGTGTTTTCAGAATAATACTCACCTTATCAACTCTACTCCCTCACTTAGACAACTAGACATCACATCCTATCAATTACACAGACATTGATGAACCCTAGTTCATCAAAGCACAAGCCCTTTCATGCCCTTCCGACGGATCCGAACTTCAACTCCCTTTAAGAGTACATTCGGTGTTTTAACTGAACGAATCAGAAACTCAATCGGGGCTTGTTCATATTTAATTAATCTTAACATATCAGGATTAAGGGTTTAAAACCGTGAAAACATGATTATGAAGTCAAAAACCAAACTAAGGTGCTAGAATAGTGAAAACAAAGTAAAACATGCCAGACGCCCGTTTGGAACCCTATGGACACCCGTCCACTAACCTTGGACGCCCGTCCGCCAAAAACAGCTACATCCTGAATCAAAAATCTGACCTCAAACGCCCGTCTGCCTAATGCAGACGCCCGTCCGAGTTACTAGGGTCTCAGACGCCCGTCTGCCTAGTGCAGACGCCCGTCCGACTAGTGCAGACGCCCGTCCGACTGGGTTTTTCCCAAAACGCTAAAACCTTCACGACTCGATTTCTGAATCGTTTCTAACCTAATTAACATCGATTTCAACTCAGTAAAACGTAGAAGACATATCTAAACGTCTATGATCCTTTGATCAACGAAAAAGCACGTCTTCCTTGTATCTACGCATCATAAAACATGATCTAAACTACAATAACAGTAATTGGAATTGTAGGAAGAGCCTCTTACCTTTTAAGCAAGCTTAATCCAACTCCAAACTCAGAAAAACAGCAGCAAAACTGATCCTTTTCTGCAGGAAAACATGTGTGATAAATCCAAACTTAGATTAGATTCAATCACACGCTTCTAAACGACAAAACTATGAATTGATGAGTTTGAACCCATCAAACTCGAAGGTGAGCCAAATTAGGGCTTACACATACCTTATCAAAGCTCCAACTTTCTGCAATCAAAACGTTGCCTTCTTCACAACGATTCCGGTGCTCGACTCTGATCTGAAAACCGTCAAGAATTGACTTAGCAATCGATGAACAAAACTCTCAGCCCTAACCTTGCTCTCTCTCACACACAGAAGGTGAGTTTTGGAGGTGGAAAATCTGATTAAAAGATTATGGGGCTGATTAGGTTGATTTTTCCTTAAATAGGGAAAATCCCAAAATTACCTAATTTCACTATTTTCCTTAATCACCCTTATTAAATCAGATTTTCCTCCCCTTAAATATATGCATATATTTCGAAACTTTACATATATTTAACTAAATAATTAAACTCCGAATAAAAGGAACCGAACCCAATATTTCGTTTTCGCAAAATGACACGTCTGCCCTGTCCCGAAAATCGGAATATTACATTCTTCCCCCTTAAAGGAGTTTCGTCCTCGAAACTTAGAACATACCTGGTAAGTCCACAAAATCTGGAAACTCGCTGATCATATCGTCCTCAACTTCCCAAGTAGCTTCATCCGGTGAATGATTGCTCCATTGCACCAGAACCAAAGGAATCAACCGTCTCTTAATCATCTTCTCTTTCCTGTCCAAAATTCTGATCGGTGTCTTATCATACGAAAGATTGTCTTGAAGAATCTCCGGATCAACGGTAGTCTCAACATCCGTCTTGGTCAAACATTTCTTCAACATCGAGACATGAAACACATTGTGGACTCTTGACATGGATTCCGGTAACTTAAGCTTGTAAGCCAATGGTCCAACTCTTTCCAGAATCTCGAAAGGTCCAACGTACCTAGGACTTAGCTTTCCCTTTTGTCCAAAACGTTTCACTCCCTTAATTGGTGAAGTCGTAGGTAAACTCTTTCACCAACTTCAAACTCAAAAGGTCTCCTTCTAACATCTGCCCAGCTTTTCTGCCTATCTTGAGCCGCCTTCAAATTCTTCTTAACCAACTGAACTCTCTCTTTAGCTTGCTCAACCAATTCCGGCCCGGTGATTTGTCTTTCCCCGACTTCATCCCAAAACAGCGGCGTTCTACATCTTCTTCCATACAACGCTTCAAACGGTGGCATGCCTATACTTGCATGATAACTGTTGTTATAGGCAAACTCCGCTACCGGTAGGTAATCATCCCATGATCCTCCTACTTCCAAAACACAAGCTCTCAGCATATCTTCTAGTGTTTGGATGGTTCTCTCAGATTGTCTATCTGTCTGAGGATGAAAGGCCGTACTCAAATCCAACTTGGTTCCGAAAGATGCTTGTAAACTTTTCCAAAATCGACTGACGAATCTCGAATCACGATCCGAAACTATCGAGATAGGTACTCCATGTAACTTCACTATATTATCCAAGTATAGTGTCGTCATTTTCTTCAAGGGCATATCGACCTTATATGGTAAGAAATGAGCGGATTTGGTCAATCTATCCACAATCACCCAAATCGCATCATTACCGCCTCTCGTCTTAGGTAAACCGGTGATAAAGTCCATAGTGATCTTATCCCACTTCCATTCTGGGATATCCAACGGCTTAAGCATTCCTCCCGGTCTTCTATGTTCTGCCTTAACCTTCTGGCAAGTATCACACTCTGCAACGAACTTGGCTATCTCCAGTTTCATCGAGGGCCACCAAAACCTTTCCTTCAAGTCTCTGTACATTTTAGTAGCTCCCGGATGAACTGCAAAAGCAATCCTATGTGCCTCTTCCATGACTCTCTGTCTTAAATCACCCACATTGGGCACACACAACCGATCCTGGTACCAAAGATTTCCATTCTTATCTAACACATAGCCAACCGTAGGCTTTTCTCTTGCAACTCGCTTCAAGTCAACCAAAACTAGGTCTTCATCTTGCTTCTCCCGAATATCATCCATCAACTCAGACCTAGCTAACAACGGTGCCACAAACTTCCGGTCTTCAATCTGATCAAAGCTTCGGATTCTCAGCCCATCTAATCTTTCTGCCATTTCTTCAACACTTGAAACCGCAAACACTGGTTTCCTGCTAAGAGCATCTGCTACCACATTTGCTTTACCCGGATGATACTGAATCTCCAGGTCATAATCCTTTACGAACTCCAGCCATCTCCTTTGTCTCATATTCAGATTCTCTTGAGTAAAGAAATACTTCAAGCTCTTGTGATCGGTGAAGATCCTGGCCTTAACTCCATACAAGTAGTGCCTCCAAATCTTCAAGGCAAACACAACCGCAGCTAACTCCAAGTCGTGGGTTGGGTAATTCTTCTCATGCACCTTCAAATGTCTAGATGCATAAGCAATCACCTTCCCTCCCTGCATCAACACACAACCCAAACCTTGTCCCGAAGCATCCGTGTAAACGTCATAATTATCAAAGATCTCCGGAACTGCCAAAACTGGGGCTGTAGTCAACTTCTCCTTCGGCGTTTGAAAAGCATCTTCACACTCACTGGTCCACTCGAACTTCACATCCTTTTGAGTGAGCCGGGTAAGTGGTGTAGCTATCTTTGAGAAGTCTTGTACGAACTTCCTATAATAGCCAGCCAAACCGAGAAAACTTCTAACCTCTGAAACGGTAGTCGGTCTGGACCACTTCTCAACTGCTTCAATCTTCACGGGATCAACCTTAATGCCATCTCCAGAAATGACATGACCCAAGAAACTCACTTGATCTAACCAAAAGTCACACTTTGAGAACTTAGCATACAACTGGTTCTTCTTCAAAGTATCCAACACTATCCTTAAGTGTCCTTCATGTTCTTTCTCATCCTTAGAGTACACTAGGATATCATCTATGAACACTATCACAAACTTATCCAAGTATGGCATGAAAACACGCTGCATTAAATCCATAAATGCAGATGGAGCATTAGTGAGTCCAAAAGGCATGACTAAGAACTCATAATGTCCATACCTCGTACTAAAATCCGTCTTCGGTATATCTGCTACCTTGATCTTCAATTGATGATAACCCGACCTAAGATCGATCTTGGAAAACACTCTCTTGCCTTGCAACTGGTTAAACAAATCATCAATCCTTGGCAAATGGTACTTATTCTTGAGGTGAGATTGTTCAGCGCTCTGTAATCTATGCACATCCTCATGCTACCATCTTTCTTCTTAACAAACAACAATGGGGCTCCCCAAGGCGAAGTACTAGGCTGAATTATATTCCTCTCAAGCATATCCTTAAGCTGTGCTTTTAACTCCTTCAATTCAGCCGGTGCCATTCTATAGGGTGCCTTAGCAACTGGCGCTGCTCCGGGTATCAACTTAATCTCAAATTCAATCTCTCTATCCGGCATGTTTCCCGGTAACTCTTCTGGAAACACTTCAAGATACTCGTTCACTACAGGGGTTTTCTCTAACTTAGGCTTCACTTGTTCCACATCTACTGCGTACAACAAGTAGCCTTCGCAACCTTTCTGACAAGCTCTTACAGCCTTAACCGCTGAAATTATAGGGTGACGCTTCTTACTGGGCTTATAAACATTTCCTTGATAAGTCTTATCTGATTTTCCCGGTATCTTAAAGGTCACTCTCTTTTCTCTGCAATCCAAATGGACAAAATTCTCGGATAGCCAATCTATTCCAAGAATCACATCAAAATCTGAAAAGTCCAAAACCGTAAAGTCACTCTTTCAACGATACGTTCCAACTCGAACATCTACTTGCGGCATCGACTTGGTTACCTTAGTCACTTTCCCTAAGGGTGTTGTTATCTCCAAAGTGTTTCTTAAAGGTTCCATTGGTAAGTTAAGCTTCTTAGCTACCTTAGTTGACACAAAAGTGTTAGACGCTCCCGTATCAAACAATGCCGTAACTGCTAAGTTGTCTAACATTATTGTACCTAGAATGTGAATTCATTTATTTAAACACAAATACAACATGATTTAGATCGTGCTATAAAAGTACTCAAATAAATTACCATAAACAAAAGGTACCTAAAATAACGTTGTCCTCTGGTTCAGCCATCTCAGCATCAATTGCAAATACTCGAACTGGGCGACTTGGGCCGCCTTTCCCATTTCCTTGTCTCGGAATATTCGAGCTCCCCTTGGTTGGACACATCTTGGCAAAGTGCCCTAAATCTCCGCAGTAGTAGCAGCCGCCTGAACTAGCCTTACATTCGCCTGAGTGGTTCCTGTTGCACTTAGAGCATAAAGGTGCTCCGGTTGGAGGTTTACTCGCTGCAGGGGCGGTTGTCTTCTTAAAATTTTGCTGCGGTGCTCCCCGGCTATTACCTTGACTCGTGCCAAAATTCCTCTTATTCCCAATAACAACCGTGGCCTTCTTTCTGAAGGTCTCAACCTCCAAGGCCTTATTCAACAATTCAGCCATATTCTTAGCTATGAAACCTAACATACCCGACTGTATCTGATAGGCTAAGCCTTCCTTGTACAGAGCCATCTTTCTCCCTTCTGCTTTCATCAGCTCAGGGTAGAATCTCCCCAACTCGTTGAACTTGTTGGTGTACTGAGTTACTGTCATGTAGTTACCCTGCTTAAGCTTTACAAACTGACTTGCCATGTCTGTCTGCACTGTTTCTGGAAAATACTCATTATAAAACATGGCCTTAAAGCTCTCCCAGTCTGTCACTTTCCCATTGCTACTCTGTATAGCGTCAATCCAAGCTTCAGTTGCACCTAAAAGGAAACTAACAGCTAATTGTGCCATCTCAGATTCAGGAACATGTATATTCCTGCAGGCCTTCTCGAAGCCTCTCAACCATTCTTCAGCCTTGGAATGTTCCACATTCCCAAAGAAGTCTTGAACTCTGTTTCTTCTCAACCTCGTATACCAATCAATTGGTGGTGCTTGCTCGAAAACCGGCCTAACGGGTGGAGCTTGCGGATAAACTGGAGGGTATCCAAAAGGTATCCCTTGTTGCTGGTACTGGTGTTGGTGGAAACCGTAGGGTGGGTAACCAAAGCCTTGTTGATGGTCAAAACGGGGTGAAGGTGGTACGATAGGTCGAGGAGTATGACCCACCTGGAGGAGGGGGTAAAAGGTCGATGTTGCGATGATGGAAAACACGGTGGCGAGGGGTGGCTCACTCGGAGGTGGATAAATACTAGGTTCTTTGGGGGTACGTAGACCGGTGGAATGTCTCCCACTACAGTGACTCGTATAGGTGCTTCTCCTGGTTCTCCATAAATGTAGTTATACCTCGGTGGAGGGTAGCTCACTGGTGGCGGTACTAAACCCGTTGGAACATCACTCATCAATGAAAACTGGACCGAATTTCCCACATGCCATTGCGGGCGTTGCTCCTGATGAGGTCGCGGTGACAAACTCCGCCGAGACCTTGGTGTAGGGGTTGCAGTATGAGGGGGTGGAGTGGGGCTCGGGTGTGGTGAAGGATTCTGCCTCACAAAACCGCCTCTAACAACTGGTGTCGGACTTTCTCGTCGAACTCCTGATGCTTCAGCACCTGCTCCAGTTCTCGTGAACACCATCCTGATGATCAAAGAAAACTAGAACGTTACTAACAGATCTAAAGAAAACTTATCTTAAAAGAAGGGAAGCCTAAAAGACGTTTTTCTCTGATACCAACTGTAACGCCCCGTTCCCGGACACCGAGTCCTTATCCGGAAATCGAAACGTTCGGCACGCATAATATTAAATAAATAACATTACACGTAAGCCTCTACTATGTCGTATCAAATTAAAGCAAACGGAAGCTAAAAAGACTCGGGTAATTTTTTTCCAAACAACCAAGAATAGAAATACTAAAGGTAGAAATAAAATGTAATACTTATTACATCGGAAAAACCAAACGAATCCAAAAGTACGAATCTCAAAAACTAAAAGGGAACTACAAGATTCAATAATAATCCAAGTCTATGAAATAAATGTAAATAAATAAATAATAAACAAGGTCTTCAACTCCGGCGTCCTCAAACGTCGTCATCAAAGTCCTCCTCGAACTCCTCATTTACATGTTCGTCTTCTCTCCCCTAAACACATAAATAAACATGTATTTGAGGTAAGTACATTTGTACAAAGTAAGAAGTAGAAACTACAATTCAATTAAAGTTATTATTAAAGATGTTATCTTAGTGAGACCGACTCAATTTAGGGTTCACTCCATGCCCATCGACACGTCATGACTATACGTTTCTAGCTTAGCTTATCTTTGTTACATCATTACTCAAGGACACAATGCATGGTGAAAATTCCACCACGAGATATACTTGCCAACTACGGTGATCAGCACCGGTAGTCCCGGGATCTCCTCGGTATGCATATACGTTCGATGGATTTCCTCCACTATCATTCAGCCTTTTGAGCCAGTAGCGTTGTCCACCTTTTATGAATGTATCACATCGCCGATTTGAATCAGTGTCTAACCAAGAATAGATGACGTTTTAGCTTTTACTACACTTATGTAATTATTAATGTGAATTAACTAGTCACCTAAGTGTTTTCGAATAATACTCACCTTATCAACTCTACTCCCTCACTTAGACAACTAGACATCACATCCTATCAATTACACAGACATTGATGAACCCTAGTTCATCAAAGCACAAGCCCTTTCATGCCCTTCCGACGGATCCGAATTTCAACTCCCTTTAAGAGTACATTCGGTGTTTTAACTGAACGAATCGTAAACTCAATCGGGGCTTGTTCATATTGAATTAATCTTAACATATCAGGATTAAGGGTTTAAAACCGTGAAAACATGATTATGAAGTCAAAAACCAAACTAAGGTGCTAGAATAGTGAAAACAATGTAAAAGAGGCCAGACGCCTGTTTGGAACCCTATGGACGCCCGTCCGTAATCAGACGCCCGTCCACTAACCTTGGACGCCCGTCCGCCAAAAACAGCTACATCCTGAATCAAAAATCTGACCTCAAACGCCCGTCTACCTAATGCAGACGCCCGTCCGAGTTACTAGGGTCTCAGACGCCCGTCTGCCTAGTGCAGACGCCCGTCCGACTGGGTTTTTCCCAAAACGCTAAAACCTTCACGACTCGATTTTTGAATCGTTTCTAACCTAATTAACATCGATTTCAACTCAGTAAAACGTAGAAGACATATCTAAACGTCTATGATCCTTTGATCAACGAAAAAACACGTCTTTCTTGTATCTACGCATCATAAAACATGATCTAAACTACAATAACAATAATTGGAATTGTAGGAAGAGCCTCTTACCTTTTAAGAAAGCTTAATCCAACTCCAAACTCAGAAAAACAGCAGCAAAACTGATCCTTTTCTGCAGGAAAACATGTGTGATAAATCCAAACTTAGATTAGATTCAATCACACGCTTCTAAACGACAAAACTATGAATTGATGAGTTTGAACCCATCAAACTCGAAGGTGAGCTGAATTAGGGCTTACACATACCTTATCAAAGCTCCAACTTTCTGCAATCAAAACGTTGCCTTCTTCACAACGATTCCGGTGTTCGACTCTGATCTGAAAACCGTCAAGAATTGACTTAGCAATCGATGAACAAAACTCTCGCTCGGCCCTAACCTTGCTCTCTCTCACACGCGAAGGTGAGTTTTGGAGGTGGAAAATCGATTAAAAGATTATGGGGTGATTAGGTTGATTTTTCCTTAAATAGGGAAAATCCCAAAATTACCTAATTTCACCGATTTTCCTTAATCACCCTTATTAAATCAGATTTTCTTCCCCTTAAATATATGCATATATTTCGAAACTTTACATATATTTAACTAAATAATTAAACTCCAATAAAAGAAACCGAACCCAATATTTCGTTTTCGCAAAATGACACGTCTGCCCTTTCCCGAAAATCGGAATATTACACTAATTGCACAAAAAATATTGATAAGTGTTTCTTGGTTTAAGGCATCGGCATAAGGGTTATTATAAGTGTCTTGATCAATAAGAATTTACAGCTTCGTATGGATGAAAACAAGCTCTTTAGAGCTTGTTTTGAAGCCTCAAAGTGTTGCATGATTAAGTGATCAAGTTTCATATGTATCACAACATCATGTCTTTGACTTCTATCATGGTCAACTTCTTTTGTACGTACTTGTTTATGTGGATGATATTCTTGTTACACGTAACTTTACTCATCCGATTTAGCAGTTTATTCAACATATTCGATTAAGCTACCCAAAAAAAAAAAAAAAAAAAACCAACATACTGCTGACACAACAATATTTTTTTTTGTAGTTTAATCCAAAATGTTGAATAAAATGCTAAATCGGATGAGTAGAGTTACTTGTAACAAGAATATCATCCACGTAACAAGTACGTACGAAAGAAGTTGATCAAGATAGCAGACAGACATTGAGATTGACGTTCATTTTACCAGAAATCAAGTATTGAGCTAGAAACTTAAAGTTCAATATGCCATTTCCAATGATCCAATAGTTCTTCAGTGTTAAAATGGACCAGCCTCGTTTGTTCAGTTTGATAGGGGTGTTGAAAGTAGTACTCCCATATAACATTTCATGGCTTATACACGTGTGATATTGAGGAACATTTTCTATAGAACACTTGTCCTATCCTTGAGCACTCTTTGTTTCCATGGTTGACAATGACATCTAGAGCTAAAGTTGTTAAGATTCTCTTTTGTCTTTTTGTCATAACTAGTGGAGCCTAAGATGTAAAAAAAAAAAAATTTGTGCTTGATGTAAAAGACGATATCCGTCACCCATAGGACACCTTCACCCCAACCCGACAGAATGATGATGAGGTTAATCATAATGACTCAACGGCCCTTTAGATGGGAGGACCCGGACCGGGGCCCACTTTGATGGGAAGCAATGAGTATGAATTCAGTTGCAATGCCTTCATTTTTACCTTGATCAGATTGGTTACATTTGATTTCTTTCCACCACCCTAACCACACATCAATACAAAGCAAGGAACAAGGCTTGCAAACAAAATTCACAGGTCAACTTGATGAGAGAAATTGTTTGAGGACACAAAAGATTACATTAAACTTGTACATTAAGTGAACATCTTATTAAAAGAAAAGAAACACACACAAAAAAAAGAAACTACAATATCCATATGAGAATAAACAAGAAAATACAATCAAAATTCATCATAGAATTCAACAGCCTGTTGAATTACAGATCACTCCATTCGAATTAAACAACGAAGGCCTTCTCCTTTCAACATATACTCAAAAGCTTTGTTTATCTCAGCAAACTTGAGTTCATGTGTAATAAATTTCTCCAATTCAAGCTCCTGCACAAACCCAATGAACAAGGTAACAAAAAAGCTCCCAAATTCGCATAGCATGATTTCTACAGTACATAACATGGTTTATAGTGTTACCTTAGACATGTAGTATTTCTCAACAACAGAAGGGAGGTCGGATCGCGGTTTATAGTTACCAAAGAAGGTACCCTTAAGAGTCCTTTCATTTAGAATATTCATAGGATGTGTCTTAAAGGCTGCATCTTTATGTGGCACTCCTACTAGGACAGCTACTCCCCAACCCTGTAATGAAATTGCTGTTAAGATAATAATTCACAAGATGCCATCTTTATGCAAGAATTGAGGTTTTACCAACTAGTGTGAATTGAAATTTGGAGAAACTAACATCATGGACGCATTCGAAAGCAGAGATCATGGCTTCAGTGTTTCCGGTGCATTCAACGCTTCGATCGACTCCTCCACCTGTCATCTCAGCAATGACCTATATATGATAAGATATTTAGACATCTTTTTATGATTATGATCATGATTTAGGACAGACATTTTGATCTTGATTAACAAACCTCTTGAACTGGTTTATTATGGTCTTTTGGGTTCACGAATTCGGTCACTCCAAACTTCTTAGCTGCAATGTGGGGTAACAAGGTTTCATCACTCATTGATTTCATTGCACATCAAGTAAGGTGAATGCTAAACGGATTTGATTATTACCCAATTCAAATCTATCAGGATTTTGATCGACACCGATTATCCTCGAGGCACCAGCAATTCTTGCTCCTTCAGCAGCCTGATCAAGTAGTTTCATCAAACCAATAAATAAAAATCAAGAAAAGGCAATAGATTTCTTCAAGAAGCTAGCTCAAAAGACTTACAGCAAGGCCAACAGCCCCCAACCCGAAAACGGCAACAGATGAGCCTTTTTTAGGTTTAGCAACATTCAAAGTAGCACCAAGCCCTAATCCATATACAATCAAGAAAACTTAACTCATAATAACAAACAAATGCATCCTTGAAATTAAACAAAATTGAACCTACCTGTAGAGATTCCACAGCTCAGAATACAGACTTTATCCAAAGGAGCAAGAGGATTGATTTTCGCTAAGCAACCAATATGGACAACAGTGTATTCACTGAATGTAGAAGTTCCAACAAAATGAAAAATCGGTTTTCCATTCTGCGAAAACCGCGATTTCCCATCACTAAGCATTACACCTCTGTCTGTATTGATCCTAAGAAGATCACACATATTGCTCTCCTCTGATTTGCAATGAGCACATTCTTTGCATTCCCCTGTGAATACTGGAAGCACATGGTCACCTACTTGCACCTCAGTTACACCTTCACCTACACTCTCTACAATCCTAATACCCGCAAAAGTAATTTTGATCATGTGAACTGAATAAAAATCAAAAAATAAATCACTAAAAATACTTGGTAATTATGATTGAAAATTCACATACCCTGCTGCCTCGTGTCCAAGAATTCTAGGAAAAACAAGGTTCTGACCCTGCAAATTTCAGATATAGAAGCAGCTATATCAGATCACTACTGTTTACCTAGGTTGCATATTGGATACGTGGATACGAGATATACATGTGTCAGATTTTTTTTAAAAACATAGGATACTGATACGGGGCTGCCAGATGTTGTAACAACGTATTCATATATGTGTCTGATACGGAATACGCTACCAGAAATGTTAAAAAAACACAGAGGAAATTGTGGATTATATAAGCTAACCTCGGCTTCCCAAAAGCAGATATCAGTGTGGCAGAGTGAAGTAAACAGGATCTTGACTCGGACCTCCATTTTCTGAGGTGGAGCAACTTCAACTTCTTCAATCACTAGGGGCTTCCCAGCTTCCCATGCAACAGCAGCTGCAGCAATCATATTTATTATAACAAGAAAAACACACAACCCATCAAAAAAAGATCATATTTTTATCGATCACATCACTTCTGAAATTAATAAGAACCCAGATGAAAGTGAAAGACAATAAACCGATTGAACTATTATAACCTTTGCAACGAATGACCTGGCCTGCAGTGGTCGACATCTTGATTGAACTTGAAAGACAGACAATTGAACGACGAATTTGAAGCTTTTTAGGATGATTAGTGAAGAGAATACTTGAGTTGTTTGTGTGATGCGAGATCGGTAATGTAGTGGTATAAATAGTACTACTACTAGCAGAATACATTCTAGTATGATCCTATGCTCTTTTTTTTTTCTTGCAAATATGTATTAATGCAAAACCTTTAACGGGTTTGCCGACGTTGAGAATACTGTTTGCCGCGTGTAGTTTCGTTTTGTTTTTCGCAACCTCGGATGACAACCTTTCGGCTTGAAATGCTAAATAAAAAAAAGCCAATAAATATCACACTGGCACCACATCAAATGTTTTCTTTAGGCATCATTCTGTAATAATAAATCTTGTACTGTTAACTAATTAAATAATTATCAAATAAAGCTTGATTAACCGTTAATAGCACTAGAGTCGATATATTTGGGCACCACATTTCGTATAGATTTAGACTTTACTAGTTCACTGAGGTCGAAATTTGTTTTCAACTCTTCCAAATTAGATTTAGACTTTCCTGACGTCGAAATCTGTTTTCACCCTCCAGACTTCCAGAGGTGAATTTGACTCGGGGTTGAAAACACATACCTCTATGAAATCAAAATTAAACTCTAGAGAGGTTGAATACAGATTTCGATATCTATAAAATCGAAATCTATACGAAATATAATATCCAAATAGATCAATTGTAGTGACATTAACAATTCTCTATTAAAAAAACCACTAAAACAAATTCCCTATTTGTAATTATAACGCCACCAATATTGCTAGGTGATAAAATTTTATTTCTTTAAATCATATCCGAGGTAGTAGAGCATTTTGCAGAGGTGGAAAGACTTGAAATTTTGAGTTTGATATGAGACCATTCCAATTTTTCAACCTAAAATAAAAATCTTGACACTCCATTTTTTCTCCAATAGTATTCTTCAAATTTTTTCGTTAATTGATTTTGAAGCAATTTTAGATTAGTTTACAGACTAAATTTTAATCATAAACTGTCAAAGGTATACCAAATCAGAAAAAAATGAAGATCAATCAAGAATAAAAAAGCACCATCTGGGACACAATAAACAAAAATAAAAAAATTTAAAAAAAAACCCTCCTATTATACAAAAACATGTTTAGTAGTTTACTACCTTATTCATTACATTATAATGAATCTAATCTATTATCTAATTATTTCTCTTGATACAACTTTGTTTAGCCAAATCACATAAACAACAACATAAACATAAATTAAACCTATATATATGGCTATATCATAATCATCACCTATGCTAATTAACATAGTTGAGAATCACAACACCACATTCAGACAGAAAAGAACTAGTGATCTTTGGATGGTATCTCCACATTAACCACACAGTTTTATTTCATGAAATAAAACTGTGCAGTCCAGATGTCTCCTCATGTACTACCGTAAAAACCACCCGAAAAGAACATGCAATAATCGAGAAGAATTTAAGATAAGGCAAGCCTTGCTAAGTGGTCAAGTAACAAGATCTTGATATCAAAGGTTATGTCTAACTTCACGATACCGTCGGTTCCGTCAATACCCATAAGCTTTCCAACCGCACCGCGATGGGCCCCGCCGATCACCTTCACCTTCTCGTTTTTCCTTGGTGGTACCACTTCTATGTCGTTCGGGTGCACGGTTATCACTTCACCATTGCCATTTAGCCCCATTGATATCTTGCATGAACCATCCTGAAGTAACAACAAATTACAGGTCTTTTTAATGATTTTCACACAGATCAAGAAAGTAGTAGATTAAGGTAGAATCGACTTTTGAAAGGTTGATTCTCTATATGGCGTCATTAACGACTGCCAAGATAAACCGAATCACGTAAAAGTAAAATAAAACAGAAAGCCAAGAAATGAAACAAAAAATACATACCGGAAGCACCTCTCGAATAACACCGACACCATCCTCACCACTCTTGTGCACATTGACCAAGATTTCTGGTAAAAACCATGGTCCTTCGTTATCTCCACCTGTGAAATTTTAAAAAACAAAACAAAACGAAACCCCGTATTATGTCGATGACCCAAAACACACACACACACACACACATGAACTCGAAAATTCAGAATGAAGACAAGCAAGAATAAGAGAATAACCTAAAACAGGTGACATTATATCCAAACTACCACCGCCAGGTGTCATCGGTTGTCCACCAGGAGTACCAGGTAAATAAGCTGAACTTGGTGTCATAGGTGGCTGCCCACCTGGCGTAGATGGCAGGTACGGGCTGGGAGCATTACCTGTAACGAAAAGCAGTATACATATATATTCAGCAAAAAAAACCGAAACCAAAAACAAAACAAACAAACAAAAACAGCCCTCGATCCCAATTACCATAGGCAAGGTTTCCATCTCTAGGCGTTCCGGCTTCATATCCAGGAGTAGGAGCTTCATATGCTCTTGCAGGACTCCGTGTCTGAAAATCAAAATTCGTTAATGCATGTTATGTAAATGAGAAGTGAGAACGAACCGAGTAAATTATATTACAACATTAAATGGAGCAACTAAGTAACAGGCTATACCGGATATTGAGGACTAGTACCCCACGAAGCTGGATTTCCTTCTTCCCATTCCTCCCTAATTTTAAAATTGTATTCACAAACAGCATGAGCTCCTAGAAAATTTTAAAAAATTTCAAAAAAAAAAAAGTAAAATAAAATAGACCTGGCTGGGCTCATCGGCGTGTAAGGATTCCAAGCTCTGTCAGGCATTGGTGTCCTCATGCCATCATGAATTGGTGTTGCTGTAAAAAGTACAATGACAACAAAAAAATCATGTCTTTTTTTAAGCACGTCTATCAATAAAGACAGCAATCAAGGCTTGTTGTTACTCGTTGAAAAGGATAGAATCCTCATTAAAGAACACGAGAAGATTAATAACAAACCAGCAGAATCTCTCATTGGGGTCATGTATGGGCGTAGAGGAGTTCGTGAAGGATGAACCGGAGTCTCGCTACCAGGAGCGAATTTTGATGATCCCCTGGAAAACATGAAAGGGTAAGACAAGGTAGCTGAAGGAAAAAAAAAATTACTACTGGTGAAAACATATGTACCGGAAAGGAGTGGATAAGTCCCTTGTGTCATCGACTACCTCGTCACGAGTAACTGCACAAAAAGGTTTTTTAAGGTAAAACTTTTGTAGCTGGAAAAGAAAAAGGAAATTTCAAAAAAGATGAAATCCATTGTATTGTAAAGAACTTGCCTGTAACCACCTTCATTTGGGCTTCCAGCTCCACTCGGAGCGTATTACCTTTAACGTCCTTGACAACTCCTTTACATCCCTTGTAAAAACCCTTGCGGATTTTAATTTTTGCTTGAACCAAGTTGTCATGCCCTCTCCCACCTCTGCCCCTTCCTCCTCCGGCTATCAAAACAAAACAAATACAGCAATAGCACTTTAACTTCCTTTCCAAAGAAAACTACAAAAAAAAAAAAGGCTAAATGACAATCAAGAGCAAAAAACGGATATAAAGTAAGGGGAAGGAGGAAGGGGGGAAGGAGGAAGGGGGGAAGGAGGGGGAGGGGGGGGATGCAAAAAAAAAAAAAGGATAATAAGCAATTCAAAAGGTTTCGAGAACGTACAATTGAAAGGCGGGCCACCTCTACCTCTAGGTGGCCTACTCATGGGAGATGGGGGAGCACGGAGAGGAGTTCTGAGATCGGGATATCTTGAGGGAAAAGGGTCAGCCTGCAGTAGCAGCAATGTAAAGTAATATCTTTAATTGAGCCAATATGTTTGAAGCATAAGTAAGAAAATCCCAACAAAAGCTATAGAACACTAACATTACTATTTCCGTTTGCTCGAGATCCACCAACTAGAATACAAGATTGAGACTTGGCACAGATGAAGCCAGCATGCTCAAGGTGATGACGGTCATAAACGAACAAAATTCCTTTAAAGATATGTTCAATAGGACCTTGTTTGCCCTAAAGTAAAAGTACAGAAATTAGTGCTGGGATTGTGTCAATATACTAGCAAGATCAAGAAAAGCAAGTATCCTCACTTTACATGGACCATCAAGAATCTTGACAACGTCTTTCGCAGCCAATCGGTTCTTATTACGATCTTGTGAATAATTTTTCCTGTCCAGCTTGGATTTTATCTCTCTTAGCCTAACTAGGTCGACTTTTGGCTTATCTGGTACGCCTTTAAGAACCTGAAGACTTATACATGAGCCACATCAACGTAATAGTCGCTACAAATTTCAGATTGACTTTATAAACCCACCTGAAAAGCTTCAGTCTCAACTCGTATAATCACACCAAAGCTCATATCACTGCACGTTTATTTTTATAATAATTCAGCACATTAAGACGAAATATCACCGCATTCATAAGTAAAGCGATGAATTAAAAGACTTACTTAAGTTGAACAAGGTCATGCAGCTCGTAATCTCCTATACGAGTTATGCCAGTAGTAACTTCTGAGCTCTCTACCACATTATCAGCGAATACACGGATCTAAAACGTAATTGAGAACATTGTTACACACCCCGTTAAATGAATTCAAATAATCCGTCAAAATAAAAAGGAAGAAAAACCTTACAAGCTCCTTAGTTGTATCAGATACTAAGTTAACCACATGCCCCTCAACCGACACAACCATACCGGTTGCTCCTTCCGTAGCGCCAGATACAACTTTAACATGATTCCCGGGTTCAAAGTACTTGCAAAGTTCTTTCTCGCTAATAGCAAGAGTGTCCTGCAAATCACAGTTCAAAACCAGCAAATAAAAGCAGCACATAAATGCTTACACTTCAGGAACATGGTTTTATTGACCACTGAAATCCCTTATTTTCGCACATTCAGTTAAAAACTCAAAATGCTAAATGTAATAAATGGCTAAGAAAATTCCGAGAATTTACCAGGATACCACTCTCAGTTGATTTTATGTAAACAGTTCCTTCCTCGACTTTCTCCACGCTTCCCTTCAAATTCTTCAGGTCACCTTTGATAACAATAACTCGATCGCCCTTCAAGAAATGCCCTTTTTTACGGTTTGCAAAGAGGGTGGATAAACCAGACATATCACCATCGCCATTTTCAGTCGGTTGCCTAAACTTTTCAAGTTCGTCAAATGTTGGTTGGGTGTTATTAGTACTGATAGATTTCATGGCAACGGTTTTATACAAAAACCCATCCTTGAACATCATTCCACCAATATTCTCAAAGTAATCACCCGTGTTCGGATCCCTTCTACGCTCTACCCGAATGTGCATATCCCTGGACCATAAGGACAGTAGATTAGAAAGATGATATTAGATCATCAGCAAACTATATTTTCTTCACCTAACAGTCAGCATGTATAATACCTAGCTTCATCAATATTCATAAAACGTGGTGGAGGAGTGAACGTTTTCTTCTTTTGTACTTCTCTGCCTTCCTGAAATGAGATAAATAAATGTTCAGCCAAAATTGGACCCAAGTAAATACGAGGGATTTAACGAACGCTAAAAACAAATATGCAGAACCAACCAGTTTATTTGCCAGGGCTTGTAAGTCGATTCGTGGGATTAACTTAACCGTTACTTTCTGCCGCACGTTATCCACGTCCACAATCTTAAAAAAAAAGTATTAAAAAAAAAAAAAGATTTTTCAAAAGATGAGAATACAAATAATCACAAGATAAGAACATTGTACCAAAACAAACAAAGAGATCCTGAAAAGAGATAGCTACCTGGGCAAGATCGCCTTTATACGTTCCTGTTTTCATTCTTACCCAAGTGTCCCTAGACAGATCAATAGCCTTACTCTCTACAGAAAGCACATCAGTCATCTCCTTTATCGGAACAAGCATTATTTTTGCAGCATATATGTTACGCATTCCCTTGCATGCCTATAGAAGAATAAGAAAACGATACACCAAGTTGAAATACGACAAAATTCCTAACACACAAACCAAAAAAACAAAAAAAAAATGGCTGAGCGATAAGGTTATAAAAACGAACCTCCCTAACATGAGCCTCTTTTTCTGATTCAATATAAATAAAATTCTTTAGATGATCAAGAGCTATAACAGATTTGATTTGTATTTCCGCCCCTTTATCAATAGCTTTCTGCATTAAGCAAACGGCAACCTCCCGTTCTTTCCCAATCTGAAACAAAAACAAACATAAAAACCAAAATGCATCCAATCCCATTTAGTTTACGAGACAAGAAGCCGTATCATCATACCGCACATTTAACCATCCATAACTTTGGATCTCTGACAGATGGTAAGAGAGCTTGCTGATCTACTTCAGTCCCCGCCTCATCATCATAGTCTGTCTCTCTCTTACTATATCGTTCCTCTAATGCCCTCTGAATAGCATCAATATCTTCTTCTTGATCATCATCGTGATGAAACACTCTATGACGAGGCATCCGTCTTCCATCGTCTTCATCCGGAAGATCGGTACCAGCACCGACTATGAAATCTACAAAACCAGGGGAAAAATGTTGCTATGTCACAAATCAACAGATACTGCAATAACATTTCAAGCACGGTTCTTAAACATTTCTTATACTGCACTTGAGAATGAAGAAATGTGATAATATTCTGTAGCATTAAAACAATGAACAATATAGTAAAACACAAAAATATTGAGGTTTCTAGCATCTGGTATGTTCCTAATTAAGAAATGTCCGAACAACAGCAGGCTTATATAATGAGATGAGATCTTTACTAAGCAACAATATAATGCTGAAATGAAAAGAGTGCAATTTCGTGAAACTCCCACTCAACCATTAATACATATGTTGTCAGAGTCCATTGAGGTGAAACTATCTGTGCGAATGAATTCATATCCGATATACATTAGGATGGATATGAAACAGCACATTACCAAAAGGACCTGGCGAAAAAGCATACCATAATATAAGAAGCGTCAATTGTCTAAAGATGCAAGTTAATAACTTTAAGACGTATCAAATATCCAAGGCCGTCACCCATTTATCATTACATGACATGTAAAAACCAGTTATAATACTCCCCCTCACCCTTACAATCAACACAAAACCATCTTTTTCCAGCATCTTCAGATCTTCTCACTCCCAAAAGAACTCTGCCTCCCACGTCTTTAGGTTATCGTTCGTTGTCCACATACAAATGTCCAAACATGTATGCATACAGCACACAAGATATGCAAAAGTCAAGGACGGAGATAGACACAAACTGTAGGGGGGTTAAGCCCACTCAGGCAAGTTTTTTTACACCGAAAAACGTATGTAATCCAGCTTAAGCCAACCCACCCAGATATTTGAATATAGTCCATTAGCCCACCCAAATCGAAATCTTGACTCCGTCCTTGGCAACAAAAGTGCCCTTCTTTTTATATCAATTGAAGCTTTTTACTCACATACCAACTGACCACAGCACGGAAAGAAACTGAACCAGCACCATAAATTCAATATACCTAATTAAGCTTTTCTACCACTTCAAATCAACAACCTAAGCTATCAGTATTTACTGAAGTAATAGTACAAAATAAATGGCACCAAAGAAGACATCCTACATCGATAATTTCACCCTGATTTACTGATTCTTCCATGACTAAACAAATACAAAAAAATTGGGAAAAGTTGAAGAAATCTTACCATCTTCACCTTCTTCTTCATCCTCTTCATCATCACTTGAAACAATAGCTTCCAGCTCCAAGAAGTTCTGCACACCTCGTGACTTACTCTTCTTCCCACCACCACGTCCAGGCGCTTCATCTTCGTCGTAGTATTTCGATCTGCCCCTTTTGCTCCCAGACTTTCCTCCGCCGTCGTACTCTTCATCTTCTTCATCTTCCTCGTCCTCTTCCTCCTCATCTTCATCCATCCCTCTATATTCTTCCTCTTCTGGGTCCATATCCTCCTCATCCTCCTCATCCTCATCTCTACGGGGTGCCATCTCCGCCGCCTCCGCCGCTTAGCTCAGCTCTAAAAAGAAAGACTTTTTAGTCTCTTGTCAGCTAACTGCAGTCAAAATTGAAACCCAAATGTTCTTTTGCTCAGATGAAAAATTACAAGGTTAACCTGAGCTATGAGTGTGATGGAGAAGATGATCTAAGTTTATACTTAGAAAAATTAGTGAAGAAAATGTTTTGTAGGTGGCGGGGTGGACGTGGAGGTGGAGGTGGAGGTGGGGGCGGGGGCGGGGGCGGGGGCGGGGGTTGGGGGTAGGGGTTGAATGTTCTTTTACTACATTGTCTTTCAGGTGTGGTGTGAACGTTACTGTTGGACTTTTACTGCAATGAAACAAGTTTTACTGCAACTCATTAAATGATATTTTACCCCGTATAGTGTAAGATCATTTTCGCTGATATCACTTATTACATCTTTCAAATATATTGTTTTTCGTTTTAATTACACTTTTCAACACCCAATAAAAATTTACTCGAATAAGCAACTTCTAAACATATCTGTAAACAACTTTTCCTTTTATCTACCAATCACTTAAATTTTTTGATCTTATATTTGGATTGCAGAGAGAAAGATCTTTTCTATGACAATAAAAATTGCCTCTAAAGGGCCCAATATATGGAGCTTAGTGGTAGAGAAATTTTCAAGTTAAGGTTAAATCAAGGGTCATTGTGACATTGGGTGACTCAAAACTATTTTGGTGGTTGAATTGGGGGACTATTGTGGCACTTAACATAAAGTTTTTAAAACCGTCACTGATCGGTCCGAAAATAACGAAGGATGAGCAAGTATTTAAACCAAGTATTTCACGAGGGCATTGTTAATGGCATCACACGTAATTTATTCGGGCACCACACTTCGTGTATTTGTAGACTTTATAGAGGTGGAATTCCGTTTTCAACCCCTCCAAAGTCGAAATTATGCACAAAATTCGACTCTATAGGGGTTGAAAACAGATTTTCATCTCTATAAAGTCGAAATTCGCATAAAATATGATGTCCGAATAAGGTGACTATGGTGCCATTAACACTATCCATTTTTATAAAGGGCTGTTATGTGTAGTTTACTTTGCGTCTAGCTATTTTTATATGAGCAGGTATTTCATGGTTTATATTAACTTATAAATCATTATATACGTTCATTCATATAAAAAAAGTGACACTTCAACTGCACTTCATTCTTATCTTTATTTTAATATGCATATCATTAATAAAAACAGTTTATCCAGTACTTTAATAAATGTTGTGTTTCCTAAAAAAAATTGTGGATTGTCGATGTCGTCTCGAGCAGCGTCGAAAACATTTGTGAATTTGTAAATTCAATATAAATTAATTTTAATTTTAATAAACATGTATCTGACATATGTCGGAGACATGTTGAACACGTGTCATATCAAAAAATATTGGACATTCCACACAACACCAAAATATAAGTAGACTTATTTGTTTTCAGAACATTAATAACATTTTCTTCCTCAATAAAAAAAGGGGATCGAGGGAAAAATCTATTTTTAATTATAAAATTAATAAATATGACACACTCCTTTTTTAGTTGTAAAAATGACAACAACAAAAAAATCAGACGGACAAAATTACCCCTTTAATAACAGCCGACCCGCGTATCCCTTCAGTTTTCGTAAATATTATCGCTTCTCTCTTTTTTCATAACAACAGATTAGTAGTGTTTTGGGGTTTTTTTTTTCAAACAACCGTAATTTTTTATTTATAACTCCGATCATCGAATTTTTTTCACCAAAATTCACTTTTTTTTGCTCTTTAATTTGAGCCCTCATACGATACCCTTCCGACGTAAATTTTGAAAGCCGAAAAAATATTTACATTAACCGGAGCGTTTTTCTTTTAAACGACCGTAACTTTTGATTTAGAACACCGATCATCAAATTGTTTCACCAAAGTTCAAATTTTTTGTTATCTTCATTTTGAGACCTCATTTGATACCCTTTCGACGTAGCATTTGAAAGCCGAATTTTATCGTAGCGTTTACAGTAACACCGTAACACCAACCCTGTTTATCATCAAATAAAAGCTCAAAAACATCATAGATGCATCCTTAAATCAACCTTTGTTGCCAACAAATGTGATTGTTAACAAGGATAGGTATATACATATAGAAGACACACTAAGGTATACAAAAACCACCAGAATTGTTTGTCACAAAATAAATGCCCTAACATCCTCGGACCAAAAACCCAAAACCCAAAACCCAAAACACATTCAAAATCAAATTATGATACTGAATTCAATTGCAGGATTTTGACAGACCACCCTAGAATGATACTGAATTCAAGCTTGTTCTTCAAATTCTGGCATATTCAACAGAGGGTAACTCGAGACACCAGATCTCGTTAGTGGAATATTCTCTGACTGATCCTCTCACATGAATACCAAAGCAAGCTGCAGTACATGTGAATAAGGGTTGGAACATGATGAAGTAGCATTTCAGAGTTAAACATTGAAAACAGTAACATGGTAACACCTTATCATCACAGTAACACAACCAATTATGTTTTCCTCTTCAACTTCTCAAAACACTTTCAGTTTAATAACCACAGAAAACAAATATACATTGCATTTCTTATCCATTAATGACTGAAATATCATCATTAGTATGCTTCCCAGTGTAAGGGAGGGGGTTTGAAGCACACTACAACCGACTCTTTTTTGAAAAAAAAAACATTGCAACATTGCAACTTTCTATATATTTGAACAAAGTAGAAGAAGGCAACAACATGAAGTCAATAATAGTATTTGAAGATTTCAAAGAAGTCACTAAATAATAAGAATAAACCCACAACATACCTTAATAAGCTCAACATATTACAACGATATCAAATTTTCTACTTCATACACTCAATGTTCAACCCAATTTTCAGCCCTGAAACACTTGGTTTTCTGCTCCAAAATCTGATTTTTAGCCTTATTCTTGGCCTACATATGGCTGAAAATCTCACAACAGACAGTGATATTAACAGTAACACGGTAACACCCCCAAAACTAGTGTATTAGAAAGCTTAATGATATGAATCAAGTGAAAAACACACTTAAGGCTCTTTGACTAGTGACTAAGAAACTACAATACAAGTCCACCTTTGTTTTCATGTGAAGAACACTACACTAGCATGCTGAGCCAAAAGAGTCATAGTAGTAATTTCAAACTCATTTGATCAATATGTCGAACACAAAAAAACGATAGAATGAAGCACAAATTCCAATAAACGAACACAAAACATCAAGCGCAAATTATCATTGGTGTCAATCAGAAAGTAAACTTAACGAATCAACTTGAGCTAACTCCATTAAATCATTTGAAGTTAAAGCAATCCTTTTGCTCCCAAATGTTCTGCTGCTCACAAACTCTTCTCCTCTTCTCTCCATCTTGTTAAAAAAATTAAGCTCAAGCATAAACCAAGAATGCTGGAAAAAAAAAAAGGTAAACTGAAAATGAATTACCTGATGCAGATTCCACAAATTGGTTGATACCACTCCATTTTTCACTTATCTCAAAAACCCCCAATTTTTAAATAAATTCCCAATTTTCTCAACCTAAAAAAATTCACATGTAAACTCTCTGCCTCTTCTGTATTCAGAGAGGTTTTCCACCTCAAAAATTATATGGCCATGGATTCCAAAGAAGAAGAACAAGAACAGCAGAAAACAACTTTAAAGGAAGAAGAAACAACGGCAGTTACCGCACCGCCTTCAAACTGCGTTCTGACCACGACGCCATACAAAGCTAGCTCGGAGCTTGAAAAGGTGTTATCAGACGATGAAATCCCTTGACCGTATCCGACGAGCCACCTGGATTGAATTGAGACTATTGTTCAGACTAGCTGCCCCTGCTATTCTAGTTTACTTAATCAATAATTCCATGTCTCAGTCCACTCGAATCTTCTCCGGCCAACTCGGCAACCCTGAATTCGCCGCCACCTCTCTCAATGATTCACCACCGCCTCTTTGTCTTCGTCCAATTCCGCTGATGGAAAATGAAGGCTGAACACTACCGAGACATTTATTTTAGTAGGGGTAGTTTAGTCCGAACGAAATTATTTTGTCCTTAAATCAACAAAAAAAATATAAACTAGATTAAAATTTATATACAGAGAGAAAATGAACTAAAACCTAATTTTCTTTTTTAAAAAAAAAACATTTTCTTAAAGACAATGTGCAAAAGTTACAAAACAATATAATGACTAAGGGCAAAAGAGTCCATAGAGTATATCTTTGATTGAGCCCTAGCATATCATGTGACTATAAATTCGCTTCTCTTCCGCCCCTCACTTGCAAAAATAAGATAAAATTGAAGGCTCTTTCTTGTACTTGCTTGAAATTATTTCTCATTATCCTTCTCGTATAAATAGTAAATGGAATTGATGATGTTGAGGATGAGAGGTCGGGATTGGAGGAGATGCAAGCAAAGGTGGAAGGATAGGGTTGGGTCATCCCTTACAATTCACAGGCTCATTTGAATCTATGTTTCAACACGATTTTCCCGGTATAAATAAAACAGGTATCCAAAAGCATTTCATTTGAATGCTTTGTATCTGTCTTTATATTTAGTCTCATAACATTTATGTTGCCTGCTGTTGTTAGTTTGAGCGATGTTGATCTGTGTTGTTTTTTTTTTTTTGAAGTGTGTCAAGTTTGAGGTCGGTATGTGTTATATGTTCAATCAGTCATACGCATTTGTCATTCTTGTTAGTTGGAATATTTTTGTTCTATATATTATCACCCGACTTTAATGCGAGATAGGTATATGTATTAGGTATGTTAATTTGTTCTACATTATGTAATTATCAAGTTTTCTCTGTGTCATTTCACTGTCATCTCCAGCCCGAATCCTCTTCTTTTGAACCCCAGCTTCTACCCAGCATTTGGGGACTTGGCGAGATCGTGGCCGTCCAAAGATTGTGTGTTCTCTCTCCGACTGAAATGAGCGACCACAATCTCACCACGTCCATAAAGCCGGGATCTCAAAGTCGAGGATCCAGATTCTCATTTCTCTGTTATTTCACCCGACTTTAATGCAAGATATGTATATGTATTTGGGTATGTTAATTTGTTCACATAATGTAATTATCAAGTTTTCTCACTGTCGAGTAATGATGCGGACACAACAGTTGAGTGACAAACCATTGATCATCATGGGTATAAACAGGATGTAGATCACATTTTTCATTCGGATCGTAATTTGCATTCTACTCCTATGTTCTTCACAGAGATCACAATTTGCAGAAAAGAGTTTTGATCCGGCCTCTATTGCGTGACGAGGAGGATAGGCCATCAACTGGGGATCAACTGAGGAGCATTAGGAGCAACGTGAGTGCTCCTCCTCCGCACATTTTCGCCCGCTCGATATAAACCTGACACCCGGTAGGGCGTCTATTTCTGTGTCGTCTGTTGATGATTCCAATTCCAACAACCAATGAGAGGGAAATGTAAGCCGTTGTTTACTTGTCAACTCAAAATGCAGACGTGCTCGAAAAATCCGCATGTCACCTGATGAAAAAGAGTCTTCTCGTCGGCACATGTAAATCGGTATGAAACACCATCATATTGGAGAATAAGTCTATCAAAGTGAATTCCGCATGATTTGAATGATGTCGCTTATTAACATTTGGCAAGCCTTGCTTGTGCTCGTGCGTTTACTATTGAACATTATGATTAAATCATGTTGTGGCTTCATTAGAACTTAGGCTCGGCCGTAATTCCCTTTTTTAATCATTATTTGTAAAAATTCAAAGAAAAACATATTCTGGCATGGGATCTGTAAGCTGGAAAAGAGTGTTCTCGTCGGTATGTACAAATCGGTATGAAACAAATCATATTGGAGATGCTTACGAAGAAACAAAAAACATCATCATATTGGAGACAGTCACAGTCTGCTTAAGCTGGCTTGGATGTTGTCACTTATTTGAAGAGTTCCAATGGATTGGGAGTCAGAGTCTGCTTAAGCTGTTATTTGAAGAGTTCCAATGGATTGGGAGGTAAGAGTATCGTTGAAGAGAGTCAATGCGGATGATGTCTGATGATAGGTGAGCCCAGTGGGCCGGGTTATCCATAATTGGGCCAGGCCCCAAGTTAGTTAAACGGTCAAGACAATGGATTGGCAAGGCAGGACCATAAGTGCTGACCATAATAGCCATAAGTACTTACCAGAATAGCTGACCAGAATAGTCAGCTGAGCAAGACTCTATCATGCGACGCGTAGAAGTGTCCCCAGACAGAACGCTTGGCTGCGCAGAAGAATCTCTGGGCAGAATGTGCGGCTGAGTACTACGAAGACTGAGTCAATATCAATTCAACTGCCTGTAGACGTGGGTAGACCCCACGACCAGTAGTGTACAGAAATAACCGGTGATAACCTCCCATCATGTAAGGGAGAGAATCACGATTTACAAATATAAAGGGAACACCCTGAACTACGAGGGGGACTTGATTCTAGTTTATTACTTAAATTGGATACGTAGGCAGCTCTCTCAAGAGTTCAGTCCAAAATTATACCCAAATATCATTGTTCTTATACGACGTTCCTAATTAGAATTACCCAATTACCCGTTTGTAATATTCATACCAAATCAATGTCGATCATGATGACATCGATCATTAGGCAAGCTTGCTGATGCTCGTGGGTTTACTATTGAACATTGTGTTGTGTTCCGTTCCTTAGAATTTAGGCTCTGTAATGGTTCATCTTTTTAATCGGTATCTTTAAAAATTCAATGTTTAAAGATACATATTTGGGTTTGTTTGCTGTGAGTTTTCACTGTATTTACAGTGAACAGTAGAATGACATGAGTTTGTATGTTTTCAACATGTTCACCGTGAAGTTAAGAACCCTTGGAATGAAAAAAAAAAATAAAGAAAAAACAAACGTCATAAATAAGCTGGTGGTTTCACCACTATCTAATGACAATATGATATACTACAACATTCAAGAAGAATATACTAAAAAATGTAAGGATTCACAACTTTTTTAACTCTCTCCCTTTGAAAAAATGCTTCACCGACGGACGGAGACCGTGGCAGACTCCTTTTTTTTGATTTTTTTTTAGAGGCGGTTTCTATGTGATTTGAGGTTTAATGAAAATGAAGTAGCATATAAGCTGGGTTTTTTTAGTGGTGGTTTCTATTGCACGTGAATAGATAAGTAGTTATAAGCTGTGGGGCCTGCCATGAAATGCTTTGGTGATTGGGAGGGACAAAGGTGATAGAGTCGCACAAAATGACCGATGCTTCATAGAAATTGACAATAACTTGTAATTCAGCTGTGATGCCTCTTGATGAGATCGCAAGACATTCCTATAAACTAAATGTACTATAAAAAGAAAATGGACTCGACAATGATGATTGAGTTATATGTTTGGGAATGAATTTGAATCATTATTTTATTTGATGCTAAAAACCTGTTCTAAACATGCCAAGCTCTACCAATAGCAACATTCATGGTTAAATTTTATGGTATTTCATGGATTGTCAAAATCAATCGAAATATTTTGGTTTCCATAAAGATAAAACTAACACTATACTGAATTATCATCTCTTGATATTGAATTATTATCTATCTCAAAAGCTTGTTTTGGATGACCATAAAACATTATTTGGAACACATTGAATACATAACAATCATCTAAAACACCCGTTATTATTCAATGGGGTGGTGATACATCCACTACATTATATCTACACTATATATTCACTACACACTTTTATCCCTTGATTTTGATAAGATACATTCTAATCAATCATCCAACACTTTCATCAATGGTCAAAAAACATGTAGTGATTGTGCACTACACATATTGTGTAGTGCACATATCATTTTCCTACTCAATGTGTCTTACGTTAGTCTATTTTAAGGTCATTATAATTGTCGTGACTCGTGACATTGACATGAATAAATATATGAGATGATGTTCAAATGCTTTTGCTTTTGTTGGGATGGGCTATTCTTGTTGTGACCCCTTCAACTGGGTTGGGCCAATTTCAACGGATCCATCAGCCGATTTGGGCTTACTCTCATCGTTAGCGTGCCTTTGTTGCCCTGATAGATAGTGTACAAGATTAGCTGTATAGCTCCAAGCCCACATCCAAAACCTTTAGGAATCTACATATATAGCACAACATAAATGGGAAATTATTGCATAGAGAGTAATAAGGATGAAGTGACAGATGAAACGATCAGAACCACACAGTTTGTATCCAGTTGTAAAACTGATGGTAGGGATTAAGCCACATGCTATCCGAATTTGGTATGTACCATGCAATAATTTTCCAACATAAATAATATCACAAAATCAGTTATTTCCAACATTTACTATGACATGACACTCTGAATCGTTACAAAAATTTAAATCGATTCTATGGTTTTAAATAGACTTTACAACAGATGATCCTTATGATCTATCGGTATAAAAACCGATTAAATGTTTTAGAATATATTTTGAATTTGCCAATTGTATAGTTATGATGCCATAATAATGAGTTTGGTATAATGTTACTAAAGGCGTAACGTGCTAAAGAGAGTACTTACAACAACGAAAGGGTCCTTTCCGAGTAGGCCAAAAACAAACCAAGAGGTGCCACACAAGAACACGAACAAGGATAAAAAGAAAGGCATGAACTCCACGCTCTTCGTTTTTATAACTAATCTCTGCATATTCCATACACTCGTTTTGCTTAAATCCACCAAATTTCATGAACATGTTCGGATTAAGTATTTCATGGACCTATATTAACTTAAATCATTATAAGTTCATTCACATAAAAAAAACTGACACTTCAACTGCACTTCATTCTTATCTTCCTTCTAATATGCATATCATGAATAAAAACAGTTTATATAGCAGTTTAATAAATATTGTGGATAATCGATGTCGTGTCAATTAAGCAGCATCGATAACATTTGTGAATTTTTAAATTCAATATAAAATTATTTTTATCAATAACCCGACACTTGTTTTCATATCAAAAAATATTGGACATACCACACAACACCAAAAAATAAGTAGACTCGTTTGTTTTCAGAACATGAATTACATTTTCTCAATCTTAAACACAATATGCAAAGTTACAAAAGAATATAATGACTATAAGGGCAAAATAGTACATACAGTATCTTTGAGGGAGCCCTAGGATCACATGTGACTACAAATTCGCTTCTCATTCAGCAGCCAAATTTTTTTTGAAGACTCTTGTACTTGCTTTAAATTATTTCTCATTATCCTTCTTGCATAAATAGTAAATGAAAATGATCTTGAGGATGAGAGAGTCAGGTAGGGATCGGAGGAGAGGTGGAGGGATAGGGTTGGGTCATCCCTTACAATTGCAAGGCTCATTTGAATCTACCTTCCAAACACAATTTTCCTCGTATAAATTAAACAGGTAACCAAAACATTTCATTTGAATGCTTGTAGGCCCAGGGCCGGCCCTCGTTTTTTTTCGGTTTAAGACCGAGTCTTCGAATTGGGTTTTTTTAGTTGAAATTGTCTTTTTTTTTAAAAACATACTTATTGTTAGATATTTTTTCATAAATAAATATTTTGGTTATCGTTTGCATACGAGTTTCCGTACGAATTAATGTTATCGCAACGAAACGGGGGGAGAGCGCCAACTCGTGGGGGTCGAGAGGGCAGCGTCCCTTCACAGGGGTCGAGGAGGAAACGCCAACTCGTGGGGGTTCGGGGGCAACGCCCCGAAACCTAAACCAATGCATGCATCAGTTCATGAAGGGATATGCATTTTCAGATACCTGCATTTTCGAGCTGATATTTACTTACCATTTCGTGTAAGGGTTGCATGCTTTCATCCGGTGAACAGTGACAACCCTACCATTTCGTGCAAAGAGTACCTCCATTCGTTTATGGGGTACTTGCAACCTATAAAAGGCATAAGTGACATATCGTGTGAGACAAAACATCTCTTAAAAGACAACGTTATTAACGTGCCTTGGAGTTTCTAATTCTCTGTCAAATCCTAAGTACTACATTTTTTCCAACACTTATCGCGTTTTTAATATCCGTAAATGCAAAAAATTAATAAAACTTGTTTGTATGTCTATTTTTTTTGGGCAAAGTATATTTTTTTATTGGACCTTTATCGATTGGAGTAAAAAAAAAAATTGGGTCTTTATCAAAAGAAAAATTAACATATTATATTAGGTTGGATCGGATTAAATCTACATGATTTTTTTTCTTTTAGCGAAACATGTACCGTTGGGCGCTCCGACACCGTTAGGCTTAAGACCCGGGTCTCGCCGGCCTCACTATAGGTCCGGCCCTGTGTAGGCCTACATGTCTCTCATAACATCAGTTATGTTGCATGCCTGCTGGCTGCTGTTGTTACAAGTGTTGTCTTTTTTTCAAGTGTGTCAAGTGTGAGATTGGTATGTGTTATATGTTCAATAAGTCATATGCATCTGTCATTCTTGTTAGTTGCAATATTTTTGTTCTATATATAATCACCCGACTTTAATGCGGGATTATTTTGTTCTACATTATGTAATTATCAAGTTTCTCTCTGTCGTTTCTGTTATATATACAATAATGCACCATAAAACAAACATCTTATTTAAATAGTAATGATACGGACACAATCGCAATAACAAACTGTTGATCATCATGGGTATAAACAGGATGTGGCCCATCTTTTTCATCTAATGATAATTTGCATTTTACTCCTACGATTCTCGTTATCATAATTTGCAGAAAGAATTTTGGTTCAAGGAGAGGCATGTAGACCGCTGTCTGCTCCTAAAGTCAAAAATATCAATTGAAGAGAAGGTGAAGATGACTCTTGAGAAATTTGATAGGTAGGTTGTTCACGAGGCAGATGAAGCTGATCGATCAACAACTGAGGAAGGATAAGCTGGAAAAAGAGAATTTTATAGGCTGTCATGAGGCAGATGAAGCTGATCGATCAAACAGATGAGGAAGGATAAGTTGGAGTGTTCTCGTCGGAACATACAAATTTGTATTAAACTCCATCATACCTACTGAAGTACAAGTGTCAATCAAAGTATTCCGAAACTGACTTGGATGTTTGATGAGATCGAACATTTGACAAGCTCGTGCTCGTGGGTTTACTATTGAACATTATGATTAAATCATGTTATGACTTCCTTAGAACTTAGGCTCTTTAGTAATCAATATCTGTAGTAATCAATATCTGTAAAAATTCAATGTTTGAAGATACTACCTCCATCGTCCCAAAATGTAATTCCGTTTGGATTTTTTCACACGGATTAAGAAAAAATGATTAAATTGGTTATTTGTCATTAATTTTGATGAAAATGTATAAAATGACCTGATAATGCGTTTATTATCACGGTGGCTGAGCGGTTGTTTTCTTAACGGATATCTGGCTTATTTGATGTGTTTGTAGTGATTATGGCCGGTGCACGGCGGCGATATGGAGGTGTGTATGAATGCTTGAGAGAGTAGGTATTTTGATAGAGTTTAGTTCTCTTTATCAAATAGCATCTGTCTTCTTTGGTTACACAAGCCCTCCTTTTATAGGGAGAAGGGAAGCTTAGGGCTTAAGCAAAGACAAGTAAGCAAAATATCTTAAGGACAAGTAGACTAAATATCTTGGCGGCGTGTCTTACGTGGTCGCTAAGATCGCTATCCACAAGGTCGCATACTTTTCGTCCCGTCTCAGCTAGCTCCTCTGTTGCTCCCTCATAGGGCTCGTGCAGTCTCTTATGGCCCCATTGTTTAAGGTCGCAGGTCGGCCCCTCCTGAACTTCTAGTGACCTTAAAGGTATAAATGCTCTTGGTGGGGACCTAAATGCCGCGACCTCAATTAGATTGGCGCCGCGGACGCTATGGCCGCGAGCCTAATCCAACCTGGTGGCTAGATAGGCTGTTTCCGAGGAGTCATAGGTGGTGGTACTATTTAGACATATCATGACCTTTGACTGCAGTAGTGAAAAGTGGGTGGGTAAATAATAAAGATGGGGTAAAATGATATAAAAATGTAATAAATGCTTTATTAGTTATGTAAATGAATTTACATTATGAGACAAAATCAAAAAGTATAAGACTTACATTTTAGGACGGAAGCAGTGCATATTCTGGTCTTTGTTGTGAGTTGTTTACACTGCATTTGCAGTGAACATTGAAGGTGTTATTGAATGACATGAGTTGGTATGTTTTCAATGTTTTATTGAATGACATGAGTTAGTATGTTTTCAATATGTTTACTGTACCGACAAAGGTTGGTCGGAATGGAAAGGGCTTCGGTTGCTTAAGCAAGAGGTCTCGGGTTCGAGCCCTTACGGATACAGCAAACCTTGTTGAGAGAGATCCCACCTTTGGTACTCGACAGTATCTCGAAATATTAGTCTCAGAGAATTTTTTGAGAATACCTCGCGAAATCCAATAAGTTCACTATGAAATTAAGAACCCTAAGCTATATAGCCTGAAAATCTATATATATATATATATATATATATATATATATATATATATATATATATATATATATATATATATATATATATATATATATATATAGCTAGCCTGGAAATTCAAGTATTGGGAAAGCTTGCTTTTATAAAAACAGATTATACTGGATCAACACCTCTCTTGTCGATCAAAAACCCTTTACACCACCGAATATCGATCAATCATTGATTTGAATCTGTTAACCGATTTCGAAGATATTGCCAATCTTATTCTTCAAGATTTTTAACATCTGCAGGTGCCTGTAGTAACCAATTTGACTATTCGACTTGGATTTCCATGAATCCATCAAACTGTTAGCATATATATTTATATATTATATAAGATATTTAGTATTTTGCCTTAAGGGCATTTTAGTCTTTTTTGTATTTGGCTATATAAGCCATTCTTGTAACCCTAAATCTAAGGTTTTTTTTTCCATACTTTTTGCTAGCTAATGCAAGACTCCATCTTCTTCTTGATCTCTTGATTCTTGGTTTCTTGTTTATACCAATCCTAACATGCTTTTTCCCATAAAAAAAATTTTTGCTTCGCAAAGACAAGCTTTTTTTGGTTTCGGTCTGATTTTTGATTGCGGGTCAAGTTATAAAAATAACTCGATGCCTAAATAACCAACTAGCAAGTGAACTAGATTCAATCGCAGCATAGCTAGATAGAATCGGGGTCGATCCCACAGGGAATCAAATTGTGGATCCTAAAGTTTAAATAACCAATTTATTTATTTCGTTTAACAACGGTGGTCTACGACCAACAAGGGTACTAGAAAAGAATCACAAACTCATACATATAGACAAATAACGTAATTAACCTCCCAATTATAGTCTTTATCGTTTGGACCTAAACAATTTATATAATAAACAAGACTTATTAACTATCAATCCGTTTGTATATATTTCGTATTGGCTACGGGAGTCATCCTCTTAAACTTGACTTAGCACCCGTTAGGTCGCTAGATCACTGTGTTACATTACGTGACTTCGCCTTTTAATGCCTCCGTCTCATATAACTCACACGCTTACGACACTAAGGATGCCGATATTATTCGCACACCTCGTCTAGGCAACATTCCTATGGTTAGGCGTACTTATACTTCCTAAACGATTACTCAAGCTTTCGTCCAACTAGCAATTACCAAGTTATAGTCTCATGCTAATCTACGACGTACGTATAATCAGGTGCGCGCAATTCCCGAATATAAACCTACCTAGACAACGCTGAACGTCCGTGAAGAGCAATTCATAAGCCTACCTAAGAGTTTTATATTGGTATTTCCTTTTTACACGTTTTAATTAAACTAAGCGAGTAACGTAGCCATAGCCATACCTACTAAGATGATAAATTCAATTGGGTTAACCTAACCATAAAGACGTGGCTTAATTAACAGGATGAATGGGGGCTCGGTCGACCGAATGATGACACTCGATCACCTAAACAATTCTGTCCCAGATTACATCTCCGAACGTATATCTTAGCGTTTCTCATACAATACGGATTAAAACAGCAATTCGTCAAGCTATTATATAAATAGATCTAGATACACGGTAATCAAACAACGTAAATTCATACATAGATACTAGGTAGAGGACGTAGGGTATGTGATCCTCATAGACAAGGCATCGCCACCTCCCTACGTCATAGCCTAGATCTACATCATCTAACTATGAATAATCAACTCAAACGATAAAACCATAATTGGGGAAATTAATTACGGAAAATAAAGAAGACAAGAAAATATACAAGGGCTTACATATTGAAAACCCTAGAAATCTTCAATCCTACTCTCTATGATTGCTGTATTGTTGTATATGAGTTGTTGGTGTGGTATATGAAAATTACTAAGGACATAGTGTTTATATAGAGTACTGGCCGACCTTGGAAAACCGACTTAAACTCGGAATTACTAAACCCTAGCCGCCTTAATAATGTGTCGGACCTTCTGCCGGGCTTGTGGGCCGCTCGGTCGACCGAATGGACATGCTCGGTCGACCGAGTGTCTTCATTCGGTTGGGCTTATTTTTCCTTTGTAATGGGCCTACTGCATCGTCTGCAATTCTATTAAATCTTCTCCGAAGTTTATCCATTCTGCTCCCGAAATAGCTCACTGCAAACATTGCATAAAATACGGTTTGTAATATCAAATAATATACTAAAACATCAAAATAGATAATAATGAATCGTAACTCAGTACATATATAAATTAAGCATATTACGACTTATTATTACTCTATTAAAGCTCTTTTAAACTAGAATCGGGGATAAAGATCATAGAATAATGGGCACAAAATGACCGTTATCAATTTTCTCTGCTGTTTGGTGAGTTTCCGCTGCTCAATTTCCGTGTTTTCGTATGGTTTGTGGTTGAATCGGCCTTTTTCGATTCATTCAGTCTTGTTGTGACATTGTTGGATTTGATTTCGTTTTAGTTTGAGTTGTGCGTCTTGTTCAAATGGCTGGCGGTGATGATTCGTTGCAGACAGTTAGTGTTCGTTTAGATGGTAAAAACTATTCATATTGGAGTTATGTAATGAAAATTTTTCTGAAGGGTAAACAACTGTGGGGTTATATCTCTGGTACTGTTGTGGCTCCTAAATCGGGAGATGACAAGTATGTTGAATTGATGGAGAAATGGGATACTTGTAATTCAAAAATCATTACTTGGATTAATAACTCTGTTGAGAATAGGATTGGTATGCAATTGGCCAAGTATGATACTGCTAAAGAGGTTTGGGACTATTTGGAGAGGTTATATGTGCGTTCAAATTTTGCTGTCCAATATCAGTTGGAAGTTGATATTCGTGCCATGTCACAGAATGATAGAAGTATTTAGGAATTTTATTCTGAAATTACTGCTCTTTGGGATCAATTGGCTATGACTGAATCTGCTGAGTTGAGGGCATTTGCCCCTTATATTTCTCGTAGGGAGGAGCAACGCCTTGTTCAGTTGTTGATGGCTCTTCGACCAGAATATGAAAATTGTCGTGCGTCCATCTTGCATCGCACTCCTTTACCCTCCGTTGATTCTGTTCTTCATGAGTTGTTGGCTGAAGAAACTCGTCTCAAGACTCAAACTGAAAAGGGAGTTCACACTCCGTCTGCATCTAATTTAGCAACCCCATCACAACAGAACAAGTCAAATGCTAAAACAGGTCGTGAATGTCATTACTGTAAGCAACCAGGGCATTGGAAAAACCAGTGTCCAGAATTATTAGCACGGCAGAAAGCAAATGGTTCGAAGCAAGGTGACAGGTCACAACAACAACAACGTGGTAGACAACAACGGTCATACTCTATGGGGCAAGGGCAGCCCTGTAATAGCTCTCATCAGATGACTGCTGCGTTGGTCCATCCCTCGGGTGACTCGGTTGTGGATTCTTCTGTGAATCCTACTATAGACTCTCTTGCAGAGCAGTTTCAGAGGTTTCTTGCTAGCCAGTCTCAAAGTCAGATTGCTCCTCAGTCTCAGCACTATGCCATGTCTACTCGTTCTGCCATAGGTTTGGCCCCATCGAATGGTTCAGGTAAAAATTCACCTTTTTGGGTTTTGGACTCTGGAGCCTCATATCACATGTCCCCTGATTCCTCTTCTTTTACATCTATGTCTTATGATTCTCTTTCTCCTAATATTATGACTGCTGATGGCACACCCTTGTCGTTGACTGGCATTGGTACTATCCACACTTCACATTTCTCCATCCCTAATGTTTATTGTATTCCCCAACTTACTATGAGTCTTGTCTCGGTTGGTCAATTATGTGATTTTGGTTACTCTGTTCATTTTTCTTCCACCTCTTGTCATGTGCAGGATCCCAAATACAAGAGGCTGATTGGGACAGGCCGTAGGCAGGGGGGACTATATATTTTGGATGAGCTGCAGATTCCGGGTGATGCAGCTGCCACTACCGTTGACCTATCTTCTTTTCATTTAACTTCTTCATCTTCTAAGTATTATTTGTGGCATTCTAGACTTGGTCATGTATCAGGATCTCGCTTAAAATATATGAGCCATAGTGGTGTTTTGGGTGATTTGCATCCTCATGATATTTCAGATTGTAGTGGATGTAAACTTGGAAAATTTTCTGCCTTGCCTTTTAATCAAAGTCTATCTGAATCTCGTGCACCTTTTGATTTAGTTCATTATGATGTTTGGGGTCCTGCTCCTGTCCCAACAAAAGGAGGGTCTAGATATTATGTTTCCTTTATTGGTGATTATACTCGTTACTGTTGGGTGTATCTGATGAGACGTCGTTCTGATTTTATTGATATATATATACTGCTTTTCAAGCCTATGTCAAAACTCAGCATTCTACTGTTGTTAAACGCTTTCGTTCTGACTTAGGTGGGGAATATACTAAGGGAGACCTTTCTGACATCTTTACCTCTGATGGTACAGTGCATCGGTCTTCATGCACTGATACCCCACAACAAAATGGTGTTGCTGAGAGAAAACATAGACACATCGTTGAAACTGTCCGTTCTATGCTTTTATCAGCCAGTGTTCCAAACGACTTTTGGGGAGAAGTTGTTCTCACATCTGCTTACCTTATTGATAGGATCCCGACTGCTCATAATTCAGGCATTTCTCCTTATGCTAAGTTATTTGGCCTTACTCCTGATTACTCTCATTTGAGAGTTTTTGGTTTCACTTGCTTTGTCCTTCGTCCACATGTAGAACGTACAAAATTATCTTCTCGTGTTGCTATATGTGCCTTTCTTGGGTATGGCATAGGACAAAAAGGTTATCGTTGTTATGATCCTTCTTCAAAGAAGCTGTATGTTTCTCGACATGTTTCCTTTCTTGAGCATATTCCCTTCTTTTCCCTTCCTGCTAGCTCCCACAATATGACTAAGGGGCCGTTTGTTAAAACCGAAGACTGAAATCTGAAGTCTTAATTCTGAATAAATTAAGTAACTGAATATTTTAAATGCTGAAATTGATTAGAATGTTTGGTAACACTTATTATATCTGAAATTAGAATTTGTTTCGTGAGTGTGGGTGTGGGTGTGGGTGTGTGTGTGGAGGGTGGGTGTAGGGTGGGTGGGGGTGTTGGTATGGGGTAATGGGGGTGTATGTGGGTGTAGGGTGGGGTGGGGTGAGGGTGTGGGTGGGTGTCCGGTGTGTGGTGTGTGGGGGGGTGGGTGTCGGGTGGGCGTGGGTGTGGGTGTAGGGTGTGGGTGTAGGGTGTGGGGGGTTGTGGGGGTGTAGGGGTGGGTGTGGGTGGGTGGGGTGGTGGGTGGTGGGTGTGGGTGTGGTGTGTGGTGTGGTGGGTGTGGGTGTAGGGAGGGTGGGAGTAGGGGTGTTGGAGTGGGGGTGTGAGGGTGTAGGTGGGTATAAGGGTGTGGGGTGTGGGGGTGGGTATGGGTGGGTGAGGGTGTGGGCGGGTGTGTGGTGTGTGGGGGTATGGGTTGTGTGGGTATGGGGTGTGGGGTGGGTAGGGGTATGGGTGGGGTGGATGGGGGTGGGGTTTGGGGGTAGGGTGAGGGTGGGGTGTAGGTGTGAGCTAGGTATGGGTGAGGGGTGTACCCCTACCTAATGTAGATTTATTGAAAAAATTCAGCATTAAGTAGTTCATCAATGTAGATTTATTGAAAAAATTCAGCATTAAGTAGTTCATCAACCACTTAAAATTTTCTATAATTTTTCCAAGGAAATTCAGAAGATCTTAATTAATTAAGAGGTGTTAGAAAGTATTATCAAACAACACTTATTTTAATAATCACTTATTCTTTTAAGAATAAGTGTTAAGTGGTGTAAGCAAACAGGCCCTAAGTCTGATCTGGTTCATATTGATCCTTTCACCTCTGATCACTCATCTGATTCACCATCTTCCGCCATTGATGCATCACCATCTTCCTTACATTCTGCTTCTTCATCCTCTCATCATGAGCCTCATGAAGATGATACTTCACCCCCTGCTACAGCTACCCAAGCACCCCTTGTGACGACGGATCCAGGTCAGCCTCGTCACCCCAAGCGCACACGTAAGTCTACTCAGTTATCTGATTTTTCTTATTCTTGCTACTCTCGGTCTTTTGCTTCCTTTCTAGTTTCTATTGACACTTTTTCTGAGCCTACCTCTTATTCAGAGGCGGTTCGTTCTTCTGATTGGCGAAATGCTATGGCTGAGGAACTGTCTGCTTTAGACAGGAATGGTACTTGGGATCTAGTCTATCTTCCGGCTGGTAAGAAAACTATTGGTTCTCGATGGGTGTATAAAGTTAAAACTAAGTCAGATGGTTCTATTGAGCGGTACAAAGCTCGTTTGGTGGCTAAAGGGTTTGCTCAAGAGTATGGTATGGATTATGAGGAAACATTTGCTCCCGTTGCCTAGATGACATCTGTTTGGGTTCTTATTGCTGTCGCATCTATTCTTCAGTGGCATATCTCTCAGATGGATGTCAAAAATGCTTTTCTGGGATCTTAAGGAAGAAGTATATATGGTACCTCCACCTGGTGTTTCTCACGCTCTGGGGCAAGTTTGTAGGCTTAAGAAGGCTTTATATGGCCTCAAACAAGCCCCACGTGCATGGTTTGAGAGATTTTCACATGTTTTCACTTCTCTTGGTTTTTCATCCAGTCCTCATGATTCAACATTATTTGTTAGACCGACCTCTGCAGGCCGTATTCTTCTTCTACTATATGTAGATGATATGATCATTACGGGTGATGATGTTGATGGTATTGTGAGTTTGAAAGCAACCTTATCTCGCTGTTTTGATATGAAGGACTTGGGCCCTTTACGTTACTTTTTAGGCATTGAGGTAGCCTCCTCACCACAAGGTTATCTCCTTTCTCAGTCCAAGTATGCTGCCGACATTATTCATCGTGCTCGACTTACTGACACTCGTGTTGCTGATTCTCCTCTTGAGTTGAACGCTCGTTACGCTCCTAGTGATGGCCTTCCTCTCTCTGATCTTACTTTATACCGTTCTATTGTTGGCAGCCTTGTATATTTGACGATCACTCGCCCTGACATCGCCTATGCTTTGTTCACCTCGTTAGTCGGTTTGTCTCCTCACCCACCTCTGTACATTGGGCTGCCGTTATGCGTATTCTTCGTTATCTACGAGGAACTCTGTATCAGAGTCTTTTGTTTCCCTCGACTTCATCCTTGGAGCTTCGTGCTTTTTCTGATGCAGATTGGGCTGGTGACTCAACTGATCGAAAATCTACAATAGGGTTTTGCATATTTTTAGGGGATTCTCTCATTTCATGGAAGAGCAAGAAACAAGATGTTGTCTCACGCTCTTCCACCGAGGCAGAGTATCGTGCTATGGCTTCTACCACGTCTGAGATTATATGGTTACGTTGGTTGTTGGCGGACATGGGTGTTGCACTTTCTTCTCCCACACCGATGTATTGTGACAATAAAAGTGCTATCCAGATTGCACACAATACAGTTTTTCATGAGCGCACCAAGCATATTGAGATTGACTGTCATTTCACTCGACATCATCTTCAGCATGGCACTATTTCTTTGCCGTTTACTCCGTCTTGTATGCAGCTGGCTGACTTCTTCACGAAGTCTCATACTATCGAGCGTCATAGATTTTTCGTTGGCAAACTCTCGATGCTTCTTGCTGCACCATGGTGAGTTTGAGGGGGGGATGTTAGCATATATATTTATATATTATATAAGATATTTAGTATTTTGCCTTAAGGGCATTTTAGTCTTTTTTGTATTTGGCTATATAAGCCATTCTTGTAACCCTAAACCTAAGGTTTTTCCCATACTTTTTGCTAGCTAATGCAAGACTCCATCTTCTTCTTGATCTCTTGATTCTTGGCTTCTTGTTTATACCAATCCTAACACAAACCACACCTAACTTGACCAACCTCAGCCTAGATGGAACCAATAAACACATCCAACCTCATTTCATCGGAAATATTTTTGTGGTGGTGGACAACGTAGCTGATCTGGCAGCTCTGCAGTACGTCATGGACATTCAGGGGTTGAACATAGTTGTTTTGGTATTTATAGACCTCGGGAAGGATCACCCTGTGATTCAAGCTCTTGTTGTTGCTGGTTGATGTAAGGATTCACAACTTTTTTTAACTCTCTCCCTTTGAAAATTTCAAAAATGCTTCACCGCCGCCGGGCGGGGACAAAGACCGTGGCGGACTCCGTTTTTGAGTACTGGATGAAATGCTTTGGTGATTAAGGGAGGGACAAAGGTGATAGAGTCACACACTATGACCGGTGCTTGATCAAAATTCAATCATGTTCAATTTTGTGTTGTTTTTGCCGATTTCTATTGGCATTATGTAGATACTTTCGTACCAAATTTTACACAAATCAATTGTTATATGTGAATGTGTTGCCGAATGTGTCAGCCAATATAACTCACCATTTTATGGATTGTCAAAATCAATTGAGATCTTTTGGTTTACTCAATAAAGATTAAACTAAGACTATATTCAATTATCATCTCAGGATATTGAATTATTGGCTTGGATGACCATAAAATGTTATTGGTACACATTGAATACATAACAATCATCTAAAACCCGTTATTATTCAATGTGTCTTACATTAGTCTATTTTAAGGTCATTATAATTGTTGTGACTTTGACATGAAAAAAAATATATGAGATGATGTTCAAATGCTTTTGCTTTTGTTGGGATGGGCTATACTGGTTGTGACCCCTTCAACTGGGTTGGGCCAATTTCAACGGATCCATCAGCCGATTTGGGCTTACTCTCATTGTTAGATGCGCCTTTGTTGCTCCGATAAATAGTGTACAAGATTAGCTGTATAGCTCCAAGCCCACATCCAAAACCATTAGGAATCTACATATATACAGCACAACATAAATAATATATCACAAAATCAGTTATTTCCAACATTTACTATGACATGACACCCTGAAACATTAATTTTTTTTACAGTCGATTCTATAGTATAAAATCGACTTTACAGCATGTGATCCTTACGATCGACCTGTATAAAAATCGATTAAATGTTTTAGAATAGATTTTGAATTTGTCAATTTTAGAGTTATGATGCCGTAATAACGAGTTTGGTATAATGTTACTAAAGGCGTAACTTGCTAAAGAGAGTACTTACAGCAACGAAAGGGTCCTTTTCCAAGTTATGCGCCATAAACAAACCAGGAGGTGCCACACAAGAACACGAACAAGGATAAAGGGAAAGGCATGAACTCCACGCTTTTCGTTTTTATAACTAATCTCTGCATATTCCATACACTCATATTACTTAAATCCACCAAACTTCATGAACATGTCCGGATTAATAATATCTTAGAAAAAACCAAAAAACTACAGAAACATTCCGGATCCACAGAGAGAAATCACTATGCACATTGAACACTCACAGAGAACAACAAAAATTCTCTATGCACGGATATTTCTCCGTCATTCACCTCTGTGCATCGGGATTTCTCCATCATTATTCTATGTGCATAGCTGCTTAATTAACGGAAACCAGGACATTATAGTAAAAACGTGGTTTGACATGAGAGAGAGAGGAGGTAGGGGAGCTTACAATAATGGTGAGAGGTGAAGCATACATAGCAATGGAGAAGACGGTGGCGGCAAGACCGCAGAACAGTTTCCGGGTTTTGCCATGGAGGGCAAAAAAGGAAATTGAAACTACTGCTGCAAAAACACTTACAATTAAAACAAACAGTCCAAATATTTTCTTTTTTTCCTTCATTGGAGCAAAAAAGATGTAAATAATGACATATATTGTCTCAATTGCAGCTCCTGTCCCATTTATTGTTGAAACAAGCAAGTTGTGTTCTGATACTATTGGCAACCCATACCTGTTTTCAAGTTTACATAATAAAAATATAAGGATCAAATTATAAATATACACATAGTAAAATTAAGTTTTTTTTAGCGGGTTTTTCTTAATTTTTTTTTTTTAAGGTAAATTTCTTCGTAAGAGAATTGAAAATGGACAAATTAAAGAAAAATATTTTTTCCTCAAAAAAAAATTTAAAAAAAAAAAAAAAAGAATTACCAAGTTGAGAGCAAGCAATTGAGCAAGGTCATAATGTAGGGTATCCCAGAAAACTGTTCTGTAGATTTCTTCTGAAAAATCCTCTTAAATGTCGACCTATAATATATTACATGATGACAAGTCTATGTTACGACGCTACGGATTAAGTATATAAAAAGACAAAACATATATTAACACTTACTCGAGATCTCACTTATCAGATTCTTTGGTTTGTTTAAATACATGAACGAGAGCCCTTAAAATTACAGACCATCCGGAAAATATTCTTGATCCACAAATAGGTTGAACAATAAATTAACGAACAAGACTTAAACAATAGATTTAACTTCTTTATTGAACAACCAACCTCGAGACGACAGTGATAGTGACAGTGACGGTGACGGACCTATGTATGCTAAGTCAATGGGGCAACTGATCTGAAAAATATCACTAATATGCATAGTAAATATTTTGTTTACCCTTTTAATTTTTTTATTTGCCTTTTTAAAAAATTTATTGCTCCCCATTCGAGATCTTGTGTATGTCACTGTCTCGAGCTTGTTCGTATTAAACCTTAGGGGGAGGGGGTGAGTGAAATTGAATGCATCTGGAGTGTAAGAAATGAGAGCTTATCAACTTACAATGGTGACAGGAAGAGAAACAGAGCAGTCGCATTTCCTGCATTTAAAAAAAGAAAACAAGTGCATTATTACATAAATTAGAGCAAGAAATCAAAAGCTATATAATTCATCCAGAAACAGAAAACCCAGAAAAATTCAAGCAACATACTTACCAAAAATCCCAAACACAAAATGAGCAATATGCTCCATTATTTGCTGTATTTTTTTAACAGCTAGCTGTATACTATATAGCCAAAAAGAAGAACTCAAGAAGCAAGAAAACTGTGTGAGTTTTGGCTGCTTTTTTGTGTGTGTGAGAAAAAAGGTAGCTTAAATAGGCGGTGAAGAAAACATTATCAGAATTGGATATCACAACTACGTCAAAAACTTATCACAAGTATCCATTTTACCCGGATACACATTTTGACTGATAGTTAATTAGTTATTGCCTGCGGATCCAGAAAATTTTCTGAACAAGACATCAAAATAAATTTTAAGATCTAATGAAAATATTAGTAGTATTTTTGTATTTTTTTTATCAACAAAACTATATTTTTTTAATACAATTTTCTTTTTTTTCTTCGGATCGCAATAGGGACACCGGTCCCCCTCGATGAGTGTAGACTCGCCCCTGGTCGTAACGTGTACTAACCTACCAAAAAAAAGAATTATGTATATTACCCCACTTTTTGTTGTTATATGAAGAGTAAAGTTACCGACACAGTCTTTTTGCCACAACGAACGATACAATATAATCTTTCATAATTGATTATTATAGGTCTACATCATTATCATTGAATCATACATTATGTAGGACCTATTGATTAAAATATAGACTTACAATGATCAATGATGTGAAATTATATTTGCGTATGTGTGTCGATAGTATCTATATTAATATTTTAGAGTAAAAAACCGTCAATTGACCCGACCCATACCTGGTTTTTATGTCTTTTAACAACCCACAACCTTAAAAAGATAATAAAAAAAAAACCCACAACCTTAAAAAAAAAAATTAATATACATTAATACTCCCATTACCTACCCCATCAACCTCCAAATCCACATATACATTAATTAATACAACTGCCATCAACCTCCAAATCCACATATACTCCCATTACCCCATTAACCTCTTACGAAAAAACCATGGGTGGCGTTAATTCCAGAGCAGCCCTGCTCCATCCAGAGCAAACTGACTCTTATACCCTTACGACTGTTTGCATAGGTTCAGCATTTACAGGCGTGGGTCCTATACTCAATAATCATTTTCCTTTTCCTTTTCCGTTTCTTAAGGATTTGTTTTTATACTCATTTATTAGCTGGTATATTTTTTAATATAGATAAATAACAAGTTTGTTAGTGGTTTGTTTTCTTTTGTTTGTTTGTTTTTTTTTTTTCAAAGAAAAATATATATAGCAAGTTCTTTTTAGGAGAATTTATATATAGCAAGTTAAATACACTAATAGGCATTTGAAAAAGAGTATTGATGGTGCGTTAACAAGATGTGTACAACGAGTGTCATAATACATTTTTATATCATTAATTTTGATATGAAATCTATTGATTCATTTGAGCCCTATAAAAATCAATGATTTAAAATTTTATTGTGGCATACATTTTGATGTGTCGCAAAACATTCCTCTTTTGAAAAAAAATGCACAAATATAATATCTTGGTACTTTTAGCTTTACTCATTTTTTTTACAGCATTAGATTTTGTTTATTCCCTTAAAAAAAAAAGCTTTTGTTTAATATTAGAGAAGAATAAAAGAAAAAAAAACAAAGAGATAAATTATACTAATGATTTGTTAAGGTACTCTAATTTTTTCAGAAGTTAAGGTACACATATTTAACATTACTATAAGATTAATTAATTATTACGATTCAGCCAACATATAATTTATAAATTCAAACTATTTAATTAAAATTTTGAGGAGAAATGTCCGTCGCTTCGTTGTGAAGAAAGATACTATTTTTTTCGGGTGGAAAGAAATCTTTTATATAAAAAAAATGAATTAAAAGGCGAAAACAAAATTTGAGTACGATTATCGTATGTCACCTATCTGTCGGGCTAACCATACTTAACTAGCTTAATAAAAGTTGATACCTAGCTCGCTTGATAATGTTAGATACTATCTTAGCGTCAAATTTATTCATAAAGAGCATGTATCATTTTATAATATTTTATTTTCAACATGTATAGTTATATTTTACAATATTAAATTATGTATGATAAAATTTGAGACTTAAAATATTAATATTCTTATTTTTATTTTTTTTTGTTTTTAAAATATTAATATTCTTATGATGCCTGTATAGAAGGACCAATTATATAGCTCGGATTAAAAAAAGTACCATTATATATCGGATAAAAAATAATCTTGTATATGACTTAATGGATTGAAATAAAATATCTATAATAAATTTGGTGTATAGTAGCTCCATACATACAATATCTATAATACAAATAGTTTTATTTATGCAAATGTTATGGCAAATTTTTTATGCAAATGTTCTAATGTTAATGAGTATATCATCCATCAATATATATATATACTAGTGGTGAATCTCACGCCGTGCAAGGCACGGCGTGCCCGTGAAAATGTAAACGTAGCAGTTGGAAAAATACGAAAGTTGTATAGTTAAAAAGATGAAGCATTCGTATAAACCAATAGCTACATCCATGCATTTTTATTTATATTAAGTCATATAGTTCAAAAGATACATAGGTTTAGCTACGATAATTCACAAAAGATAGTGGAATATGATAATTGCAAGCTCTAATAGTTATGTATATTAAACTTTAGCTACCATTAAACTTTAGCTATGTTAAAAGCTAATGGTGATAATATACTAACTATGTTTCCCCACTATGTCAAAGTTTGGCTTTTAAAGAACACATACAAAACAATCATGGCTGCAAATACAATACATAAACATACAGTAACCCTTATTCGGCATTCGATTCATCCTGATCCTTATTCTTCAGCTTTTTCACTAGACTTTCAGCTACATCCTTTTTTGGTGAGACAGAAACTGATTGAATTCTTTCATCTGTAGCAGCTGCTGGGATTATTGTAGGTATTGAACCAAACATTAGTGTTCTCTTAGCCTGTGGAGAATGGGTACATGGCTCATTTTGTAATTTAACAGAATCAGAAATTTCCTGAAGAACAGCGTTGGTAGTGGGACTGAAAAACTGGGTGGTTTCTTTTGATGATTCTTCAGCTGTATTTTTATTCTGCAGATGCATCTGAATAGCTTCAATGGTAGGAATTGAGTCTTCTTTGTAGAGTTGTAGAATTGTGTAATTCTTGTCAGATGCAAAGAAATTCACAAAGCAACAAATTTTTTTCCCATATAAAGCTGTTTCAACATCCTTCAATAATGACCGACCCTGGAAAAAAGACTGTGCGTAAGTTTTATTAGTTATAGCATAATGATTTTTTCAACTGTGAATTAAGAAGACTGAATTTAGGGTACTACATTCATTAGATAAACTCTGAAAACATGAAAGTTACTTATACACATATTGTATATCATAGATTGAAGTATTAATCATGCTCACAAGTTAAAGCCTTGACATAAACCATATAAGCCTACTAACTCTGCAAATCTGAAAGTTACTTATATATTAACATAGAATGTCAGGATGAAAAGAAACTATATATAGAAGAAGGATTATGTAATTCAGCACTCTATACTGAGGCTTCATGTATGGAAGTGAATATGCGTGTATATTGAATGTGAGTGTATATTGAATTCAACAATTTTTGGATAGAATCACGTAATCCAGCAATCCAAAAAGTGAATGTAATTCAGCAAGGATCATGAAGTGAATGTAATTTTTGGCTAGAACCGGCAATAGACTATATTCAAGGATGATGAAGTGAATGTAATTCAACAAATTTTGGATAGGATCATGTAATTTAACAATTATGTAATTCAGCATTCTGAACATTGAGGCATATATATGTATCAGTATAGTATTTACAGAAACCTATATGTATTAGCTGAAGCATGCTTTGGACAGGGGGCTTTTTCCATTAAAAGAAATCGATTAGTTTGAATGTCAATAATATTTGATCCACATTACTTATAAACATAGCACATATAGATTTCCAATGGAAAGAATAAATGTTGTACCTTAACATCTGCTTCATAAAGCTGAGTAACGGTAAATCCAATGAGTTTTTCGAAAATCGGGGAGAACACTGTAGCAGAAAGTGTGCCAGAATCATCGCTTAAATAAACTTCCATACGACCACTGTAAAAAGTTGAAGTTCAGAACGGATTATTAAGTAATAATCATGGTTATACCGTGGAAATTTAAAGAGTTCAAATATTTACCGTGGAATGACCATTGTTCTCTGACCGCAAGAATTACACATAAAGCTCCAGTTTACTTTTCCTGTACGGTATTTCTTACAGTTTCCGCATACAGGTTGCCAAAGTTTTTCTTGTCCGGGCATTAGTTGCAATTTTCCTGCAATCCAGGCTGTATTGAACTATCCACAAGAAAAACAAAATATTATGAATAACCAAATATATATGTTATTATGAATAAAAAAATATGCTTATCAGGTATTTATAAGGAAATCAGAAAATTAGTTCTGTTACAGATTTTTATATATATACCTCTTCAACTTTCGTGGTCACATCTTTGATCTTAGACAAATCTGAATTTTTTGGTGGTCGTAGGAGAATGTCAGCATCATCATATGCTTTGTTCCTTAATAATCCAGCAATCTCAACACTGTTTTGTTTATACCTGTTTATAAAATTATAAAACTATATTTAAATCTATTTTTAAGGGGAATAAAATGTAAAAAAAACCATAACTAAGCTTCAGAAATTATACCGGAATCAATAAACTAAGTAAAATGCAAAACATTACATTTTTTAACGGGATCCATAAACTCATTTTAACTAATTGTAAATGTAGATCAATTGACGTGTCTCACACACTATTATTAATATTTGCTAAGGTTACTAATAAAAAAAAATTTATTTTTTAACGGGATCCATAAACGCATTTTAAATAAATAAATGTAAATGTAGATCAATTAATGTGTCTCACACACTATTAACGGTGAAATCAAACGTAGCGATATATTTATATATGTATGTATCATTTTCCATCAATATATAAAAAAAGCAACAAAAAAAAAAAAAATAGCAACTGACACGTGTCAAGCTAGGAGCTTGCCACGTGTCAGTATTTGGCTAAAGCACAGTTTTGAATCAAAAGGGGGACGTGGAGGCTTCTTGGCTAACCTTCCTCTCTTTTTATTTTCAAGCACGCATCAGCTGTGCACATCCGTTTTACACACAACGGTGTCTGCACAACGATGATCTTCACCGTTGATCCGCGTGCAGGATCTAGATGATCCATCTCGATCCTACACGCGGATCAACGGCGATCACCGTTGCGCGCACACCGTCACAAAACGGATGCGCCCGTAAAGACCAATCTTTTATTATAGATAGATACACGGAACTAGAAATTGGTGGTCATTGGGCTAATGAATTATTATATTTATCTGGTCGGGTGAGTTGGATTCAAACAATAGAGAATTAGAGATAAGGACATCATTTGAAATATTTTTAAATAATAGAACAATTTAACATTTTTTATAAAAAGAAGGACAATTTTTATAATTTTTATAGTCTAAAGAACAAAAAAATAAATTAAAATAAATTAATCTGATGGGTTGGCTAGGAGGGACTTGTTCCAATTTTATTTTTTCTCTTTCCTACCTTATTTTCAAACCATCGTATCTTTTGATCTATATCTTCAAATGCGATAAAAATTTCACTGGATTTTTTATTTTTTGAATCTCTTCGTTTTGAGATTTGGTTCGATATAATTATATCGTTTTTCGTGAGATTAAATGTCGAAATTCACTCAGTGAATCTCCCCAATGCATCCTGAAAATCAGTGAATTTCGATAGAGGATTTTCTGAAATCACGTCGGAATATGTTGAATATAGTCTCAAAATAAAGAGTATGAAAAAATAAAAAAATTGGTGAATTTTTTTTTTCAAATTTAGAGTTCTAGATTGAGAGATATGAGTGTTTAAAAAGATGGATGAAAGAGTGTGTGTTGTTTTTTTTTAATTTTTTAATTTTGGAGCCAGAAAAAATAGGAGCCCGAAAAAAAATTTAATTTTGTCTTTTATGCAAAAGTTTTAAAAAACTGTCATTCTCTTTAATTGATAAAATATTTATGTCATTCTCCCTCATTCTCCCTCATTCTCCCTTAAAACAACTAACTGTGTTTGATTGATTTATATAAGGTGCTTAGTGTACTGAAAATGAAAATCGGATAGGCTGCGTCCACCCAAACCATTGGCTAGTTCCGTCCATATATATATATATATATATAAAGCCTGAACAAAATATTTTTTGACACTTAGAAACCAATTACTATGTGTTTATACTATTGTCATGATGATAGGATAAAATAATGCTTGAAGTTCTTCTAAAAAAAAAAATGCTTGAAATAATAAAGAATCATGAACGAAAATTAAGAAGATAATCCTTAAAAAAAAAAAATAAAAAATAAAAAAAAAAAAAAGAGATAATCCATTAAAAAAAAATTCGGTAAGCTTGGAAAATAGAATAAATAAAATAATAATTCATGAAAAAGTAGTAATAAAAGCATGTCAGTTTGTAGCTTTGAAACCTGCCGGTAAGACACCATTTACCAAGAATTTGAACAGTCTCTCAAGGGTATAAAAGTCAGATTGCTCTGGATGCAGCATTGCTGCTCTGGCATTAGCGCCACCCAAAAACCACATATTATCTCCCACGAACCATTATCCCAACAAAACTGATTTCAAAATAACAACTCTTATTTCAAAATAAACCCCTCCCCCCCCCCCCCCCCCCCCCCAAACTTAATACTCCCCATCTCTTCTCATCTTCACCATTCTTTTACACCTCACGTTATTTTTCCTGCTCCTCTCATTCAGCCACCCGCAACAACCCAGCATCAAATTCGACTGCAAATTCAACTTGGACACATTCCCTCCTGCAAAACTACCATCATAGTAAGTTAAATGTAAATTCACAATTGTGACAAATGTATTCATCGTTTATACCAATTAATTACAGGTGATCACCAAACACAGCATATTACTATTTTTTAACATCTCATTCAATTGCAGGAAATAGTGCAGCCTCCTTTCCCGACTACAAGTATCAATCTCTCTATCCAAGTACACATTAAATCATTCTAATTTACACATTAATTGTGTCATTCCAGTTACGATTTTCATTAATATATTTCATAATCATTGTTTTATCAATAACTAATATGTATTTCATAAACGTATTCATCGTTTATACCAACTAATTACAGGTGATCACCACACACAACATATTACTACTTTTAACATCTCATTTAATTGCAGGAAATAGTGTAGCCTCCTTTCCCGACTACAAGTATCAATCTCTCTATCCAGGTACACATTAAATCATTCTAATTTGCACATTAATTGTGTAATTCCAGTAACGATTTCATTAATATATTTCATAATCATTGTTTTATCAATTACTTTTCATTACACCTAATAAACATAAAAAATTATTATCACAAATAGAATACCTATCTCATAATGTAACAGTTCCCTTAAAAATCAAATGTTAATTCTTTGTATGACTCAATATTTATCTTTATTTTTCAAATTACAAAATTTCAATTATTTCTATGACTCAATATCTATCATGTATTAATGTGGTGTTTATATCATGTATTGAACCAATATACTTATATGTATTATTCCTAATACAAATAAGAGAAAAATATATTACACAAACTACTCAAAACATAGATAGAGTAGATACATTAAGGCAAATATCAGATCCTAAGCAAAAGATGTTCAGTATTTCGGCTCTAAAAACGAGGTTAAAGAGCTTAAACAGATTTTAATAGATCTAGACATGCATATATCGATTAAGGCACAAATCATTCAAGTCAAGAACAGCTTATCGACTTATAGATCTAAAAACCATTTAAGCATAAAAAAAAGATAAACAAAGATTAGACCTATAAACCAAACAATGATTTTTCGGGTAATCAATTTGACAGCCATTAACATATATTAAGGCATGCGAAATACGATTTCAACAAAAATCATCATTTCCATTGAGGTAGGATTAACACAGATAGACATAGAGCATGATTTTTCAGATCTATAACACAAATACAAAACTGATAAAACTAAATAAACATATTATCAGAATTTCGAGCCAACCGAAACCATCTAACTCAATCCGATTCGATTAGGGACGAAAACAAAGAAGAAAGGTCATAACATCTAACTCAATCTTGACGAGATATGTTGGTTGATGTTGATAGAATCATAGGCCTCAGAAAAAGCTCATCATCGGCCTTAGAGAGGTCGTTTACAGCATTAACATCGAAGGTTTACTTTCAGGAGCTCTGCCTTCTCACCACCAGTAGCTTCAATCGCAACAATAGCTTTTTCGGCCATCACGGGAGAGCCATAGATACACCAGTTGCAGAGTTACTCTGGAAATCAGAACCCAAAGAAATAGCTTTTCATGGTAGCAAGAAGACAGCTTTCATTGAGGCGGGTTTTTAGGTTATAGTCTTTATATACTCAACGGGTCGGGTCATGGAGGAGGGTTTATGGATAATTAATTCATCTATATATATGATTTTTTATATATATGACACACTAATTTCAGATGTAAACAATTTAGAGAGCATGTACTCAAGGATTAACATTTGACTTATGAAGATTAAGCCTTTAACACGGTTTCAAAGAGAGCATGCAGGGCGAGATGGTCAATTTATCACACATACCAAACTCGGATTTAGTATATTTTTTCATTTACCAAGCACTTTAAAATACACAGAACTGAAATAAAAACATGGTGAAGGACACTTCCCCGAAAGAGTAGATTCTCGGGTTCATTATGGTTGTGTTGATACACCAGGCCTCAGATAATTCATCATAGGCCTTAGAAAAGCCGTTTTCACCATTAAAGCTCCAAGATTTCTTCAAGATCTCTGCCATCCAAGCATCGAAGGCTTCAATCCTAGCAATAGATTTATTCAGTAGCACCAGAGAGCCAATAACACCAAGTCGAAGAGATTTCAGAAATCATAAGGCTTTTTCGGTGAGAGATAGAGCATAGAACAATATAAGTTCTTCATCTTAATCGGCCGGATGGCCATGGAAATTGGAGGGTAATCAACCGTTTAAATCGGCGATTTACAACACAGTTGACAGAAGATAAAGAGAAATACGGGATTAAGATAGAAGATAGAACAACCAACTCCGTATCGTCTGAAAAAACGACCGGATTTCATCAGAAGCGGCCGGATAGCCATTAAAATCGGGAGAGTGGAAACCGCCATGGAGAGGAGAGGATTTCGGGTAGAGGCTACAAATGGGAGTGGGGTTTCGGGTTTTTAGGCTTTAGGGTTTATATAGTCAACGGGTCGGGTCAGGAGTCGGGTATATTGATAATTAATACAACTGGGCCGACAACGTATTGTTTGGGCTTGGTCTTCCACATTATACTCGGCCCAGCTTTCATTTGGTTATAAAAACATAAATAATTAATTAAACAAGATACTTTATTTAATGAACGAGATCGTCGAACGTCAATGGGATCCTATTTCTTTTGCTATATTCATTGTGAAGAAGCTATTTCATGAGATAGAGAATAAGAGAAACCCCATCGGTTTCTTTCTCAGAAGGAGAAACTCCATGGAAAAGGAAAAGGTATAGTCTGTTTATTTACTAATAACCGAACTTGCATAATTATTTACTAAATAAACTTAACTAATTAAACAATAAAAAAGCTTAACTAAATAAAACCGCATAATTAATGAATTAATCAAAAAAATGACCTAATAGTTTACTAAGAATACAAATTATATGTACCTATTGATTCATTCTCATATTTACACTTGCTCATATGTACACTTCAGACTTGTTTGATGCATCATCATGTAACACATATCTTATAACAGTATGACTATGATGCGCTTTTTACATTTTTAATTATCTATGTTCATTTCTATTTCACATGCTCACAAATTTGCATTTTTTTTTTCAGGTGTTACCTAAAATTTAGTGGGATGATTGTTGTTCAGTTTCACCATATATCCATCAACCAATACTATTTTTCATTGACATTGAACACATTTCTACAATTATCTTTAATTGTACATTACATGTTTGTCGGATTGTTTTTTCATTCAAACCATCGTTTTTAGGATTTTATGTTTCCCTGCAGCTCTTACATTATTATAATATCCAAATTAATTGCCGTACACATTTATGATAGATTATACTTTTTTCCATTATTGCACGAATTAAATTTATTCTATGTTTTTTATGAATAAAATCATTTTTTTATATGTTAGTTTGTTTAAACACGACATTTTTTCATAACATATTATTTTCCTTCGATGTTTACTTTTTAAATATAACGTTATCCGTGCATCGCACGGGTTTCCTACTAGTTACCTTATAAATGGAAGGAATGCGTTTATTAGTGTTTTATTGACATCACATTAAATCTATTTCGGTTTATATTTGATTTTACAGATTTTAAAAATAAAAACTCAACATATGTGAAATCGAATATTAAGTTTATATTCGAATTTTACATAGATCGAATATCAGTGATGTCATGAATGTAGATTCGTTATGGTGCTATTGACGACTTATGTGCTTTTTATTAACACCAAACAACACTTTCTAGACACCATGTAAAATTTACTTCTTGTTATTCATAACTGTATAAAACTAACCCATATAACTGTATAAAACTAACCCATAACATGACACCATAGTGGTTATAACGGCCTTATCATTATCTACTTTTCATTAAATACATTTTGTTGTTGTTTTTATCATTCAAAGAATCGAGTTTAATTTCTTGGGCACAATTATTGAATCGAGACGTCAAAAATCAAATTTTCTCGATGAGAATCGATTTTAAATGTTGATTCTAAAATTGAGTATTCAAAAGTTAATCATTTTGGTGGATTGAATATGGTTAAAAAGTATGGAGTAGTTGTTTGGTGCAATTAAAAGCTCTAAGAAAGTTTAGGGATTGTCCAAAACACCTCAACGACACTATCGTGCACTGCACATGGGCCTTAGGGTGTTTTACATTCATTCACTTGGTATAACAATGAAATTAGGCTAATCAGCATTGCAAGAAAGGACATGACTTGCACAAATTGTATAGCCCAATGATTAAAGCGCACGAGACGCTAATGACAAATCTGATCTTGTGTTAGAGTGTGAATATATGATTCTGTAAAAAGACGACTCTTTCTAGTAAACAATATATACATACAAATGAAGCATTTTACACATGAAGTCATTGATTCGTAGATTTTGATTTACATCATCCACCAAGTCTTAAAGTCGAGAATACAAGGCTCTTCTGATTTAGGCCCAACTCCATAGTTGGTCACCAGTGTTGTGTCAAAGACTAACCAGTGGTGGATCTACATACAGTTAAAAATTGCATTTATCTCTCTCAATTCGAAAAAATCTACTAATATATACAATATGCATATTGTTTATCCCCTAATTATTTTATTTGACTCTTTAAACTTTTTATTGTCCTCCTCACCGAAGAGGCTAAGAGTGAGATACTATAAAGGCATTTTATTACTTTTGTATCATCAAACATTTTGTTTTATTACGAAAATTGTCTTGATATATAATAATGGTAGCTTTTATTTGTTATACATCTCTGTCTACTGCAAAAGAACCACGTGCTTTCTTTCACGAGTCATGAAAAAGTTTGAAAATTTCTGAATGCATTATGTTAGCAATTGTTTGGACAAACCTTCAAATGCATTTTTTTTTTCCAAAAAGAGGAACTTCAATTGCATTTCAATTGTATAAAATCATACAATAATATAACTTCAAATGATTATTATCATTTTATTTCACGTACATAAGATTTTGCTTAAAATAAATTTTATAATCCCGTACGTCCCTAGGATTAGCGGAGAACGTAAATCAAATGATGTGTCTGCGATGATTTAGTGTATTCAGACTGCGTTTAATACAAGAATCGAAATTTTGTTTGTATTGTAATGAAAAAAGGAAGTAAAAGATGAGAGCCTTTTTCTGGTTTGGAGGAGGCAACTGGCAACCTTTCTGTTGTCCGCCATGTGATCCCAAGCTGTAACGCTCCGCTCCCGGATACCGAGCCCTTATCCGGAAGAGAGCGTTCGGCGCGTATAGCATTAAATAAATTTAATATTATACGCAAGCCTCTACGTCGTCGAATCAAATAAAAGCAAACGGAAGCCCAAAAGACTCGGGTAAAATCATAAATGCTACTATGAATAGAAAGTAACCATTCTTAAGATGGAAATAATTAACTTACAACAACGATTCTCCAAAGATTAGAAAATACGGTGTCTTGAAAGTACAGCTTGTCTACAAAGTCTAGAATTAAAAGTAAAACAAAGCATCGTCGAAAGTCTTCCTCGTAGTCCTCAACAAACTCGTGGTCAATCTGTTCGTTTTCTCACCCCACAATGCATACAAAAGAAAATGCAAATGAGATAAGTACAAAGTACTTCGTAAAAGTGAGAAGCTAATGACGAACTAAGTTATACAACGAAAGGTTATTATTACGATTATTAGATTATCTTTATGAAACCGACTCAATCTAGGGTTCACTTCATGTCCATCAACATGTCATAACTATACGTTTCTAGCTTAGCTTATCTTGGTTACGTCATCACTCAAGGGTACTACGCATGGCGTTCATCAGTATGAAGATATACTTGCTAACTAACGGTGATTAGCACCGATTAGCTCCGGGGTCTCCCCGGTATGCGTATACGTTCGATGAATTTCCTCCACTACCCTTCAGCCTTTGAGCCAGTAGCGTTGTTCACCTTTTATGAACGTATTGTATGATGTGATATCGCCGGATGGATTATAGATCCACCCGATTACGCAGCGGAAAGTATAAGATCTAGATCTAGTCAACCAAATACATAAATATAATAGATCTAAACCTACGAGGAGGTTTAGATTACCATCCTTTTTATGGTGCAGGAACGCCAAGAACAAAAGATCAATCCAAGCTAGTTGAGGGCCTAGTTGAAAAGCCAAAGTCTTCCAACGTGTGTCTCCAAGCACCACCAGGTGGATGGTGTTTCAAGCCGCCGGACCTCCTCGATATGCTACCTTAGAAAAACCCGAAGTTTTCCTAAAACTCGAACCCTAGGTAAAATAGCCGAAAATTCTAAGCTATTTTACTCCCAAATTTCGAAATTATGTGTGTCATAAGGCTTGGGAGAACTCTCTTTATATAGGAGAGTAATCATTGTCCTCCAAAGATTTAATAATTAAGAGATAATTATTAGATTAATCCTTATTTTAAATAAAAGATAAATAATATATATCCCAAACAAATTAGGATAAATAATATTATTATCTAATATTTCATGAATTATCAATTAACACATAAACGATAAGTTGCATGTTAAATAATTATCCAAGAAAACTAATTTCCCAATAATTAAATGACAATACAAAATGCGGCATAGTAACCCTAGAAATAGGTCACACGCATTTTTGACACATTGGGCCGTGTCCACAAAAAAATATCTTTTTCATGTATTTAATTATTTAGTCCAACTAAACAATTAATACATATATCAATTAAATAGTCCAATCCAACTATTTAATATTAATTGAGGTGAAACGACGAGAAAACATATGCATGTTAGGAGCCACGTCGGGACCATGGACTCATATTCAGTAGCTACAATAAATTAAATAATATTATCCGTCAGACCGAACAATAATATTCAATCTATTAATTCCGGGATTACACCACCATAAACCCGAAACTGAACTCTGCCGAATATAGATAACTTACACTCAACTATGAGTCGAAAGTGTCCACTGATATAATCATTACATACGGATAAATCCTCCATAGACTGTTCATTTCGATTCGGGATATCTCCGTAAACCCTTCTCGAAACATCTTATCCTTATTTACCATTAACCCCCTAGTGATCAATTAGTTCATAACTAATATAATATGAACTGGCGCCAGCGATCAGTTTCTATGATTAACAAATAAGAGAACTGTCTGTCTACTTCCCAAGGGAAGTAATGGATTCTATATCTGTGATAGCACAGACTACTCACTCATCCCAGAATAGAGCCAACGAGAAGTGTTGGACCATATACTGCGAAGTGATCCTTACTAACACATCAAACTCTACCCTAGTCTAAGCAGTTGTCTGTGATCACCTCAGGATTGAGGTTAATCCATATATGATCATCTTGTGATTCGATAAGACTTCTCCATCACGGAATTATATCGAGAACTCAAATCAAATCGATCCGGCCCCCCTATATGATTATCATCATATATAAATGCCCCACTAGTACCCTATTACCGACAGTCTGGATAAGACTGTCACACCTAAAGTGTTCTGGGCGCATTATTAGCAAATTAATCTTGAGACCCGTACTCAGATTAATAAACGCTACGGACTAAGTTAATTTTAAGTACATCTCACTAACTCAATCCTCTTGTGTATAGCCATACACTAAGTTATGTGATTACATAAACGAGGTACTTAGGGTTTTCAGTAGTGTCTTAATTATAAGCATACATGCATATAATTGTCTTTCGGTCACTACACCTAACAAGTATCACATCGCCGATATGAAATAGTGCCTAACCGAGAATAGATGACGTTTTATCTTTTACTACCACATATGTAACTTTATTGTGTATTAACTAGCCACCTAAGTGTTTTCAAGTAAGCTCCCTCACATCTCCCACTCTCGTACTTAGACCACTAGACACGGACAAGGCCTAGCAAATACACAGACATTGATGAACTGTAGTTCATCAAAGCACAAGCCCTTTCATGCATTTCCGACGGTCCCGGACTTCAACTCCCTTTAAGAGTACGTCCGGTGCTGGAACCAAACGCATCAGAAACTCAATCGGGGCTTGTTCATGTTTAATTAATGTTATTGAATCAAAAAAATTGGAAATTTAAAAGTCAACACAAATATACCAAAACATATCACATCTCATTAATTACAACTTAGCATGAATTCTATCACTAAACTCAACATATCATTATAAAACTATAATTACTCATTAGGAAGAGCCTCTTACCTTAATTTCCAGCAAAAATGATCCAAAACCTTCAAGATACTGCTGATCATCTAAGCCTTCAACTCAAAACCTAATTGATCAACAGGTAACCCTAAAACTCCTATCTTTCTTGAAAATCCCGAATTATGCAAAACTGAATATTACCTAAATTAAATGCTGTGAACCTATTTTTAGAATGATCTATGCTCCAAGATGATCGTTTTGACTACTCATGGCTGAAAAACAGAGCTACGGATTAAAAGATACGAATTTTTGAAGAAACGAACTCGACGATTACGAAAACTAAGGCTAAACTGAACACTTACGGAATAAGGATATTTTATTTTCCAAAGTTTCATCTCGTCGCGGTGATCACTTTTCTCTCTTGCGGCATCTTGAAACGATGAACAGATTGGCCACACGGTTGAAGTCTTCGTTCCAGGCATCTCCTGCGTTGCTCTTAATGTTTGCCGTCGTTCTCCTCTCTTTTTTCCCAAAAGTGGCGTGATAAAAATTATAAGAGATTTTGGGATTATTTTCCTTAAATAGCCAACAATTAATTCCATTAATTAATTAGCTAAATCCCTTTTTTCCTTATAATTACTTTCCAAAACTTTTACTTAACTCCTTTTTAATTAAATAAAAAGCGAATAATAATTAGGTCGTAGTGAATACACTCAATTACTATTTTACCCTTAAATGAAAAGTCGGTATGTTACATTCCTCCCCCTTAAGAGGATTTTCGTCCTCGAAACTCGAATGTAACTAGGGTGTACTTGAACTCTGGACTTTGCGAAGCGTTTCGTCTTCTAACTCTCATGTACTCTTTTCCGGTGTGTGATTGCTTCACTGAACCAAAGCTAGTTGTACATCTTCTTTCTTAATTTTTCTTCATCTACCGCTCCAAATTGCACTTGATTATTCCGTGTAGGTCAAAGTCTCATCAACCATTTTGAGGTCAACGCTTGCTTCCACATCCAAGTTGGTTGAGCATTTCCGTATCACTGACACATAAGGGACGTCTTTAGATACACTTCATCTTTAGACTCTTCTGCTTGTCTTGAGCAATCTCGAGGTTGCGACGATCCACTTCAATCTTCTCGTTGGCCTACTGTATCAACTCTGGTCTCGTATTCTGTCATTGCTCCACTTCAACCCAGAAGACTAGAGTTCTATGCTTTCTTCCATGTAGAGCATCAAATGTTGACATCTGGATGTTGTCGTGGTAACTATTTTTGTTTGCAGCTCTTCTACCTCTATCTCCATGAAAGATCATCTGTGGTACTGTTCCAACTCTATGTGCATCTTGGTTTCTCCGGATGATTGCAGCTGCTATCTTATGGCTTCATTCATCACTTTGACATAAACTTGTTGTAGAACCACAATGATCCTAGCTAAATGACTTCTGAGTATCGTTGGGATGGAGAACATGCTTTTGTCATACTTTCTCTTGACGATCTGATCCAATCCTTATGCCAATAAAGGTTAGCTTGGAAAAACAAACAAAGTTTGAAGGTGACAGGTTGAGCACCAGGAAGACTAAACCATTTAGAAATCAAAAGAGGGCAGAATCTCAACATGCAGGAGCTTTAGAGACAAAACGAGTATACCAAAAGGTCTCAGAATGAAATAAAAAGGAACTTGTCAAGGAAAAATCAAAGTCTGCATTATTCAAACAGAGGTTATTTCAAAATTGAAAAGGAGATAGGGTTTTTCCTCATGACTATGTAAGGGAAAAATCAAAAGTTTGAAAAAGTAAGCATAAACAAGTTTTCAAGTGAAGGGGAAAAGACACTTAAGAGTTTTTGGATAAAGTTTGGCTTCAAAGAATTAACTCAAACTTTCAAATGAAGTGTGAAAGATTATTGATGATCCAATTCAAAGTTTCAAGGTTGCACTACTCGAGAGGAATAGTACACTGCCAATAAATAAATGCTCGAGGTTATTCCTCATGAGGGAATGGAAAATTTAAAACAAAAGGCATTCAACCGGTGTATCAAAATGGTAATAGAAACGCCAAAACAGAAGATGGGAAGTCAAAAAGGTGTATATGGCGGTTCATGGCTCTAAATGGCCTGAAAGAGAGTTAAAACTAAAGGGTAGAAGGTACATTAATCTAGATTGAAATTCAATAGAAGTTTTGGAGTTCAAATGTTGGTTGGCTAGATAGGTGCAGAAGACATTTTGAAAAAGTCTACCTTTTGCTTGAAACTGGTTTGGCATAAATTGCTAGAATGTAAAGATAAGTGAAAAAGAATGTCATGGTACGCTTAAAAATTTGATTGGCAAAAGAAGATATGCATACCTTAAAAGAAAAGACAATATTAGGTGAAAAGTTACAACATCGACACTACCCTTAGGAGGGGAGCTGAGAATGAACACAAGTAAGGAGAATGTTCTGACATCAGAAGGCTTAGTCAAATTTGAATTTGAAAAGAATTATGGGAGTGCAACACTGTGGATCTAAAACGAACTTGTTTCTTGATTTGAAAAGTAAGATGGTAAGAACTAGTTTAAAAGAAGGGCTTACGGCAATATGTTTCTGAGGTAACTCATGACAACATGTGAAAAGGATTTGTTGAGCTTAAAGATCTCAAATGAGGTTACATGAGAAATAAATCACCAGAAAAGGTATAATTATAAAAGGGCACGAAAAGGGTCTGAACATCAAACATGGCATGCTGGAGGATAGCATCTTGGTTCTTGTTTACAACTACAAAAGAACTATAATGTTAGCTTTACAAGCATCCTACTAAAAGGTTTAACTCATAAGGAGATCAGACTTCGAGGAACTCCTAAAACATGACAATCATAACTTACTACCCTCTTAGCCCAAACCCCAAGTCAAAGAGGTGAGAATTCCTTTTAGGTTGCTGTGTATGATATTTACTCCAGCCCTGTCATTATCGACTTGTGTAGCCCAAATGAAAAGGAGTTTGAGCACGATCCAAACAGAAAAGATTTAGATACTGGAGTTTCCTAGGTGACATAAAAATATTAGAATTTTTAGATGAGAGGGAGTCGGTCAAATACAATTATTTTTGCCGATTACACAAGCTGTCAGAATTTTCTGATTAATACTGATTTGAATTGCAAATCGAGATCAAACGAAAAATAATCTGAACTTAATTCCAAAAGGACAATTGTAGATAAAAGTTTTGTCTGCAACATAGAAAAAATTCAGGTCATTTGAAGGTGTTTAACCCGTCCAAAACAGAAGAAGAAGTGAAGGTGATGTTGCAGATTTTCTGGACAGAGTGTCCGGCATAAACATGAATTTTCTGAAAAATCCATAACAATTATCGAGTTGGTGTAAAAAGAGAAATTGTAGAAAGACTTCAGTCTATACTGTGGAAAATTTCCAGAATTTTTAGAGCACAGTAAGTGGTTTAACCTGAAAGGAAAACACGGAAACAAAAGCATTCACTCATGTTGGATAAAGCAAAACACGAGGATGATGAAATCTATGTGCCAAAGTAGGAGACCTTTAACACTACTAGTTGAAACGAGTGAGGAGTACTTGGAAAGAACAGACTTACACATGGAGTTCGTGTAGAACCCATCTCAAGCAAAGCAAAGGTCTAAGAATGTTGATAAACTCAAACCAAGCGATGGTGAAAAGGGAAAGTGGAGGATTTGTAGAGTTGAATCAAATAGCATTCTTTACAAATTTAGGCCAAGACAAAAGTAGACTTAGATATTCGTGTGTAAAGAAGGTGAAGAGATTTCAATAGGGAAAGTAAGGAAAAAGGAAATCAACCAAGAGGACCTCGACTTTAAGGTGTAGGCATAAGACTCCGATCCCAAAGCTTTACTTAAAGGGGTTTCACTTAACCCTATGTGACATGCTATTGTTTGGAAGCTTCAAAAGAAGAAAGAGTTTCTACTGAAGATCCTAGGAGGAACAAAACCTGAGGTGATCACATAAAAGATGTGAACTGAGAACTCGACTTAACCTTCGTCTAAGAAGTGGTCCTAGTGCAACTTAGCCACGGTTCAAGGATTCTTAGTCTTACGAGGATTACCACCAAGCTCAAGAGAGAATGGGAAAGTTCTAAAAGGGTCTAAAAGAATCCTATCTTAGAGGAAAAGAAGCCTATGATAGAAAGGACGCTTCGCTCTGATATTAGGGATGGCAATCTCGCCCAACCCGACCCTGCCCTACCCGTTACCCTACCCGTTCGGGTATGATTTTCAACTACCCATTCGGGTAATGGGTCGGGTATGGGTAAAATTTCTATACCCGTTCGGGTATCGGGTCGGGTATCGTACCGGATAAAAAGACTAAAAAACATTAGTTCCTAATAGAGTACTTAAAAAAATTATTTATACATGTTCATGTCTTATCCCATTGGGGGTGGGTATGAAGAGGGTGGAAAACCCGTTCCCTATCGATATCAATCGTAACGCCCCACTCCCGGATACGCGTATAGCATTAAATAAACTTAATATTATACGCAAGCCTCTACGTCGTCGAATCAAATAAAAGCATACGGAAGTCCAAAAGACTCGGGTAAAATCATAAATTCTACTATGAATAGAAAGTAACCATTCTTAAGATGGAAATAATTAACTTACAACAACGATTCTCCAAAGATTACAAAATACGGTGTCTTGAAAGTACAAATTGTCTACACAGTCTAGAATTAAAAGTAAAACAAGCATCGTCGAAAGTCTTCCTCGTAGTCCTCAACAAACTCGTGGTCAGCCTGTTCGTCTTCTCACCCCACAATGCATACAAAAGAAAATGCAAATGAGGTAAGTACAAAGCACTTAGTAAAAGTGAGAAGCTAATGAAGAACTAAGTTATACAACGAAATGTTATTATTACGATTATTAGATTATCTTTATGAGACCGACTCAATCTAGGGTTCACTTCATGTCCATCAACATGTCATGACTATACATTTCTAGCTTAGCTTATCTTGGTTACGTCATCACTCAAGGGCACTACGCATGGCGTTCATCAGCCTGAAGATATACTTGCTAACTAACGGTGATTAGCACCGATTAGCTCCGGGGTCTCCCCGGTATGCGTATACGTTCGATGAATTTCCTCCGCTACCCTTCAGCCTTTTGAGCCAGTAGCGTTGTTCACCTTTTATGAACGTATCACATCGCCGATATGAAATAGTTCCTAACCGAGAATAGGTGACGTGTTATCTTTTACTACCACATATGTAACTTTATTGTGTATTAACTTGCCACCTAAGTGTTTTCAAGTAAGCTCCCTCACATCTCCTACTCTCGTTCTTAGACCACTAGACACGGACAAGGCCTAGCAAATACACAGACATTGATGAACTCTAGTTCATCAAAGCACAAGCCCTTTCATGCCTTTCCGACGGTCCCGGACTTCAGCTCCCTATAAGAGTACGTTCGGTGCCGGAACCAAACGCTTCAGAAACTCAATCGGGGCTTGTTCATGTTTAATTAATGTTATTGAATCAAAAAAATAGAAATTTAAAAGTCAACACAAATATACCAAAGCATATCACATCTCATTAATTACAACTTAGCATGAATTCTATCACCAAACAATACCAAAACTCAACCTATCATTATAAAACTATAATTACTCATTAGGAAGATCCTCTTACCTTAATTTCCAGCAAAAACGATCCAAAACCTTCAAGATACTGCTGATCATCCAAGCCTTCAACTCAAAACCTAATTGATCAACATGTAACCCTAAAACTCCTATCTTTCTTGAAAATCCTGAATTGAAAAAGTGTGCAAAACTGAATATTACCTGAATTAAATGCTGTGAACCTATTTTTAGAATGATCTACGCTCCAAGACGATCGTTTTGACTACTCATGGCTGAAAAACAGAGCTACGGATTAAAAAATACGAATTTTTTAAGAAACGAACTCGACAATTACGAAAACTATGGCTAAACTGAACACTTACGGAATAAGGATATTTTATTTTCCAAAGTTTCGTCTCGTCGCAGTGATCATTTTTCTCTCTTGCGGCATCTTGAACGATGAACGGATTGGCCACACGGTTGAAGTCTCCGTTCCAGGCATCTCCTACGTTGATCTTAATGTATGCCGTCGTTCTTCTCTTTTTTTTTCCAAAAGTGGCGTGATAAAAATTATAAGAGATTTTGGGATTATCTTCCTTAAATAGCCAACAGTTAATTCCATTAATTAATTAGCTAAATCCCTTTTTTCCTTATAATTAGTTTCCAAAACTTTTACTTAACTCCTTTTTACTTAAATAAAATACGAATAATAATTAGGTCGTAGTGAATACACTCAATTACCATTTTACCCTTAAATGAAAATTTGGGATGTTACACAAGCTTTCTCAGAAGAACCCAAACCCCCACCCCACCCCCTTCTTCCTCCTAGCTAGCCACGTCAGCATCATTTTCTTTTGTCTTTTCTCTTTACCGAAAAAACTCCGACCTTGGCACAACGAACATAATCATTTACTAACAAACTCGTTTTTAACTGATTAGTGTTCATAAATGTTCGTTGATTTAGCTTAACGAACCAGTTTTGAATAAAATTATAAGTTTGTTTACTTACTAAATAAACGAACATGAGTTTGACTTGCGAACATTCGATTATATTTATGAACTCAGTTGTATGTATAAACCTATTTACAACCTAAGATGGGTATTATTGGATTTGTTAGGAATTTTGATTTTCGGAGAGGTCCGGCGGGAGCAGAGCAGAACAACGGACAGATGTCACAGATTAGAGCGTGTATCAAATGTATTTCATTCAATAAACAAGGATATTATTGTTATTTTGAAAATAAAAAAACAAGGCTATGATTGTTGAACCACATACGTATAAGTTTTCTCTAAACATAATGTGAAAGTGAATTTTTCTACCTTCCGGTGATGCCAGAAGTCGTTTTGATATACGATTTTATCTTGTTTCCATTTTATTTATTATTTTTGATCTGGAAGTAACCTTTTTCCTTTCCTTGGACAGTACCTCCCAACAAGATTGATCCGTTTGGGTTTTGGTCCATGATGGCATTTTTATTGATTTTGACGATTGGATCTCTCTATGAATGGAAAAGGGGTCGTGGTTTGGTTTTTCATATATATATATAAAAGGATCCGCCTTCTTTGTACTTAGAGGTGCGAGAAGGTGCTGACAAAGCCCCAAGTTCTAAGATTCAAGTAAATATGTTGTGTTTTCAGTTTTTGTCACATTTGAGCAAATCTTTTCTCTTCTACGGCTTTGACATAATGACGGGAAGTTCTTGTGTACTGATTCCATTTGTGAAGTCAGTCCATGTATCGAAAAATTAACGTTAGGATTGTACCAATGTTAATTGGATTAGTTAAAATTTTAATTTTCATAGACGACCGGTGGTAAGAAGGCAGTGGACAGATGAGAGCGTGTATTAAATGTATTTCATTCGATAAACGAGGGTATTATTGGAGTTATTTTATATCACTTCATCAATTATTTCTTACATTTCTCTCACCAATCACTTCTTCAACTACAAATAAAAAATATTAAATTATATTTCACCATTTTTCTTTATCTACATTTTATTACTTTTTTATCAAAATTTTATTCATTATACTACTTTATTTTAATTTCTTGCACCAATCATTTCTTTATCTACACAAATTTTAAAAAAAAATATTTTAACTTTCTAATCATTACTTCAATTATTTTTATTATATTTTATTATCTACTAGCATATAAAACACTTCAAAATAAACTCCAACCCAAAACAAACAAAGGCTTAACTTCACTTTCATGCAGTATTTATCACGTGTGAATGTGATTATTGAAAGTTTTCACTCCACTTTTAATGAAGTAATTTTGTTCAAATATTTAATGGCTAAATGAAGCAGTTTAGTTCAGACATTTACCCCCAACTAAAAAGACACTCTGCAAACATCATCCAGACCAAATTTCATAACCCACAACATGGCTCATAATTTTCTTGTGCGAGAGCAAGGTTATGGAATTCAATGAGGTAGCACGACGTTGGGTTTACCACACACCACGTTTTTCCGGGGACAAAACATCTACGTTTAATAGACAGATTACTTGGTATAATTTGGAGAAGTAAAATTCGTTTATAAACTCCCTTTTTACTGCTAATTGTGTTGATGCTGGTGGCTGCAGCACTTAAAAATGTTTTGTGCTGATGCTGCCACCTTTAATAGCTAATAAAATGTTTATCTAATGGGGAATCTGATGTGATTCAGAAAAGTCAAACCGCACGGCCACTGTATACTTTATCCTTCACTTTTTTCTTTTCTTTTTCTTTTTTGTTTTTTTGTTGGAGGAAATACTTCACTTTCATGTACCGCTAGTCTTTAATTACATTCATAAGAAATACAGCTAGAAGATGTCACCTTTAACAGCTAAGTCAAAGCCTATTACACGATTGAGAAAAGTTATGGTGTAAACGTATTTGAGAAGAATTATACCGAACCGAATAAAGGGGTCTGCTCTTTGTGACGTATCCAACTCATTCTTACACACCCTTACAATGGCACACCCACTATGTGCAAAAGAGGTGAGTAAGAATACATTATACCCCAGTATCAGATGACATGCAGTGACAGGAACCGACCTATGAAGTGTTTAGGACAAAAACAACGCCGTTTTTGATCCAGATATAAAACACATCAAAATACCGTTTGTTTTGATGTGTAACCCTTCATTGGATGGTCCTATCACCTCCCCTTTGCTTGGTATAACCCCTACATGTCTATTGCACCATAATTCTTCACCTACACGATCTCATCTAATGCTCAGACTAACGTGGGTGGTGGGTGAGGGGTGAGGGGTGATGGGTGGGGGGTGGGGGGTGGGGGGTGGGGGTGGGAGTTTAGCTATGAAAACAAGTGCAATCAATTCTTACATTCTCAAAAGGGTTCATCAAGGCAAAGGCATGGGAGGTTTCCACCTGTTCAATTCCACCAGATCCCTGTTGACTATAGTCCCATCATGCAACCAAAATGTCTCTGATGATTGGTGGAACACCCGTACTTTCTTCTGAAGTTCCCATAAAATCGCAGTAATCGCAGAACATGGTTCGGATTCCGAAGCATATACCCATAAACACTTGATCTGCCGACCCCGAGCTATCATTTCTTCTATTCTTTTATCTGTAAAAATAATAATAAACATTATAAACTTACTGCCATGAACACAGATACATGGGTATGGATACCTGGATGAAGAATACCCGGGTGCAATTTTTTGAAAACTATTGGATACAGATACAAAGAGCATATGCGTAATATTACAAATACAAGGACCGAGATGTACATAATAATACTACAAGACTAAATAATAATTACTTAAAACAAGCAGAATAAAGCAAGTATTAGTGGTTGTCTTCCTTTCTGGTATTTTTTTCCCATCATTTTGGAGAGCTTTTCATTCATTATGAAGCGGTTTTTACTCATTTTTCAAGATGGTTCTTCAACTCACAAATCCAAGTTATGGATATGCATATCCGAATCCCCTTTAAGAAGACTACAAATTCGCCTTCAGGTGTGTACCCTAAGCATCTAGTAACTATCTGTGTTGAATAGTATCGGATACGGGACACGTGACCGGACAGAAGTATCCGCGTGTCGAATGATTACCTGGTATCTTTTCCAAATGGTCTAGTAGAGCAGGACCAATAATAGTGGATGGCAATTTGATTGATATCTCTGTGTAGTCGATTACATCCTGAAATGGTAACTCCACTTGATCTGATAGAATTACCGGCACGCATTCCTGTTTTCAATAAACCAGAACTTAGAAGTGAAATATGAAGTTGTGGTGGAATCATAAGCAAAGGTTTGGAATAAGACCACGAAAAAGGACTCGTAAAACCGAAGCGTCCATGATGACTCGCCACGTGGAGCTAGACAGAATTTGGCATTGCGAAGATGCTCGAAATATTCCCTCCTTCCCAGTTTTTCAGGGCCTGACAACTTCAACTCTGGGGATTCTAGCTGTTTAAAGAGCCGATATATGATTCTTAGAAACATGATGTTGGTCATGACAGAGAAAACGTAACGTAAGCATGCGTAACACATCCAGCACAACCTATGTAAACAGAGGAGTGGGGAAAGGGGGGAGGGGGGCGCTAAAAGACAACCACAACAAAGGCAAAGGTACATACTCTGTCTGGGAATTGTTTTGCAAGCTTTATCAACTCGAGACGGCCAACTTTTCCCTGAGCTCGACCTAAAAAGTTCGCTAAATATTTCCTCTTTGTTAATGGCAGAGGTTCAACCAGCCTAGACCCACTAGTAGTCATTCCATCCTCTATATTTCCAGGAATAATGATATCTTTCCATGTATTGAAGGAACTCGTGTCTCGTTTATCGGTCCTGTCTCCCTGGATAACATATTAAAGAACAAGTATTACTAGTTATGTGTAATCATTATTATGATTTTCTGTACAATAAAAGACACATAATTAACATGCATCATTAGATGTACCTCAGGGGCAAGTATTATCGATCGATTCAAGTATACCGCCCATGACTTGAACAAATGAGCTCCAGCACCACTGCAGATAAAAATAGATAGTTGAGACACCTAGACTAGCGAAATGTGAGAAAAAACAGAAAATATAATAAATACAAGAGCGGTAATAAACTTAACTAGAGGCAAATAAAAACAGCATAGGCTAGAGTAGCAATGAAACCAAAGTAAAACAAAGGTATGAAAAGATTATCAAGGCTCTCAGTTGGAGACTCATGAATAAGTCAGCAATTTAAACATTTGGGTTGCATGAGCGACTATATTCTTAGACATAACTTCACATGATTCGTCCAATAATACGATCAATCCAAAAATAGGTTATAACATACAAACCTTGGGAAGACAAAAATATGATTCCGTCCACCTGACATTCGAAAATAAGGCATTTGGCCAAGTACCTGAAAGAAATGCGCTCCAGGAATTTAGGGAGGAAAATCAACAATAATCAAGCGCGCATTTATACAACTGACTGGTATAGGCAATGGAATGATTCAAATCCAATACGTGAGCCACACAAATACCAGAAAATCAGGCAAAAACAGGCTTAAAAATTAAGGAACAAACCTGGACATATGTTTGGTTAATTTCTTTGTCATTCAGACCACCCATCATCCGAACGCATTTGGCATAAGCCGGAACAAAGAAAAAATCTGCTTCCTCTTTGTTTCTTGTCCTGAACTTTGATTGCAAGAACAACCTGTGTATTTTAACCTACAGGGTGAAGAAAAAATCTTTGATAGGAACCTAAAATAAAAGGGAGAGAGATTAAGAAGAGGATGGGGTACCATTAACCACAAAGGGATGTTGTAATACCACTATGAAATTGTTTATAGTGTACACGGTACACCATAGCATCCTTCTAGAATTCCTCAATCGGTATGAAACATATGAGAAGTTGCAACAAGTTTCCAGAGAAGATCAAACGCCAAAAACTATATCATTTTACCAATCGGATCTTTACATTCACTCAGCCACTGAACTAGGGCATTGAGGTTTAGTTTCATCAGAAAGGCAGTTTACTTATCAGTAAAGCTATCAATCCTAAAATCAACAGTTAGGCAAGTTTATATCATGTTACAACTTTTTCATAAAGTAGACAAAATTCCAATACCAGTCGGAACCTCAATAGTTGTATCGATGGTATATTCACAACCTACTATAACAAGCATAGAACTTACTATAATTAAAACGAAAATTCAACACCCCACAATAAATAGAAATTGCCACAATGGAAAAGCCTGATAAACGCATGCTTTGTTCGACAAAAGTATCGGCTCATTCAGCAGAAGCACAAGATAAAAGTCGAGGTGCAGCAGCTGCAAGTCAGTCCAGCTCAGCAGTAGCTTTAGATCTCAAGTTCAGCTTGATGTACTAGTTCATTAGAAAGCGGTTAAGTAGTTAGAAGTCAGTCAGTTAGTCATTAGGGGTTCTTACATTTATACTTGTGTATATACATTAGCGGTTATTACATTTATCATCTTTTGCACAATTCGAGCTGTTCTTTTCTGCACGCATTTCAGTTCGTATCATGATATCAAAACCGTAATGCAGGCTCCAATACTGTTGTTTGCATCAATCCAGCAGAATTTAGATCAGCCAACGACCAGTACAATAAAAATAGAGATTTGCATTTAGGTTAACTAATTACTTTGTTCAACTTCAGCAAACTAAGGAGCTAATATTACAGTAACATCAGTCTACTTGAAGCTAAACTAAACGATTTTCACAGAAACGTATTGTCAGCATTCCCTTACAAATAAAACAGAACGATGCTCAAATAGAAAAAACAAATGCTGAAAATCGGGTGAAAAGTACCTGCGTGCCCCACTGGCCTTTAACACATGAATCCGGAGAAATCTTCCCATCACGGCCGTATAGCAACAATTTCAACCCATCGATCTCGTTTTCATCATACACATACACCTTCAGCGATAGATGAGTTCCGAAACCACGGCTGGGCCAGCTGACGGACCCGTCTGAAAGTACTTGAACGGCATCATTCTCATTGTACCGACCGGACCTAACAACCACATTGGAGAGCGATGAAGATGTGGTATCACAGAGGAGCCTGGTGATGAAGAACGTGGAAATGACGAGAGCAAGGGCTCCGATCTGGTGCGTGCGGGCACAGGGCGATGTCGTGAGGCGGGTGTTCTTGCTCTGTATCCCAGCCATTGTCAGTTTCTACACCAGTGTGAACAGAATTACAGAACTCGAGTCGAGAAGGGGAGGATTTAAAGAAATACGTTAAACGATGTCGTTGAACTGTCACTTACGATTGTTGGCGGAAAAAAATTAAATTCCACAAAGGAGGAAGAACCATATTTATTGCTATCTAGAAAGGAGATTCCTTCACACTGGGGGGGGGGGGGGGGGGGGGGTTATGCCATGAATAAATAAGAGAAGAAATGCAACAAAGATAAGATTATCTGATATATAAGCTTGGAGACGCTAATTAATTTTTATTTTTTTTGATTTCAGGAACATGTAAAGATACTGTCGAGAGTTATATATATCTAGGTTGAGTATGAAGAATACTAGTTCCTACATGTTTAATACATAGAGTTTTACCATTATCCACAACCAATGTCTCAATGCCAGTGTAAGCAGATTTTTTTTTTTTTTTTTTTTTTTGAGGAAACGTAACCAAAATTCAAGTGCAAGTTGTTCAGAATCTGAAGTAACATGATTGGTGGCACCACTATTCAAGTACCAAGAGTTGACATGTGTCATAGATTATTGACTGAAATTTTATAAAACTCTCAAATACTAACCATGGTTGGTTTGATTTGCAAAACAATATAAGTCTGCTTGGTTTGAAAAAAATAGTAACTCAAACCAAACCAAAACACAATGAAAACCGATGGTTTACGAGCAACTAAAAACATTTTTACAAAATATGTGTGTAAATGTATCCGCATATATAGAAATACACATACCCCCTAAAAAATACACATACACACATACATATACGTGTATGTATATGCATATGCATATGTATGTATATACAAAGTGTATATATATATATATATATATATATATATATATATATATATATATAAGTGTATGTGTTTTTACATGTACATACATATTTAGCTTAATTTATGTTTTCTTACAAAAATATATTTGATATATGTATGCTCGGTTGGTTTGTTTAATTTTGGTTAAAAACTTACAAAAAAAAATGATCCAAACCAATCGAGTTTCGGTTTGATTTAAAAACGAACAACAAATTTTTGTTTTCGTATGTTTTCTTTTTTTCAAGTTGAGTCGGTTTGGTTCTCAATTCGGTTTGTGTTGATTGGTTTTCAGACTTATAGATACATGATATCTTATCTTATACTAAAAAGATACTGAATTACAAACGTGTAAGGATGAAGTACAAGGTACATTGCCCTAGTGATTTCCACTAGGATCTATCTTGGCTGCCCAATGGGTAGACCAGGCATCGAACCCCGCTAGGGGCGAATTAATGGGTTCGTGTATTTCCTTTTGTATATGAAAAAAAAAACAAGAGACGACACGAAGACCCTAACCATACTCCAACAACAATAAATAACCCAACGAAGAGAAGTCTGCCCCCACTACTAGAAATTTACCTTTTTGCGTCAACATTAAATTGACGCAAAAAGCCCATTGTTGTCGCAAATAAGTGTATTGCGTCAACAAGTTGACACAGATGAGTTGACGCAAAAACTCCGTACCAAATGTTCTTTTTGAGACAACACGTTGTATGCAACTTAGAACATGTATTTATTCACTTCGGCTAAACAATCAAGTTTACTAATGCAACTCAGAACATAAATAGCATGTATATCACATTTCATGACTCATTTCATGCAGCACTTCTGCATTCTTCATGCATTTTCTTTTTAACAAATTCCTCACGCATAACAGAGTGCATGCAACACTTGAATTTCACTATACTTAAAACATTTACTGTTCACATAGGCTCATGCATTGCATTTCATTGATAGCACATATTCACAAGCTCATGCATTTCATAGAATGCACTTTAACATATATCAAAGGCATTTCACAGATTATCATAACACAGATAATGGCAACCCAGAAAGAAATGACAAGACAACTAAGATGACTTTCTCGTGTTATGAGTGAAACAGAATTTCCAATATTTGTACTCCAAGAAAGATTAAAACCTGTGTGATCTTAGGAAGATTGGAAAACTTGCGATCTTTCGGTATTGCTTGGATGAGCTCTTTCTTTTCTGTTCTTTTCTTTCACGTGATCTGTGCACATGACCTGCCAAAAGGCACACATAGTACCTGATGATGAGCTTTCACAAACACAGAATGCTCCATACAAATTACGGCCATGATTGAGGCATTCTATTATGATAATGTTGCAGAATTACAGATATTATACTTATATATAGAAAAAGTGCACGATAGTATGCTATGAAAGAAGGATGTACATGTGTCTTTCTTCACATTATTCTCGTATGCTACGAATGAGCAACGATTTGCAAAGAGAGTAATGGATTGTATCGAAATCTAGTTTTAATTTACGCTTATGTCAAGAATGAAAGAACATTGATTTGATAATGAATAATGTCAACTAAGGTTTTGATGTCGTAACAGGGGAGGACACAAATTTCTGACCTTGGAGTAGTGCGTCTCCAAATCTACAGCAGCTCTTTCTTGAGGTGTCTTTGCCTTTAGAAAACGAAGAGCAATCGAGATTGTTTGACGATGATCTGCAACATCAGAGAAAGCAAATAATTGAAATCCCAATTCACTGGAATCAGGGCATTGATGCAGAAATTTATTGATGTGAAGACGGGTACAAACAGATTTAAAATGCGTTCCTATTACTGCTTTCTTCATTCAAGCTATGTCAAAATGGGTTTAAGCAAATTTAAAGTGCTGCATTTTTATTTGAAGTCATCGATAGTTATACATTCGTATTGAGGATTGTTTATAAATACAAAATGCCAATGTATACCTATGGAAAACATTCATAACCACCACATGTTACATTTAGCAAAGCAATCATTCCACTTACAATATCAACAAAGCATTTTGACTTAGAAAAATTGCACACAAAGAATTAGGTGTTGCTGCTACATTAACCGTTAAATGAGTTCATTCTATATAAACAAAAGCATACAGCCCTGCTTCTAAAATCATATCCTTTGAAGACTGAACACCCCTGCTTCTAAAATCACACAGCCAGCCATTCATAATGCATTGAGAGACAAAACAAAAGCATTAAGAAGCAGATAATCTAAATGGTTAGGGAACTAATTAAGAGAAAAGAATGATGAAATAGCCCCTATTTCCCTCTTACCATTTTCCCAGCAGAACTTCCCCAATCTTATGATGCCCCTGCTTTAACCGTTTAAGGTATCTGCACACTCAGATTCATTTGGTGCCAATGACTCATTTAGTTCATTTAACTAATCCCAAAACATAATTCATAGGAAATTTGAGTTCCACTAAACTAAAGCCATGATTCATGAGGGCCGACTCAACTAATAAATAATTGCACTAGATAGAGATCGTGTTTTTTCTCTATCTGAGAAGACATGAGATGGATACCCAAGCCCCCCTCCCTATAGCCCCTATCCAAGCCCCACCACTCCTAATAGCACCGTAACCACCCAATCTCCCCACCCCAGCAAATTTAATAGAACAAAACCAAAAACTGAACGAGATAACATAATTGATGATTAGAAATACCTTATACGAATGATTTTGAAAGGAATGAAGGAAATTCTCTTCCAGTCGCCATTTTTGGTTGCCTAATTGCCGGACTTTCGAGCTGATATTGAAGAAGAAGGAGAATGAGAAAGAGGGAGCGGCTGTACGTATTTGTGCAAGGGCTTTATGGTTTTTGGTCTACATTTTTATCTTTTGCGTCATCCCGTTGTCTCAAAAACATTGTAAATTTATGTTATGCGTGGAGGGTTATTCTGATGCAGGGAGACTTCAATAGAGAGGTTATTGTAAGTCTTCCTGCATCAGAATAACCCATGCGTGGAATATCATCTACGTGTCATCCACGTGGTAGGTTATTGACCACATGGATGCTGACAAAAGTGATTATTTGGCACAATGATATTGGAAGGAAAATATGGAGGAAGTTATTGTGTGGTGTCTCCACACGGTGCGGAGACACCGTAAGTCAGCCTTCACACCACACAGTTTTATTTTGTATTTAAACCGTGTGGTTTTAATCGTTTCACCCGTCATTTCATCCTTATATTCCCTCATCACACAATAACTTCCCAAATATGGAAGAGTTGTATGGGTGATATTTGATTGATAAAATGTAGTAATGTGTAAATTCATTTTTAATTGTATTTCTAGCCAGAGAACCTGGACTAAAATCAATTTTTGATGTAAAATCCTTTAAATATTATAATCCATTTCTAAATACAGAAAGAATGAAAAATAGTATTACTCAAGAATTTGAAATTCCCAGAAATCTGGATTTATTAAATAAATGGACTATCCCTAGGATAGAACCAAAAACAATTTACCAATTAGGTACTTTCGAAAAATTAGGTTTAAAACAAATTGTTAAAACCTCTGAAAAATCTATTTCTTTGAATAATGAAGAAATGGACATTAAATTATTAGGGGAAAAAGATATTTTTCCTTCTAGAAAAACTCATAAATTTCTTCATATTGGTTTAGTCCAAATTGCTTTTAAACCTCTTGATTATTAAAAGTGGGGATAAGGCATTAAAATCAGTCATAAAATTATATAACAAAAATGGAGTTTTACTTAATTAATTCCGTCGATAAATATACTTTAATCCATTGCAAAAGCCAATAACCCAAAGCAAAAGTGGGGATAAGGTATAAATTGATTATTAAAAGTGGGGATAAGGCATTAAAATCCGTCATAAAATTATATAACAAAAATGGAGTTTTACTTAATTAATTCCGTCGATAAATATACTTTAATCCATTGCAAAAGCCAATAACCCAAAGAACGCCACACCTGGGCTAAGACGGGTATTCAAGGCTACAAAAGGTTAAAGTTTTATTTATGCCAGAAAGAATTAAAACCTTGTTATATAAAATTGCCAGATTTTTCTTGCTCAACCCTTAATAAGCATTTATACATCCCAATATAAAAGACCATAACTGTATTTAAACTTATCTTCTTATTATATTTTAACACTTTTAGTGTTTAGCCTATCATTAGGCTATTATAAAAAAAATAATAAAATTAAAATTAAACAAAAGAAAATAAACTTATAAATTAACTCTAAGTTGTAATCAGTAAGAAATTTTATTCAACAGATTTTTAGAAGATAGGAAGAGAAAGAGAAGAGGCGAGTAAAAACTCAAGCGTGCCTTTCTCGTTACTGAAACTAGTCTATATATAGGGAAAACGAGAAGGAAATGGCCAAAACAAATGGGCCAAACAGTAAAAGTAAACAGTAGAAAACAAATAATGGCAACAGTATGTCTGCCATAAAACGAAAAGTAAATAGTAAAAGTAAACAGTAATTACTGTTTATCAATAGTAATTTTACTGTTCATGAATAGTGCTGGCCAACATTATTACTGTTCATAAACAGTATTAGCACTCATTTGTTCTTCTTGATGTCATAATTTTACCCTTGTCTCAATTGTTGTCAATTGCTTCAAGCTGTTTTATAAATTTTTGAATATCATCAATTTCTTCATTTGGGTCTTGTGATTCTTCTGCCATATTTGTAGAAGAGGTCATTGATATATCTGATTTTGAATCATCCAGTTTGTGACCAAAATTCTTTAGTAAATCCTTCTTTATTTCGGACATGTAACACTGCAAGATTTCTTTATTGGAAATAATTCCTTTGACTTTTAATTTTCCTGAAATATTCTGGAAAGGACTTTGAACACAACCAGTATCCAGGTTTTCATCTTCGAATTCTTCCAAATAACTAATTTTTGTCTTGATTTCTTGAAGAAGCTCTTCACCAAATATTTGTCCTGTCTGAGGATCCTTTTTTGATAATTTTGTCCAGAATTTTGAGAAATATTTTCTCTTTATACATGGTAAATTTTCTGTATTAATGTCTACAACTGGTGTCAATTTTAAAATCCAACAAAAAATAATAATAATAATAATAATTTGAAGAAGAAGAAAGAGTTGTACCTGCTATTTGCCCTCTCCCCTCCAGAATTAAGATGAAAATAAGATTTATGACTATGCCACATCATATATGTATAAACCTTTTCGATATAAATATTTTTCTCTACAACAGATAAACCTTTTATAAAGCTTTATATCATGGACCCATAGAGCTGTTAACGAGCCGAGCCGAACCGAGTATTGGCTGTTCGAACTCGTGCTCGTTAAGCTCATGAGCTCGTTCGTGCTCGTTAAGCTCATGAGCTCGTTCGAGCTCGTTCGTTTGTTAAACGAACAAAAAATTCTGTTTGAGCTCGGCTCGTTTAAAACATGAACTGTTCGAGCTCGGCTCGTTAGACATATTTTTTGTCTTTTGGCTCGACTTTGGCTCGAATTCGGCTCGAGTTCGGTTCGTTAGACATATATTATAAGCATATAAGCATGTTCGCGAACATTATATAAGTATGTTCGCGAACAATAAGCATGTTCGTGAACATAATCGAACGTTCACGAACCAAGCTCGAGCTCGGCTCGTTAAGCAAACGAGCCTACAATCATGTTCGAGCTCGGCTCGTTAAGCTAAACGAACAAACGATCACGAACACTAACGAGCCGAACACGAGCTTGTTCACGAGCGGCTCTGTTCATTTAACAGCTCTATGGACCCACTACACATAATTTTTTTCTCTACTACACCAAAAAAAAAAAAACATTTTGCAGCTTTTCTCTTGGTTTGAACCGGTTCTCTCAGAGATTCACTACTATTTTAAATTTAAGTAGTGATACATCAATTACTTCTTCTACCACAACATCTTACACAATACAATCAACACCACATATTTTGTTGGGACCCATCGAATAAATAATTTATCACTTTAATCAATGGTACACAGCATGTTTTGGTTTGTGCACTACACAAATGTGTAGTGCACATATCATTATTCTTTAATTTTAGTCTTAAAAAAACATCCATTTTTTATATGTCAGATTGAGGCAGTCCAAAATGTCCTTATTACTAAGAATCAGTCTGAAAATTTAACCTAAGAATCTCTCTAGTTTGGCCCCATTACTGCCGCTCTTACTGCTGCTCTAAATTTAGTGTAATACAGATCTTGAGTTGACTCAAAAACAATTTGCTGTCTCAAAAGTATGTGAAAAATTGTGCGCCAAAATTCCCGCCGGAAAATGCAAATCTTATTGAACTTTTAGCATCAGCATTTTTCATTGTTGTCTCAAATAGTGTTTGCCCGCCATAGTTTTGTCGTGGCGGGAGAGTATTTGCTTCAACGTTGTCTCATATAATATCATTTGCGTCAACTCTAAATCCACCTCGTGTGTACCCCCTTTTGCTTCAACGCGTTGACTCAAAAACGCGTCTTTTGCGACAACAATGTGTTGACCCAAAAAATTTTGTCTCAAAAGGCCCAAATTCTTGTAGTGACCCCATTTTTTAAGACGATGAACGCCTGCGAGAGAATCTGTCTATACTACTAGGGTAGATCTGTCATTCCATCGCCTGGCATCGTCTACCCTCACCTAATCGCCGAGAATACTGCAACCCTTGCACCATTCTCCTTCGATCTGGACCATATACCTTCTGCAGCAGTGCAGCAAGCCACCAAATCCCATACCTTCCCACCTTCTCTGTCTATATACCGGGCAGGTGAAATGATGGAGGGGAGGAAAAACGCCATCCGATCCAACCACCCCTTTTTTTTTCCTTTCCGTTTTCCCTTTTCTGATAGAACGCAGCCCCTTGTCCTCCTATTTTTTAATTTTACTACTTTTTGATATCATTATATTATATATATACATATATATCTTTCCAACACGATTTTCCCGGTATAAATAAAACAGGTATCCAAAAACCATTTCATTTGAATGCTTCTATCTGTCTTTATATTCTTGCTGCAACATTTTTGTTCAAGATAGCCTCAAGTAGTTTGTTTACATGATCCGCTCTGCTTTGATATTATGTTGTCTTTTTACCATTTTTTATTTTCGTTCTAGATAGCATTAAGTAGTTTGTTTACATGATCCTCCCTCTGCTTTGATATTGTGTTGTCTTTTCACCATTTTTTATACTGCTAAGGAAATATGTTGTCCCGCCATATTTCACAATTTTATTTTAAATAATGTCAATGCGCATTTGACTTTGATACCATGTTATGATCACGTACTTACCATTCTACTAAAATCTGCCATTCTACTTAACTCTGGTTTTAGTACAACTGAATGGACTTGGAGATGCTTGCTGGAGAAGAAGTCAATCAAAATCAATTCCATAGTTGATTTGGATGATGTCAATTATGTGGAGACAGTTGGAAGCTAGAAGTATTGTTGAAGAATGTCGATCTGGATAATCATAATGTTGAGACCATCGAACAATTGCGAAAGGTTGAAGGATTGACAGCCGCGGCTTATGAAGTAGGTTGAATGTCGGATATTATGATTAAATCTTTCTTTAAAACTTATGCTTGGAAACTAGCAATCAATGTCTGTAGTAATTCCCCTTTATAATCAATATCTAAAATTAAAAAAAAAAAACAATGTTTGAAGATATGTAGGTCGAATGATATTATCATTAAATCTTTCTTAGAACTTATGCTTTGAAACTAGAAGAACTAAGGTGATGTAGGGACACATCATCAAGCCACGTCATTCTTGCCAGCTATTTATATTATTCTGTTTTTTTTGTTTTTTATTTAGATTTCTGTTTTGTCCTTGTTTTCCCTAAAGAGGTATATCTGAGATAGATCCAGATAAGCCGACTAGTTTTTGGCATTCAAATCTTGTAAACCTTAGAGCTGGCTGCTCTGTGTTTTCTTCCTTGACAATATTATCTACGTTCTTACGTTATTTGGTATCAAGAGACAAGGTTTTTCCCTTGCTCCGCTGATGGCAAATCTCGGTGAGGTAGTGAGCCAAATCTCCGACGTTGTTCGAGATTTGAAGTCCCTTCGGGAAAAAGTGGATTACTTGGAGACGAAAATGGATTCTTTCATCTCAGAAATGCAACGAATTGTAAAAGAACTCAGACCGGGACAAGGAGATACTCCAAAATCGGTGACACGTGACGTCACACGCACACCGGTGGAGGAGGATTTGAGACACCCATCGAAAGAGCTCATACCAGAAGGAAGCAATGGTCACAGACACTCGTCGGAGATACACAGCAGGATCAGACCCATAAGGGATAGCCTGGGTAGACCACCGGAAGGAAACGGAGACGGCTCCGACACAGATAATGAGCCACCAAATTGGACAATGAACCGAATTGAGCCTCAAAGACCCCCAAATAGGGTTTATACCCCTATGAATCACCAACCTTTCAGATTGAAAATGGAGATCGGTATTTTCGATGGCACCATGAACCCAGAAGAATTCTTGGACTGGCTGGACTCTGTCGAAGATTATTATGAAGGTATGAATCCACCTGAACATCTTCGTTGCAAGGTAGTTTCCTATAAACTTAAGGGTGGGGCTAGGGCATGGTGGAAACAAATTCAAAACAACCGGGTTCTGAAGGGCAAAGAGAAGATTAATAATTGGGCTAAAATGAAACAGTTGCTGTTGAACCGATTCTTACCATCCACCTACCACAAACAAACCATCCTGGAATTTTACAGCTGCAAACAGAATGAAAAGAGTGTGAAGGAGTACACAAATGAATTCATGAGGTTGGGGTCTAGAACAAATACCCCTGAAGGAGATGATGTCCAGGTTACCAGGTATGTGGGAGGACTAAGAGAGGAATTCAGGGAAAAACTGGAGTTGGCTCAAATATGGAGTCTCAATGAAGCTGTGAACATGGCCTACACAGTAGAAAAACAGATTCAGAGAAAGAACCCCAACAAGAAGCTGTTCAGTAACATTTACCATCAATCACCCATGAGCTCCCTTCAATCAAAACCGAATGACCCAGACAATGCTAAATCCAAAGTGAACAAACCAAATGAGGGGAGATATGCCAACCCCTATGCTAAACCTGCTGCCCCTAAGTGTTATAAATGCAACCAACCAGGACATAAGTCTAGTGATTGCCCTCAGAGAAAGCAAGTCACTTATACAGATAAACAGGGTGAAGACACAGGAGACTCCACTACCCAAGAGGAAGAAGATTATGAAGAAGTAGAGAGGGATGAGGGGATCCTGTTAACTTGCATTGTAGAGAGGATGCTATTGGCAGAGCCTAGTCCAACACAAAAACATGCTTTATTTAGGACAAGATGCACCATCAACTCTAGAGTGTGTGATGTTATAATAGATAGTGGGGCAAGTGAGAACCTATTCTCAAAGTCGGCTGCTAAGGCTTTGGGGTTGACCACCCGCCCCCACTCCAATCCTTATAAGATGGGGTGGATCAAGAAAGGCCCAGAAAGTAGAGTCAGTGAGACATGTAGGGTCAGATTCTCCATTGGAAAATCTTATGTTGATGAGGTTACATGTGATATAGTGGAAATGGATGCTTGTCACTTGCTTTTAGGGAGACCATGGCAATATGAGAGGGATGTGACCCACAGGGGGAGAGACAACACTTACTCATTATCTTGGCATGGGAAGAAGATAGTGCTTGTACCAATGAAACAGAATGAGTTATCCAAGGGTGACCCTCAGAAGCCTACAACAGAACTGATGATCACTTCCGGAAGACAATTCAGATCGGAATTAGATGGAGACTCAAGGGTTTTTGGACTATATTTCAGAGAGGTGACTGAACATCAAGGTGAAGATATGGTGAGTGAAGACGTTAAACAACTTCTGGAGGAATTCAAAGACTTGTACCCTACTGAACTACCAGCAGGTTTACCACCTTTGAGAGAGATTCAGCATAATATTGACTTCATGCCCGGGTCATCTCTTCCTAATTTACCACATTACAGGTTGTGTCCAAGGGAACAGAAAATTCTACAAGACATAGTGGATGGGCTATTGGCCAAACAGATCATTAGGCCCAGCACTAGCCCTTGTGCTGTTCCAGCCTTTCTGGTGCCAAAAAAGGAAGGCCAATGGAGGATGTGCACTGATAGCAGGGCCATCAATAAAATCACTGTGAAATACCGATTTCCTATGCCAAGGGTGAATGATCTTTTCGATAATCTGACCAAGGCCAGGATTTTCTCCAAGATTGATTTGACTAGTGGATACCACCAAATCAGAATTAGAAGTGGGGATGAGTGGAAAACAAGTTTCAAGACTCAAGAGGGACTGTATGAATGGCTGGTCATGCCATTTGGAATGTGCAATGCACCTAGCACTTTTATGAGGCTTATGCATGAGGTACTAAAACCTTACCTTAACAAATTCGTGATTGTATACTTTGATGACATACTAGTATACAGCTCCACCCCAGCAGAACACCCTAAACACTTGAAATTAGTTTTTGAAGCTTTGAGAAAGAACAAATTGTACATGAACATGAAGAAATGCTTATTTGGTGCAACTGAGCTACTGTTCTTAGGGTTCATCATCAGTTCAGCAGGTATCCACACAGATCCTAAGAAAGTGGAGGCTATCAAGGATTGGCCAACTCCTACCAATATAACCAGTCTAAGAAGTTTCTTAGGACTAGCCTCATTTTATAGGAAATTCATCAAGGGATTCAGTTTGATCACAGCACCACTCACAGAATGCTTGAAGAAGGGAAATTTCAAATGGGGTGAAGAACAGAAAGCAAGTTTTGAGGACACCAAGCAAAGACTCACTACTGCTCCAGTTTTAATACTACCTGACTTTGACAAAATTTTCCAAGTGGACACGGATGCTTCATCCTTAGGAATTGGTGCAGTACTAAGTCAGGAAGGTAGACCAATTGCTTATTTCAGCGAGAAGCTATCCACGGCCCGATCCAATTGGACAACCTACGAGCAAGAATTCTATGCAATAGTGAGGGCATTACAACAGTGGGAGCACTATTTGATTCAGAAGGAGTTTATTCTAAATTCAGATCACAGAACCTTACAGTTTATCAACACTCAGAAGCACATCAACCGGATGCATGCTAGATGGTTTCTCTACTTACAAAAATTCTCTTTTGTAGTACAACATAAAGCCGGAAACCTCAATACTGTGGCAGATGCACTTAGCAGGAAACAGACCTTGCTGTCTACCTTACACACTGAATTGATCAGTTTTAACTCATTCCCTGATCAATATGAGGGAGATCCGGATTTTCATGATATTTGGAATAGGTGCAAGGCAAAGGAGTTTCTAACAGATTATAACCTGGTACAGGGCTACTTGTTTAAGGGAAATCAACTATGCATTCCTAGGACTTCAGTCAGGGAATTCTTGATCCGAGAGTTGCATGAAGGAGGCATGGCTGCCCATACTGGTAGAGACAAAACCATGGCCCTAGTGGAGGAGAAATTCTATTGGCCCCAACTTAAGAGAGATGTATGCACATATGTAAAGCACTGTGGTGTATGTCAATCTGCCAAGGGTAACAGGCAGAACACAGGGATGTATACTCCACTACCCGTGCCAAATACAATTTGGGAGGACCTTTCAATGGATTTTGTGCTCGGTTTACCAAAGACCCCCAGGCATTTTGACTCCATCTGTGTAGTAGTAGATAGATTCTCCAAGATGGCCCATTTCCTACCTTGCAAGAAAGTGATGGATGCCAGCTGTGTGGCACAACTGTTTTTCAGGGAGATCGTTAGGTTGCATGGACTGCCCAGAACCATAACTTCTGACAGGGATGTCAAGTTTATCTCACACTTTTGGAGGGAGCTTTGGAAGAGATTCCAGACACAACTACAATTTAGTAGTGCGTACCATCCTCAGACTGATGGGCAAACTGAGGTCGTGAACCGAACTTTGGGTAATATGTTGAGGTGTGTAGCTGCAGAAAGACCAAAACAGTGGGATGTGGCAATAGCACAAGTGGAGTTTGCTTACAATGCAATGAGGAATAGGTCTACTGGGGCATCCCCATTTTCTATTGTTTACACTAAAACTCCAAACATGATTACTGACTTATCCCCTGCTGCTGGACTAAAAAACAAGGCGGCTGGAAACCTGGCTGAAGGAGTACAAAGTTTACATGAAGAAATCAGGAAGCATTTGGAAGAAGCTAATCAAGCCTATAAACAGAAAGCTGATACTAAGAGGAGGGAGAAAATTTTTGAACCAGGGGATTTAGTAATGATCTATGTCAGAAAAGAGAGATTTCCAAGTGGAGCAAATCACAAACTACATCCTAGGAGGCTTGGACCATATTCAGTGAAAGCAAGGATCAATGATAATGCATATGTCATAGACATTCCTGAAGACTGGAAGATTTCCTCTACATTCAATGTGGCAGACCTTACACCATACTATCCTGTGGATGACAGTTCAATTCAAGTTGCAGAAGAGGAGTTTCATGCTCAAACAGAGGAGGGGAAGGAATGATGTAGGGACACATCATCAAGCCACGTCATTCTTGCCAGCTATTTATATTATTCTGTTTTTTTTTGTTTTTTATTTAGATTTCTGTTTTGTCCTTGTTTTCCCTAAAGAGGTATATCTGAGATAGATCCAGATAAGCCGACTAGTTTTTGGCATTCAAATCTTGTAAACCTTAGAGCTGGCTGCTCTGTGTTTTCTTCCTTGACAATATTATCTACGTTCTTACGTTATAAGGCTTTGAAACTAGCAATCAATATATGTAGTAATTCCTCTTTATAATCTGAGTTAGTAATTTTTTATTTTTTGTGTGGGTATGTTTTCAATATGTTCTCTGTGAAATTAAGAACCCTTGGAACGTGGGAAAAAAAAAACACAATGATGCTGGTTTCACCACTCTCTCGGTCCGTCTAATGATATATACTAAGAATATACCGAAAGATTCACAACTTTTTTAACTCTCGCCCTTTGAAAAATGCTTCACCTGACGGAGACTGTGGCGGACTCCTTTTTTTTTTAACTTTTTTCTGTGGCGGTTTCTATGTGATTTGAGGTTTAATGAAAATGAAGTAGATAGCTGGGTTTTATCAGAGGCGGTTCCTTTTGCACGTCGAGAGATAAGCTATAAGTTGTGGGGTCTGCCGGATGAAATGCTTTGGTGATTAAGGGAGAGACGAAGGTGATAGATAGAGTCGCACACAATGACTCCGATGCTTCATAGAAATTCAATCATGAACATGAACATGTAATTCAGCATGTGATGCCTCTTGATGAGATCACAAGCCATTCCTATAAACTAAATTTAAAAAAAATACATTCTCGACCAAGTGTATAGTAATATAAAAAGAAAATGGATAGAAATTCAAGGGAGAGACGAAGGTGATAGATGTTGGAACAAGTAATTAGCGAGTCTTGACTCGGCTCAATATTCTAGAAGATGCTAAGAATATTTTGTAATCAATTGTAATCATTAGTATTACTTACGTTCATATTCTCGGTACTACAATATATATGTACCATCCTTGTATCCATATGAATCAATGAAAAATGATTTTCCTTAATTCTAAATATGGTAGCAGAGACCTTAGGTTGAAACCACCATACATCTGAGTAATTCTTTTCTGATCCTGCTCTCCAATCATCTCCTCCTTTATTCTCCACCTTTATCCTCGCCTGCTTCTCTTCCAAAACAAAAAAAAAACACACACACACTCTGCGTCACATTCCAACAAAAAAAATCAAATATCAAACCTCTTCTGCATCTTCTACGTCATTCCACCCCAGCCACCATGTCTGAATCCACCACCACTGCTGATTCTTCCCCTTCCTCCCTCTATCCCACCTTTAATTCCTCAAACTCCATCAATCTTATCAAATTAACTCGAACCAACTTTCCCATCTGGAAGGCGCAAATCGTTCCTTACCTTAAAGGCCACCATTGATGGAAAATCAAATCCAGCACATTCACAATGGACAAAACAGGATAATTTGATTCTCAGTGCGATTACGTCATCCCTTTCTGAAGAGGTCCTCACCCACGTTTACCATGCCAAAACGTCAGCAGAAATATGGATTGCCATTGAGCGCTGCTTCGCCTCTCAATCTCGTGCTAAAAATATTCATCTCCGATCCCAACTCGCCACCACTCGCAAATGCAACTCCACAGCCACAGACTATTTTATGACCATTAAACGTCTCACTGACGAGTTAGCCTTGGCCGGTCAGCCGCTTCAAACAAACGACGTCATCAATTATGTTCTCGCCGGATTGGGTCCCGACTATGATGCCTTGGTTGCAATGGTGTCTGTCCGGGATGATCTTTCACTTGAAGAGCTCTTCTCCCTACTTTTAACTATGGAGGCCCGAATTTCTCACAATGCTGCAGCATCTTCCGTCACCACATCAGCCCTCCCTGCTCCCTCCACCACTCCGCCGTCTCAACCCGCTGCTCACAATAATCAGAGATCATTCCACAACCAGGGCCATAGTTTCGACTCTTGTGGTCGCGGCCGTGGTCGTGGTCGATCAAACGCACCTCGCCCACCACGGCAACAAGCATCTCCCTCTGTCCAATGCCAACTTTGCAGTAAGTTTGTCCACACCGTTCAGTCATGTTGGTACCGCTTTGATCAAAACTTCAGCCCTTCGCCACCGCCCCAGAATATCCCCCCTCCTCCCTTTCCCCGCCCCATTGCTAATTTCGCAGGTACATCATATGATCAATCTACTTGGCTTCCCGACACCGGCGCAAGTCACCATATGACTCATTATCCGCACAATTTTAACTCCCCTCCTGCTCCATATAATGGTGATGATCATGTTCGTACAAGCAACGGCACTGGTATGCCTATTACTCATATTGGTGACTCTACTTTTTCTACCCCTACGCATTCATTTACCCTTCGTAATGTTCTTCTCACCCCTTCCCTACAACAAAATTTACTTTTTGTTCAGCATTTTGCCCGTGATAATGATGTGTATTTTGAATTTCATGCAAATTATTTCTTTGTGAAGGACTACTCGGGCCAGGTCCGTCTTAGAGGCTATGTTAAAGACGGATTATACCATTTCACTCAACCACTCGCCTCCTCCTGCCATACTACTCGTGCTTCCACTCCCCACTGGCATCGTCGTCTTGGTCATTGTTACTCTAGAATTAGTAACATTATTTTGAGTCAAATAAATGTTTCCCCTTCCCGTGATTCCTCGTCTTTTATTTGCTCCGACTGTCAGCTTGCTAAAAGTCATAAACTTTCTTTACCTACTTCTTCATTTACTTCTCGCAAACCTTTATTTGATTTATTCAGATGTCTGGGGGCCTTGTGCCGAGGCTTCAATCTATGGCTCTCGATATTATGTTTGCTTTTTGGATGACTGCACTAAATTTATTTGGTTCTATCCTATTACCTTAAAGTCTGATGTCGGGCGTGTCTTTTACAATTTTCAGGCTCTAGTTGAACGACTTTTTGACACTAAACTTAAAGCAATACAAACTGATCGAGGTGGTGAATTCCAAAAATTAACCGGTTTTCCCGCACTGGCATTGCTCACCAACTCACTTGCGCCCATACACATGAACAAACGGGGGCTGTCGATCGACGCCAACGTCACATAGTTGAAACAGGATTGGCATTATTAGCACACTCGCACTTACCTCTTTCTTATTGGGAAGATACGTTCACCACAGCTGTATATCTAATCAATCGCATGCCCACGAAAGTTTTGGATTTTAAGAGTCCTTATGAGTCCGTTTATGGTAGACTTCCTGACTATAATTATTTGAAGGTATTTGGTTGTGCGTGTTGGCCGTATCTTCGGCCCTATAATCATCATAAAACAGATTTTCGTTCCAAGGCATGCTTATTTCTCGGTTATAATGACGTTCATGGGGGGTATAAATGCCTGGATATCTCTACGGGTCGTATTTTTGTATCTCGCCACGTGATTTTTTACGAAATCGTGTTTCCCTATACAGAACCACCTACCCAGCCCCCCCACACCCCAACATCTATTCTCCTGTCAATACCCAGCACGTCCCACTCCCCTCATCCACCCTAAAATATTTTTCCACAAAATGCTTCTCCACCCGACAGCCCAACTTCCCCGGCCCACCCTTCCTCTATGGCTTCCCCTTCTCCCAACTCGGCCCTATCCCCAGCAAATACCCCAAACTCGGCCTCAGATCCAGAAAATTCACCTACCGCGGCTGGCCCACCAGGCCCCATTCCCCCAGCCCACCCGATGACTACCCGCTCCCGTACCCACTCCCTTAAGCCCAAAACTTTACCCACTGATTTTTATTTCCTCCCCACCACCCCATGCTCACCTAAGCTCATCCCTTCCTCTCACCGAGCCTACTAGCTACACCGAGGCCTCTCGCTCTCCCGAATGGCGCACTGCCATGCGGGACGAATTCATCGCTCTTGTTAACAATAATACTTGGACTCTTGTCCCCGCCCCTCCCCCCCCTCTGCTAATGTTATTGGTTGTAAATGGGTATATCGCATTAAACGTAATTCGCAGGGTCATATTGAGCGCTACAAGGCTCGGCTTGTTGCCAAGGGCTTTCATCAAACTGAAGGAGTGGACTTCAATGAGACTTTTAGTCCGGTTGTCAAACCGGTTACCATTCGCATTGTTCTTACTTTGGCTCTTTGCCATAATTGGCCCATCAGGCAATTGGATATACAAAATGCTTTTCTTCATGGTTTTCTTGACGAAACTGTTTACATGACGCAGCCCCAAGGTTATATTCATCCTGATTATCCTACTTATGTCTGTAAATTAAACCGCAGCTTATACGGCCTGCGACAAGCTCCACGTGCCTGGTTTTCTCGTCTTACTCAACGGTTAACTCATTTTGGATTTCGTCCTAGCTCGGCTGATTCATCTCTATATATTTATCATTATCAGGGGGCATACATACTTATGCTTATTTATGTGGACGACATCATCATCACCGGGTCTTCTCCTCAGGTTGTCTCTGACTTGATTCTTTCTCTCTCATCTACTTTTCCGGTCAAAGATTTGGTACCTCTTTCCTACTTTTTGGGGATCGAAGCTCATCACACCGCTGCAGGTCTCTATTTATCCCAACAAAAATACATCACTGATCTTCTCGTTAAAGCTGGTATGCAGGAATCCAAGCCCTGCTCTACGCCTATGGCTGTCTCACCGTCCCTTTCCCGGTACTAGGGTCCTTCATTTGAAAACCCTCACCTATATCGTATGATAGTGGGCGGGCTCCAGTACCTCAGTCACACTCGGCCCGATATTGCCTTTGCTGTCCACAAGATTAGCAAATTTATGCATGCCCTGTTGGAGATATATGAGGATAAAAGGAAAAAATGTTTTATAACATTTTAAAATGATTTTTTAATCATTTATTGAAACCACTTTGAGAGCCGATTTCGGTATAACTCTTTTATATATTATCAAGAGTTAGTGATGACTTTGGAAATTACGTAAGACGTAGTTGAAAATAAGGTTTTGAATCATTCAATTCGGATGTCGGGTGAATGAGAAATTAAGGCTTAAAGTGGGTAGTTAAAAATGTGTGAAAAGGAAGTTGAAAAGACAAACTTCTTAATCCCACATTGGGAAATGTGCCAGCATTTCCTCAATATTTAAGTGGTGGAAGTTTTATTGTTGGTATAATCTCTTAGAAAGGGAGAGAACTCGGAGTGGTTTTAGTGGGCTGAGTGTTTACTAAAAATGCTACACGCGCGCGCGCCGCCGCCGCCCGCCCGTTCCCGTGCCCGTGACCATTGACCATTGACCTTGGGCTTGGGCTTGGGCTTTGGCCTTCTGGGCCTGAGGCAGTATTATATTTTTTGGAGAAAGTTTATCTGGATATTATCGAAGTCCAATAAATCAGATTCGAGCTGAGAGTATGAGTTAGGTTCAGTTCGAGTTCGAGTTCGATTCAGCTCATATGGCTTTAATACAAGAGCAGTTTCAACCTGATGGTTTAGTGGCCATCAATTCACACACTTCAAGGCTGCTCCTTCCTCCAATATATAGGGTCCTCTCTTGCAATAGGAATGACATTGAAAGACAACACAAATCACTTAAACACTTGCATTTTTAGTTGAAGAGATTCTGAAGCACCAGGAGTTCGTTGAGTTCAGAAGCTGAAGTACTTCTATTCTGAACAGGTAATTGGGTTATCCTGGGAGACAAGTGCTAAATCGTGGGTACTGCCGGAGCATAATTGTCTTAAGGACAGAGATTAGCTCGTTCCGGTTACATATCCTTGTTGTTGTTTTTCTGCTTTTCCTTTCTGTTTTTTTGTCGTTCCAGAATATAATAAATTGTTCTTCATCTTTTCTGTTCTTTATTTTTATTTTCGCATTGTAATACTTTGGGTATAACATGCCCCTACTACCGATCACTGGCAAGCGGTCAAACGAATTTTGCGTTATCTTCGGGGCTCCTCTGTTGATGGACTCTTCCTTTCGGCCTCTACCCCCAACCAACTTCACGCTTACTCTGATTCTGACTGGGCGTCTGACCCCGTTGATCGTCGTTCTGTTGGCGGCTACTGTATTTTCCTCGGTTCCAATCTCATTAGTTGGTTTTGCAAACAGCAACTTACTGTTGCCAAAAGCAGCACTGAAGCCGAATATAAGGCCGTCTCTACTGCTGCCACCGAAGTTCAATGGCTTCTATCCCTCCTTCGCGAGCTACCTTTTCCACGCCTACCTCCCCCGATCTTGTGGTGTGATAATGTCAGCGCTACATACCTTGCTGCGAACCCAATATTTCATGCTCGTACCAAACATATTGAGATTGATGTTCATCATGTTCGTGAGCTTGTCGCCCGCAAGCTTGTTCAAATCGGCTATGTCTCCACAAACGACCAATTGGTTGATATTCTCACTAAACCACTACGCCAACCCCGATTTCAAGCCTTGAAGACCAATCTCCATGTCTACACGATACCCATGGGATTGCCCGGGGGTGTTGGAACAAGCAATTAGCGAGTCTTGACTCGGCTCAATATTCTAGAAGATGCTAAGAATATTTTGTAATCAATTGTAATCATTAGTATTAATTACGTTCATATTCTCGGTACTACAATATATATGTACCATCCTTGTATCCATATGAATCAATGAAAAATGATTTTCCTTAATTCTAAATAATAGATAGAGTCGCACACAATGACCCCGATTCTTCATAGAAATTCAATCATGAACATGAAATTTAGCATGTGACGCCTCTTGATGAGATCGCAAGACATTCCTATAATAAACTAAATAAAAAAAATACATTCACGACCAAGTATACAGTAAAATAAAAAAAGAATATGGACTCGACAATGATGGTTGAGTTATATGTTTGGGAATGAATTTTGAACCATTCTCTTATTTGATGCTACAAACCTGTTCTAAATAAGCCGAGCTCTACCAATAGCAACCATCGTGGTTGATTGAATTTTATGGTATTTTAATGAATTGTCAAAATCAATCTGGATTAATAGAATCAATGGGCTCCGGATACCGAAAGCTTAAAGGAAAAAAAATCAATCGAAATATTTTGGATTATATAAGATAAAACTAAGGCTATATTGAATTATCATATCATATTTTGAATTATTTTCTATCTCAAAAGCTAGTTTTGGATGACCATAAAACATTATTTGGTACACATTGAATACATAACAATCATCTAAAACCCTCTATTATTCAATGTGTCTTACATTAGTCTGTTTTAAGGTCATTATAATTGTTGTGACTTTGACATGAATCTCTCTACTATATGAAAGGAAATCAGATGGTCGACGTGGCCATTCCTCACTTTTTCCAGCAAATTTACTCCCTCTTTACGTTTATTTCTCCGTCTAATTGATGATTCGGTCCGCGCCCTTTTATGAAAGTTAGGCCCGTATTTTTTCGTTCCTTTCGATTGTTACAGAACCCAACTCAAATAAGCCCATTCCTGTTTTTTATTTATATAAAATAAAAATAATATAATAAGTAGATGTATTCAACAAAACTTCTTGGATAAGCGTTGCTTTAAAAAAGAAAAATAAACAATTATAAATAAATGGTACGCTTTTTCTCCATTTACATCATTAGTGGTGTGTATCCCAAGGTGGCTGCACGGTTGAGATGTTTGAAGTATTGTTTCTAGCCCGCTCAAAGTAAACCTATTAGCTTTTCTTCTTTCAATTGCATTTGCCAAGGGAAATAGGTCAGATATTAAGATCATGTTTGGATGTGAAGTATTGAATGGAAAAAAATGATATGATTTGAAAATTTTTAAATTTAGGGCATGTTTTGTAGGGGTAAATTTGAAAAAATATGCTTAAAAAGTAAATAATTTGTGTGATATGCCTCAAAATAATAACATTTGAAAAATATGCCTGAAAAGCATTTCGTTACGTATTCGCTACCGAATCGCTACGTAATCGCTACGAATTACTTTATAGACATATTTTTCAAATGTTATCTTTTGAGCATACCTAGGGCCGTTCCTGACATTTAGTAGGCCCGGGGCAAGATTATAAGAAGGGCCTCTTTTTATTACCCAATTCCTCAATATTCTCACGAGAATGACCTACTACATTAACAAATTTATAAGCATCGTATAAAAAGTCTTAGTTTCCAAGAAAAAACAATGGCTACCCCCTCAAAAACTTCGTGAACTTCCCGATTAAACCTGAAACTCAAACACAATTGAGCAAACAATATAAATTATAAATGAAAAAACTAGAATGATGTATTAAATCAATAAAATCATTCACCGTGAAATCATTAGTTTATTAAATAATAATTAACAAAGAAAATCGTACCCGAACACATAGGCCACGAACCTAGACGAATGAGATATAAATTAACTTGTGGCTATTTTGTTTTGTAAAATTGCAAGAAAAATTTATGAAGATCTTAATTTTTTTTTTTGAAAGAAAAAGATTGGTGTAAGTGGAACATGAATGAGACGTGAAGAAGCTTGAGTGATGATAGGATTTACGGTTTACTACAACATTTATAATTTTATGTTATATATAATAATTTATTAAACAAAAAAAAGAAAGAAAAAAATGTAGCATACAAGGTTCGAACCTGAATCAATAACATGTATACACACTCTTATTCCACTACGCCAACACGCAACATTTGTACAAAAATCATTAATTTTTGCTTCTTATACAAACCAATAAATTTGTAAAACATATAACAATGGGCCTCACTTGTATCATGGGCCCGGGTCGTCGCCCCCATCCCGCATTCCGCCTGCAGCCGCGCCCCGCATACCACACAAATAAACATCTTTTCAAACATATTTTTTCAAGTTTCCCTTTTGTAGGTAGAAAAAGAGAGAGAAAAGAAAAGATTTTATTTCTTTTCTCAAGTTAGATATGTTTGGTTAACTAAGAAAAGAAAAATTTTTTTCTCAAATTAACTTCATTTCTCAAAATCATATTCTTTTCCCCAATTTTAATTATCACCCTATCCCAAAGAAAATAGTGAGAATAGAAATTTCTTTTCCTTTCAACATTTTTTCTTAGCCATGTTCCTATTTGTGTTTTCCATTATTGTTTTTCATAATATGAATTGTTTGAATTTATTTTTATCGTTGGCGTTAGACACAATATTTTATTTATTTAATTATGATTCGTATATTTTATCTACAACAATCTTTGTATTATTTTATATATATTTTTTTTAAGAATGTGAGGTAGAAATTTTTATAATAGTTAGCAAAAATTACCTCAAATGCAATTTAATTAAAAATTGTTTTTTTTGAGAGAGTTAATATTTTTTTTTACGACAATACAATTTGAATAAGCGAGAAAAATCGTAAATGTTTTCTTTTTTTAGTTGTTTTCTCTCTATCAAACAACATACGCGAGAATCGAGCTTATTCTCAAAATCTTTTCTCTGCATAACCAAACACATACAAAGAAAATGCTATTTTCTTTTCTCAGCTTTTTTTTCTCATTTCTATTCTCAACACTTTTCTTTTCTTAAATTTTCTGTATATCAAACGTGCCCTTAGGTGTTTGGTATGTTTTAGCCTGAAAGAAAGGAAAGGAGAGCAAGGGAGAATGAGGGATAACATTCTTCACAAATTTGACTGTCTCATTTCCTTCCAAAATAGGTGAGAAACGGAAGGAAACGGTTTATTTTTAATAAAATTTAATTGACAATATCCGTATCTCTTTTTCTTTCCGTCTAAAATTATCCAAACACCCAAAATAAAACTCACAATCCCTCATTCGCCTCTCATTTCTTTTTTGTCACTATCTTTAATTTTCCTTTCTATCTGATTCTTTCAATCCAAACGGAGCCTAAAGGTGTGAAAGGGTTTGGATGATGTCAGTACTCTTCTTTGAGGCCTCGATACATCTTCCGACTCTATCTCTTCTCATCTTCGGCGGATTGAGATTGAGATTGAGGGTGTTAGATCTACGGTTGGAGTGCTTCAGAGTACATGTTGATTATACACCCATCGCCATCATGCCGACTTAAAAATGTGCTTTCTTTCGCATTTACAGGGCTTCTGCTTCGGTCATTTGTGCTTCAATTTCGTCTCTTTCCGTGTTCGCTGCGCACGGTTCTTAAAAGATTTTCTTTTCATAACTCATATTTGCTGGTGCATGCTTAATTTTTTTCTTTTTTTTTGTTGTTGGGTGGTTTTTTTATGGTTTCGTTTTCCGTTTTTTGAGCTTTGGAGTCTATCACAGTTGAGCTTCGGTAGATTGAGTTTCAGGGTGCGAGATCTACGGTTGCCGTTCTTCTATGGTTTGATTTACGCACATAACGTGTTTGGCCTTTTCATATAGTTACTCATAGCAGGTCAACCTACGCAACGTAGATGTTACAGATTTGAAGAAGAATGTCTTATTATTAAGACTGTTTCGGTTCTTCATCAGGCCAACCTAAAAAGGTACTTACTTTTACATTTACAAGGCCTTTTCTTGGGTGATTTGTGCTTAAATAAGGGGTGTCGTTCAGTTTTCCTACATATTCTGATATATCATTTCGGTTTCAATGTATAAATTTGTGTTCTTGCACGGATGTCAAATTACATTTCACTTGAATTAATTGTAGTATATACAATGGTGGATGAGGATGACAGCTCTTTTTCTTTACCCGATGAAAAAAAGGCAAAAAGACTTATTTCCACCAAATACACTGCTCTCCTCAACTTCTCTCCTTTCTCATGGACAGATACATGATGTTTCATTCTTGTTCTATTTTGTTTTTTAGCTTTTGCTTTTGTTTAAGTTTTTGTGAGTGTCCAATTATTTTAGTTGTTGTGGAACCGTAGATATATGGGTATTTTTTTTAAACTAATGTTGGAGACTATTTCGTTTTTCTTTTGAGAATTTGCAGGTACTGTCTTCAGATTCAGATGTAGGTGATATTCTTTCCGATTTTGTTTTTTTTTCTTGACACCTTTAGAAACTATTTCTCTACTTTGTTTTTGTTTTAATTTTTTCATTGATTAGTTTAGTAATAAGTTTCAGAAGTTTTGTTCTTTGGGGTGTTCATGTTTTTGTTCTCCTGTTTTGGATGGTAAATGATTTGTTTTGGACCTAGGATTTTTCGTTTCTTTTTTGTTTTGTGTTTTGCGTGTTGTTAACCATTTGTTCCGAAACAGATTTGAAAGTTTCGATTGTTGTTGTAATCATTTCTTTTGTACAAGCTTCTTGCTAGATATTTTATCATTAAAATTTATTTTAATTGTTAAAGAGGGAGGTTTTTATACGTGCCTAAAATATGTTCGTTCCTATTGAGCTGTAATAATATCTTTTGATTTTTGTAGCAGGGTGGTATGTAACCTTAACTAATGGTTGCTAATTTGTCCAAATGCTGAAAATGACCAAAACATGATTTGACAGTTTGGTGGAAATAACGAAAATGGTGAGATATCAGCTCCTGCCAAACTTTTATAAGCTAACAGGTCCTTAATTGTTAGAGGGAAAATTCTATTCCTAGGGACTCTCTACTAAGGAACTGTCTACGTGGCAGCATCTGGACCACATAATTTCCACACAAGGGCACTGTGTATTCCACCTCAGAAAACTGTGTGGTCCAGATCCTGCCACGTAGGCAGTTCCCTACTAGGGAGTCCCTACAGCTGAACGACCCTTGTTGGAGACACTTATGAATGTTTATTTAATTCATCCAATAATGATATTGAAGTCCACTAAGAAAAGACCATGGCAACATCTCTGTCAATATGTATGTGACGTTACAACTCTAATTAACCAATACATGTTCATAGTCATGATTTTCGATATTTGCAGCTTCTCCGAGTTTAATGTCTTCTAATATTTGAATTGTTTCATAGGTACGTTTGTTGGTGACTGAATTGGAGGCAGCTTTAGAGAACAAACATGTGGTCTGCTACATTAAGTATTTTGACAAGCTTATTCGAGGTGCTGTGACAAGGAGGTACCCACTTGTAAACGTTTATCGTTACGAAGATGTGTTTCCTACAGCTGAGCATCTTTCAAAGGAATCAGGAATTGAAACTGCAACAATTGAGTGTAATAAGAGATAAAAATGATGTTGAAACTGCAGCAATGAAATGTACAACCTTGTTATGTGCCCTGTTAAGAAGACCGAAGGAAAACTCAAGCGGAATTAATTTTCATGGTTTGTTATGATGCCTCATTAGCTGCTATGCTGAGATAGTATTTGAATCAGCTCTTTTGTGTTCAGACTTTTGCTTTTTGGATGCTTACATGACATATTAGAAGCCATTAGTTTGTTCTCTTGAAAATGAAAGCTAATGGTTACTAATATCATATTAAATGTATTCTACTATTTTGAATCTTTCACTTCATTTTACTAGCTAAGTATGTTTATGGTCGTCATGTCAAATGATTGACACAAGAAGGTTATGTATAATATCTACATGTACACCTTAATTTAAACTTAATATCTATGTTGTACTTAAGATGTATGCAGTTCTAATCTACTTACATTCTGTTTTGTTTGACGTTTAATACAACCTCATAAGTAACTACATCTAGCATGGGCACTCCGTGCGTTGCACGGAGTCCCATTTTACTAGTAATAAATATATGAGATGATGTTCAAATGCTTTTGCTTTTGTTGGGATGGGTTATACTTGTTGTGACCCCTTCAACTGGGTTGGGCCAATTTCAACGGATCCATCAACCAATTTGGGCTTACTCTCATCGTTAGATGCGCCTTTGTTGCCCCGATAAATAGTGTACAAGATTAGTTGTATAGCTCCAAGCCCACATCCAAAACCATTAGGAATCTACATATATATATATATATATAGCACAACATAAATAATATATCACAAAATCAGTTATTTCCAACATTTACTATGACATGACACCCTGAAACATTAATTTTTTTAAAAGTCGATTCTATAGTATAAAATCGACTTTAAAGCATGTGATCCTAACGATCGACCAATCGTATAGTTATGATGCCATAATAATGAGTTTGGTATAATGTTTAGTAAAGGTGTAACGTGCTAAAGAGAGTACTTACAGCAACGAAAGGGTCTTTTCCGAGTAGGCCAAAAACAAACCAAGAGGTGCCACACAAGAACACGAACAAGGACAATAAGAAAGGCATGAACTCCACGCTCTTCGTTTTTATAACTAATTTCTGCATATTCCATACACTCGTATTACTTAAATCCACCAAATTTCATGTTCGGATTAACAATGTCTTAGAAAATATTTAGAAAACTACAGAAGTACAGTTAAACCCGATCCTGAAGAAATTGTTGAAACATTCCGGATCCACCAAGAAATCACCATGCACAGAGGAAACTCACAGAGAATAACAAAAAATTCTCCACCTCTGCGCATCGGGGATTTCTCCATCATTTTTCTACATGCAACATTGCTTAATTAACGGAAATCAGAACATTATGGTAAAAACGCGGTTTGACATGAGAGAGAAAGGAGGTGGGAGAGCTTACAATAATGGTGAGAGGTGAAGCATACATAGCAATGGAGAAGACGGTGGCCGCAAGACCGCAGAACAGTTTCCGGGTTTTGCCATGGAGGGCAAAAATGGAAATTGAAACTACTGCTGCAAAAACACTTGCAATTAAAACAAACAGTCCAAATATTTTCCTTTTTTCCTTCATTGGAGCAAAAAAGATGTAAATAATGACATATATTGTCTCAATTGCAGCTCCTGTCCCATTTATTGTTGAAACAAGCAAGTTGTGTTCTGATACTATTGGCAACCCATACCTGTTTCAATTTACATAATAAAAATATAAGGATCAAATTATAAATATACACATAGTAAAATTAAGTTTTTTTTAGCGGGTTTTTCTTAATTTTTTTTTTTTAAGGTAAATTTCTTCGTAGGAGAATTCAAAATGGACAAATTAAAGAAAAATATTTTTTCCTCAAAAAAATAAATAAATAAATTAAAGAATTACCAAGTTGAGAGCAAGCAATTGAGCAAGGTCATAATGTAGGGTACCCCAGAAAACTGTTGTGTAGATTTCTTCTGAAAAATCCTCTTAAATGTCAACCTATAATATATTACATGATGACAAGTCTATGTTACGACGCTATGGATTATGTATATAAAAAGACAAAACATATATTAACATTTACCCGAGATCTCACTTATCAGATTCTTTTGTTTGTTTAAATACATGAATGAGAGCCCTTAAAATTACAGACCATCCGGAAAAAAATTCTTGATCCACGAATAGGTTGAACAATAAATTAACGAACAAGACTTAAACAATAGATTTAACTTCTTTATTGAACAACCAACCTCGAGACGAGCGATAAAATGAAAATGATGATGATGATGGATTTACGGACACGTACAAAAATTTAAGTCAATAGGGCAACTGATCTGAAAAATATCACTAATATGCATAGTTTTAATTTTTTTATTTGTCTTTTTAAAAAAATTTATTGCTCCCCATTCGAGATTGAATGCATCTGAGTGTAAGAGATAAGAGATTATCAACTTACAATGGTGACAAGAAGAGAAACAGAGCAGTCGCATTTCCTGCATTTAAAAAAAGAAAACAAGTGCATTTTTAAATAAATTAGAGCAAGAAATCAAAAGCTATATAATTCATCCAGAAACAGAAAACCCAGAAAAATTCAAGCAACATACTTACCAAAAATCCCAAACACAAAATGAGCAATATGCTCCATTATTTGCTGTATTTTTTTGTTTTTTAACAGCTAGCTGTATACTATATAGCCAAAAAGAAGAACTCAAGAAGCAAGAAAACTGTGTGAGTTTTGGCTGCTTTTTTGTGTGTGTGAGTGTCTGTGAGAAAAAAGGTAGCTTAAATAGGCGGTGAAGAAAACATTATCAGAATTGGATATCACAACTACGTCAAAAACTTATCACAAGTATCCATTTTACCCGGATACACATTTTGACTGATAGTTAATTAGTTATTGCTTGCGGATCCAGAAAATTTTCTCAACGAGACATCAAAATAAATTTTAAGATCTAATGAAAATATTAGTAGTATTTTTGTATTTTTTTTATCAACAAAACTATATTCTTTTAATACAATTTTCTTTTTTTTCTTCGGATCGCAATAGGGACACCGGTCCCCCTCGATGAGTGTAGGCTCACCCCTGGTCGTAACGTGTACTAACCTACCAAAAAAAAGAATTATGTATATTACCCAACTTTTTGTTGTTATATGAAGAGTAAAGTTACCGACATAGTCTTTTTGCCACAACGAACTATACACTATAATCTTACACAATTGATTATTATAGGTCTACATCATCATCATTGAATCTTACATTATGTAGGACCTATTGATTAAAATATAGACTTAAAATGATCAATGATGCGAAATTATATTTGCGTCTGTGTGTCACCAGTATTACCTTATAAATGGAAGGAATGTGTTTATGGGTGTTTTATTGACATCACATTAAATCTATTTTGGGTTATATTTGATTTTACAGATGCTGAAAATAAAAATTCAACATCTGCGAAATCGAATATTAAGTTTATATTCGATTTTTACATAGATCAAATATCATTGTGATGTCATGAATGTAGATTCGTTATGGTGCTATTGACGACTTATGTGCTTTTTATTAACACCAAACAACACTTTCTAGACACCATGTAAAATTTACTTCTTGTTATTCATAACTGTATAAAACTAACCCATAACATGACACCATAGTGGTTATAACGGCCTTATCGTTATCTACTTTTCATTAAATACATTTTGTTGTTGTTTTTATCATTCAAAGAATCGAGTTTAATTTCTTGGGCACGATTATTGAATCGAGCCGTCAAAATTCAATTTTTCTCGATGAGAATCGATTTTGGAAATGTTGATTCTAAAATTGAGTATTCAAAAGTTAATCATTATGGTGGATTGAATATGGTTAAAAAGTACGGAGTAATTGTTTGGTGCAATTAAAAGCTCCAAGAAAGTTTAGGGATCGCCCAAAACACCACGACGACACTATCGTGCACTGCAAATGGGTCTTAGGGTGTATTACATTCATTCACTTGGTATAACAATAAAATTAGGCTAATCAGCATTGCACCATAATTCATAACAAGAAAGGACATGACTTGCACAAATTGTATAGCTCAATGATTAAAACGCACGAGACACTGATGACAAATCTGATCTTGTGTTAGAGTGTGAATATATGATTCTGTAAAAGGACGACTCTTTCTAGTAAACAATATGTACATACAAATGAAGCATTTTACACACGAAGTCATGCATTTGTAAATTTTGATTTACATCATCCACCAAGTCTTAAAGTCGAGAATACAAGGCTCTTCTGATTTAGGCCCAACTCCGTAGTTGGTCACCGGTGTTGTGTCAAGGCTAACCAGTGACGACATAGAGCTGAAAATTGCATTGTCTCTCTCAATTTGAAAAAATCTACTAATATATGCGTATGCATATTGTTTATCCCCTAATTATTTTATTTGACTTTTTAAAATTTTTACTGTCCTCCTTACCGAAGAGCCTAAAAATGAGATACTATAAAGGCATTTTACAACACTTTACTTTTGTATCATCAAACATTTTGTTTTATTACGAAAATTGTCTTGATACATAATAATGGTAGCTTTTATTTGTTATACATCTCTGTCTACTGCAAAAGAACCACGTGCTTTCTTTCACAAGTCATGAAAAAGTTTGAAAATTTCTGAATGCATTATGTTAGCAATTGTTTGGACAAACCTTCAAATGCATTTTTTTATTTTAAAAAGAGGAACTTCAACTGCATTTCAATTGTATAAAATCATACATTAATATAACTTCAAATGATTATTATTATTTTATTTCACGTACATAAGATTTTTCTTAAAATAAATTTTATAATCCCGTACGTCCCTAGGATTAGCGGAGAACATAAATCAAATGATGTGTCTGCGATGATTCAGTGCATTCAGACTACGTTTAATACGAGAATCGAAATTTTGTTTGTATTGTAATGAAAAAAAGAAGTACAAGATGAGAGCAAGCACGGGCAGAGCTAGGATTTTCATCTTGGATGAAATTTAATGACTATACTTAGAGTTCGTCGGGTGGGCTGGATTAAGAATATTTTATGGAACAAACTAGACTACATAGATTTTATAGTGTAATATTTTTAGGAATTGTAATTTTCAGAGATGACCGGTGGGAAGAAGGCAACAGATCAGAGCGTGTATTAAATGTATTTCCTTCAATAAACGAGGGTATTATTGTTGAACAATATACACATGCATTTTCCTTAAAATTAAAGTGAAATTGGATTTTTTTTTTCCTTCTAATTTGTTGTTTTTCGTTTACTAGACAAACGATCACGAACAAATTCGTAATAATTTAAACGAACCAAGTTAAAATAACAGATACTCGATTCGGCTCATTTTGTTGACAAGAAATATTTGCATGCAACATAACGGAAAAAAAAAAAGAGAAGATTTGTCCACTGTATATTCATCACAACGTAACATATACATCTTCGTCTTATAATAATTTTAAATAATAAACAAATTAATTGATTAAAAGCTTATTTTCCTCAACAACAAAAAAAAAAAAACTTTTATTTAATGGAAAATTAGGGATAAGGACACAATCTGAAATATTTTTAAGTAACAGGACAGCTACATATTTTTTATAGGGAGAAGGACAACTGCATAATTTTTATAGCGAGAAGGACAAACAGTGAATCCCGAAAATCGGTGAATCTCCTCGGTGAATCCCGAAATCGGTGAATTTCGACAGAAATCCGAAAATTAGTGAATTTCGACGATGAATTTTGAAAATTAGTGAATTTCGACAGTGAATTTCGTCGGTGAATTTAAACGGTGAATTTTGAACACAAGTGAATTTCGACAGTGAATAAATAGTTTTGTCCTTTATGCAAAAGTTTCAAAAAACTGTCCTTCTACTCAATTGATGAAATATTTCTGTCCTTCTCCCTCATTCCCCCTTTAATTAATGAGAAAATAGACAGATTACTAGGTATAATCTGTTTCAATATCTTTACGCAAACGCTCACTTTAAAATGGGGCACGAGATGCAATTACGAAATGACACAAACCACACGGATACTGTATTGAGAAATTATTGGGTGCACCTGTCGGAGTGCATTAATGTGCCAAAATATAGACCTTTTATTTTTAAATTGAATTTAAATGATGTGTTTCATATTTATTTACGCATCAAATCGATGCAAATAGATATACCCCACCCAATAACTTTCCTGTATATTGGGGTTTAGTAAACTTAACTTCACTTTCATGCCGTCTTTATCACGAGTGAATGTGATTATTGAAAATTTTCACTCCACTTTTAATAGAGTAATTTTGTTCAAATATTTAATGTCTAAATGAAGAAGTTTAGTTCAGACATTTACCCTACCCTTAACTAAAAGACACACTCTGCAGACATCATCCGGACCGAATTTCATAACGCACAACACGGCTCGTAATTTTCTTGTGAGAGAGAGCAAGGTTATGGAATTCAACGAGGTAGCACCACGTTGAGTTTACACCATAAACCACGTTTTTCCAGGGATGAAAAAAAAAGGATATACGTCTACTATACAATAATCACTACATATATACATCTTCACTTAATCATGTTATTAAATAATAAAAAGACTTAGTTTAATAGACAGTGAATGACATGGCATAATTTGGAGAACCTAAAATTCGTTTAGAAACTCCCTTTTTACTGCTAATTGTGCTGATGCTGGTGGCTGCAGCACTTAAAAATGTTTTGTGCTGATGCTGCCACCTTTAATAGCTAATAATTCACTATCACTTTTTATAAAATGTTTATCTAATAATTAATGGGGCATCAGATGTGATTCAGAAAAACACACAAACCGCACGGCCACTGTATACTTTATCCTTTCACTTTTTTTTTTTCTTCTTTCTTTTCTTTGTTTTGAGGAAATACATCACTTTCATGTACTACTAGTCTTTAATTACATTCATAAGAAATACAGCTAGAAGATGTCACCTTTAATAGCTAAGTCAAAGCCTATTACACGATTGAGAAAACTTTAACTTATGGTGCAAACGTATTTGAGAGAATAAAGGGGTCTGCTCTTTGTGATGGACCAACCTGTGAAGTGTATACGACTAAAACAACGTCGTTTTGATCCAGATATAGAACACACCAAAACACCGTTTGTTTTGACGTGTAACCCTTCATGGGATGTAAGGGATGGGCCTGTCGCTGCCCCTTTGCTTGGTATAACTCCTACATGTCTATTGCACCATAATTCTTCACCTACACAATCTCATCTAATGCTCAACCTAACAGTGGAGCTAGGGGGGGGGGGGGGGGGGGGGGGGGGTTGTGTGGAGAGAAAAGGGTTGCCTACAAAGATTTCTTTTAGCTATGAAAACAAGTGCAACCAATTCTTACATTCTCAAACACAAATGGGTTTCATCAAGGCAAAGGCATGGGAGGTTTCCACCTGTTGAATTCCACCAGATCCCGATTGACGATAGTCCCATCATGCAACCAAAATGTTTCTGATGATTGGTGGAACTTCCTTACTTTCTTCTGAAGTTCCCATATAATCGCAGTAAATGCAGAACACGGTTCGGATTCCGAAGCATATACCCATAAACACCTGATCTGCCTACCCCCAGCTATCATTTCTTCTATTCTTTTATCTGTAAAAATAAAAATAAAAACAAACAAAAAAAACATTATAAACTTACTGCCATGGAAAAGGATACAAGGGTAAGAATACCTGGATAAAGAATATACCCGGGTGCAATTTTTTGAAAAATATAGGATACAGATAAAAAGAGCATATTTACGCGGACCGAGTTGTGCATATTAAAACTATAAGGACTAAATAACAATTACTTAAACACGCAGAATAAAACAAATATTAGTGGTTGTCTTCATTTTTGGTATTTTTTCCCATCATTTTGGAGAGCTTTCATTCATTATGAAGCGGTTTTTACTCATTTTTCAACATGGTTCTTCAACTCACAAATCCAAGCTATGGATATGCATATCCGAATCCCCTTTAAAAAGACTACAAATTCGCCCTCACGTGTGTATCCAAGTATCTAGTACGTATCTGTGTTGAACAGTATCGGATATGGGACACGTGACCGGACAAAAGTATCTGCGTATCAAGTGATTACCTGGTATCTTTTCCAAATGGTCTAGTAGAGCAGGACCAATAATAGTGGATGGCAGTTTGATTGATATCTCTCTGTAGTCGATTACATCCTGAAATGGTAACTCCACTTGATCTGATAGAATTACCGGCACGCATTCCTGTTTTCAATAAACCAGAACTTAGAAGTGAAATATGAAGTTGTGGTGGAATCATAAGCAAAGGTTTGGAATAAGACCACAAAAAAGGACTCGTAAAACCGAAGCGTCCATGATGACTCGCCGCGAGGAGCTAGACAGAATTTGGCATTGCGAAGATGCTCGAAATATTCCCTCCTTCCTAGTTTTTCAGGGCCTGACAACTTCAACTCTGGAGATTCTAGCTGTTTAAAGAGTCAATATATGATTCTTAGAAACATAATTTTGGTCATGACAGAGAAAACGTAATCATGCTTAACTCATCCATTACAACCAATGTAAACAGAGGACTGGGGAAAGGGGGGAGGGGCACTAAAAGACAACCACAGCAAAGGCAAAGGTACATACTCTGTCTGGGAATTGTTTTGCAAGCTTTATCAACTCGAGACGGCCAACTTTTCCCTGAGCTCGACCTAAAAAGTTGGCTAAATATTTCCTCTTTGTTAATGGCAGAGGTTCAACTAGCCTAGACCCACTAGTAGTCATTCCATCCTCTATATTTCCAGGAATAATGACATCTTTCCATGTATTGAAGGAACTCGTATCTCGTTTATCGGTCCTGTCTCCCTGGATAACATTAAAGGACAAGTATTACTAGTTATGTGTTCTGTACAATAAAAGACGCATAACTAACATGCATCATTAGTTGTACCTCAGGGGTAAGTATTATCGAACGATTCAAGTATACCGCCCATGACTTGAACAAATGAGCTCCAGCACCACTGCAGATAAAAATAGATAGTTGAGACACCTAAACTAGCGGAAGGTGAGAAAAAACAGAAAATATAAGAAATACAAGAGCGGTAATAAACTTAACTAGAGGCAAATAAAAACAGCATAGGCTAGAGTAGCAATGAAACCAAAGTAAAAAAAAGGTGTGAAAGGCTTCATAAAAGATTATCAAGACTCTCAGTTGGAGACTAACGAATAAGTCAGCAATCTAAACATTTGGGTTGTATGAGCGACTATATTCTTAGACAAACTTCACATGATTCATCTAATAATACGATCAATCCAAAAATAGGTTATAACATTCAAACCTTGGGAAGATAAAAATATGATTCCGTCCACCTGACAGTCGAAAATAAGGCATTTGGCTAAGTACCTGAAAGAAATGCGCTCCAGGAATTTAGGGAGGAAAATCAACAATAATCAAGCACGCATTTAAACAACTGACTAGTAAATGCAATGGAATGATTCAAATCCAAGACGTGGTCCACATTAATACCAGAAAATCAGGCAATATAAAAAGCCTCCAACGTAGGCTTAAAAATCGAGGAACAAACCTGGACATATGTCTGATTAATTTCTTTGTCATTTAAACCACCCATCATCCGAACGCATTTAGCATAAGCCGGAACAAAGAAAAAATCTGCTTCCTCTTTGTTTCTTGTCCGGAACCTTGATTGCAAGAACAACCTGTGTATTTTAACCTACAGGGTGAAGAAGAAATCTTTGAAAGGAAACACCTAAAATAACAGAAGAATTATAAGATGGTGAATTTCTATACATGCCCTTATCATGTAAGACAGATTACGAAGAGTATGGGGCACCATTAACAAAAAATGGATATTGTAATACCGCTATGAAATGGCTTATTGTGTACACCATAGCATCCTTCTAGAATTTCTCAATTGGTACGAGACATATGAGAAGTTGTAAACAAGTTTCCAGAGAAGATCAAATGCCAAAAACTATATCATTTTACCAATCGGATCTTTACGTTCACTCAACCACTGAATAAGGACATTGAGGTTTAGTTTCTTCAGAAAAAACAGTCTACCTATCAGTAAAACTATCAATCCTAAAATCAACAGGCAGGCAAGTTTATGTCATGTTACAATTTTTTCATAAAGTAGACGAAATTCCAAATACCAATCGGAACCTCAATAGTTGTATCGACGGTATATACACCACCTACTATAAAAAGCATAGAACTTACTATAATTAAAACAAAAATTCAACACCCCACAATACATAGAAATTGCCACAGTGGCAAAGCCTGATAAACACATGCTTTGTTCAGCAAAAGTATCAGCTCATTCAGCAAAAACACATGCTTTTCATTTAGGTTCACTAATTACTTTGTTCAACTTCAGCAAACTAAGGAGTAAAATCTACTTCAAGCTAAACTAAACAATTTTTTACAGAAACGTATTGTCAGCATTCCCTTACAAATAAAACAGAACGATGCTCAAATTAAAAAACAAATGCTGAAAATCGGGTGAAAAAGTACCTGCGTGCCCCACTGGCCTTTAACACATGAATCCGGAGAAATCTTCCCATCACGGCCGTATAGCAACAATTTCAACCCATCGATCTCGTTTTCATCATATACATACACCTTCAGCGATAAATGAGCGCCGAAACCACGGCTGGGCCAGCTGACGGACCCGTCGGAAAGTACTTGAACGGCGTCGTTCTCGTTGTACCGACCGGACCGAACAACCACATTGGAGAGCGATGAAGATGTGGTATCACAGAGAAGTCTAGTGATGAAGAACGTGGAAATGACGAGAGCAAGGGCTCCGATCTGGTGCGTGCGGGTACAGGGCGTTGTCGTGAGGCGGGTGTTCTTGCTCTGTATCCCCGCCATTTTCAGTTTCTACACCAGTGTGAACCGGAACTCGAGTGGAGAAGAGGAGGATGTTAAAGAAATACGTTAAACGACGTCGTTGAACTTTATTCTGTAAAAAAGACTAAACACTTTTTAAAACAAGAGGGGGTCTATTGGCACCCTCAATTTACTACTAGCATTCCTATTACTTTCGGTATAATAAAAAATTATTTTGGCATCCGGTGATTTTTTATAAAGGAACGTCAGTCATACTGGTGTTCCTTGTTGAACAACGACGTCAGTGGTGTTAACAAGGAACACCAGTGTGACTGATGTTCTCTATATACAAAGTGTTAAAACTTAGAAACGTCAGTCCACGACTTTCCACTGGTGTTCCTTGTAGCACACCAACGCCAGTGTCATTGAACGTTGGTGTTCAACAAGGAACACATACTAGTGTGACTGACGTTTTTTTCATTCGAAAAAATAATCAAAAAATGGGACTGGAAGTAAAAACAGGGGTGCTAATAACCCACCTAAAACAATTTTACAAATATTCAAGTGAAAGGAGATTCATTCACACTCCAGGCGTTATGCCATGACATGTAGTTATCGTAGTTGAAATAAATAAGAAGAAATGCATCCCTCTAATTGACGGGATTTATCGAAACTGTCATAACACAATTGTCTTTAGCAGATGATAGAGGAAACGCAACTATTGGGGATGAATGTGGGATTTTTTTGTTGCGTTCATTCAGCTATTGCAGGGCAAGTACATGCCTTTAACCAAGGCCCGAATTGATTTTGTGTTTGTGTTTCATGCATTCGGTTTAACTTCGGTGTCAGGAACCACAATATTGTGGGGGGGGGAACAAGCCGGAACAATATCTTCTTTGACCATTAGATGGAATGGATGTAAAAGACACCACGTGAGTGAAAAGCATAAATTGTGGAATGAGAGAATATGGTAAGAAGAGCAATAAAAAGAAACGACACTTAAAAGGTTTGACAAAGAATAATAGGAGAAAATCCTTGAAAAAAAAAAGTGGCAAACACTCTACCATGAAGAGATCAATTGTAATCACAATAAAACAATTTTACTAGTTGTCTAAGGAACAAACTTATTACAACCAAACATGGACTTAGACACGCTAAGAAAGGAAGCGTGACTTGTGCTGAAGTCTCTGGAGTGAAGAGACTTCTTAGGCTCCGTTTGTTTTGAGTTGTAGTTTTTTTTGGAGTTGTTTTGGGAGTTTTTTATAGATAAAGTGATTAAAGTAATGATTAAAAAGTTGATGGGGTAAAATAAAGTAGAATAATGATTGGTGTAGATTATGAAATAATTGGTGAAATAAAGTAGAATAATGAATAAAATAATGGTAAAAAGGTAATAAAGTTGATAAAGTGAAATGATGAGAGATGATTTAATATTTTTTCATTTGTAATTGAAGATTTGATTGGCGTGAGAATTGTAAGAAATGATTGGTAATGTGATAGAAAAAACTCCAAAAAAAAACATCTTGCAAAACAAACACAACCTTAATGGTGAGAAGCTCCATCTAATACAACTCATCCTTGATAAGTCCCTTGAGAAGAGGTTGGCATGTAATCTTGTCCTTCATAAGACAGTCAGAGTCAATAAATTCAACAAAGATAGGATTATCTGATATATATAAGCTTAGAGATACTAATTATTTTTTTTTTGTGATTTCAAGAACATGTAAAATACTGTCGAGAGTGATATATCCAGGTTGAGTATGAAGAATACTAGTTCTTACAACATGTTTATTGCATACAGCTTTACCGTTATCCACAACCAATGTCTCAATGCCAGTGTAACCAGGATTCAAGTGCAAGTTGTCCAAATCTGAAGTAACATGATTGGTGGCACCAGTGTTCAAGTACCAAGAGTTGACATGTGTCATAGATTATTGACTGAAATTTTATAAAACTCTCAAATACTAACCATGGTTGGTTTTGATTTGCAAAACAATATAAGTCGGTTTGGTTTGAAAAAAATAGTAACTCGGACCAAACCAAAACACAATGAAAACTAGGGCTGTAAATGAACGTCAGTATTCGATTCGATTCGCTGTATTCGGCTCGAAAAAGCTCGATTCGAGTTCGATTCGAACCTTCGAACGTCGAGCCGAACGTTAGGTATTTGATATTCGTCTATCGAGCCGAACAAGATCGAACACGTTCGGCTCGAACTTTTTATATTTAAAAAAAAACTATATATATATAATATATATATATTATATATATTATAATATATAATATAATATATTATATATATTCGAACGGTTCGAGCCGAACATGTTCGAACGGTTCGAGCATGTTCGAGCCGAGCCGGACCGAACATGTTTCCTAATATTCCAGTTCGAACCCGAGCCGAACCTTGCTAAACTAAGGTTCGATCAGTTCGAGCCGAGCCGAACCTTAGGTTCGAACCTTTCGAGCCGAACTCGAACCCTGCACATGTTCGGTAGGGTTCGGCTCGTTTACAGCCCTAATGAAAACCGATGGTTTACGAGCAACTAAAAAAAATTTACAAAAATATGTGTAGATATATCCGCATATATAGAAACACATATACCCCATAAAAATAAATATACACACATACATATACGTGTATGTATATGCATATGCATGTGTATGTGTATACAAAGAGTCTCTCTCTCTATATATAAGTGTATGCGTTTTTATATGTACATACATATTTAGCTTAATTTATGTTTTCTTACAAGAATATATTTTGATATATGTATGCTCGGTTGGTTTGTTTAGTTTTGGTTAAAAACTTGCAAATAAAATGATCCAAACCAATCGAGTTTCGGTTTGATTTAAAAACGAACAACAAATTTTTGTTTTCGTACGTTTTTTTTTTAAGTTGAGCCGGTTTGGTTCTCGATTCGGTTTGTGTTGATTGGTTTTCAACCTTACATGATATCTTATCTTATACTAAAAAAACATTGAATTACAAACGTGTAAGGGTGAAGTACAATGTACCTTGCCTTAGTGGTTTCCACTATGATCTAACCTGGCTACCCAGTGGGTAGACCAGGCCTCGAACCTTGCTAGGGGCGAATTAATGGATGTGTGTGGTTCCTTTCGTATATGAAAAAAAAAACAAGAGAAGACACAAAGACCCTAACCATACTCAAACAATAATAAATAACCCAACGAAGAGAGATCTGCACCCTATTTTTGAAGACGATGAACACATGCGAGAGAATCTGTCTCTACTATAATCCGCTTATGGCCACGAGATGAAGTTAGAAAAAGTGCTTGGAAAATTGTTGTAAGCTCCCGTGCTTCGACATTCAGGTTGCCCATGATTCTCTACAACATCGAGTGAAGAATCTGCCCGTCATGATCACGGAAAACAACTCCTATGTGTGACGCTCCACCTACACTATTTGTATCTGTATCGACTTTAATCACGCCGTGTGAGGGCCAGGACCATAAGGATAGCCAAGTGGCCCTTGTTGTGCGCACCAGGGAGGTCTGCATGGAATGAATATAGTTTATCGCTTCCTTAAGTGCGTTCACGAACAGGCCACCGAAATCTACGGGCCTATCATCATGTAACCAGGCACACCTGGCCTCCCAAATACACCAGATGATCGTGAGAAGCACACCTAATTCCTCCACATCACACATGTCGCTTAGTGCTTGCAAAAGGCCTGTGAAATGAGGAGACATGTGGAGAGCCACACGCAACCGATCATAATGATTTACTGGCACAATAATTAACATTGAATCTAATGAAATATTTTTATGTAATCGAGGACAATTTAAGATTCAATTGCATTATTTTACTTTTTTTATTTTGCGAAATGTTGACTCTCATTATTTCAGTGTCTTTTTTATCGGTGAAATTGATATAAAAAACAATGAATATTCTTTTTGATATTCTGGCCTCTTAATCTTGAGTATTTGGATTTGAGTCACATTGAAAACAAAAGAGTGTACTTGTATATTTCGTTTTCGTAAATAAAATAAATTTTTTTTTGAAAGTTAAATTTAAAATGGGCCAATTATTTAAAAGGACTGATTTTCAACTTATTAGAGGTAATAGGACACTCCGAAATCTTATTTAGTTATAAGGACATTCTAATTTGAAGTGGATAAAGAGGAAGAAGGGAAAAAAGGAAGGAAGGGAAAGAAAAAAAAAACGCTCAAAGAGGGAAAAAGAAAAAAAAATATATATAAAAAAAACCAACTCCACCCAACGTTCATTTTTTTATTTTATTTTTTTAATTCACCATATTTCTAAACGTCATATATTTTGATCTAAAACTCGGATTATCATAATTTTTTCACTAAAATTCATATTTTTTCGTCTTCTTTATTTTAAAATCAAATTTAATATTTTTCCGAATAAATTTCATAAATCAATTTTTTTTCTTCATAAAAATCGACGTGGCGTATTGATCACCGTCATACATTGATCACCTACCCCGATGCATTGACCACCGGGATCCATTAACCGCCGCGATTCATTGACTACCATGATGTATTGACCGCCGCGATCCATTGACAACCTTGATCAGTGACATGTCATTGTAACGATTTATGCGAATGACGTCTCATCAGTAGCGATTTATGCAGTGACTTCTTATTGTAGCGATCTACATGCAGGTGGTGTCTTATTGTATCGAATTATACGGTGACGTGTTATTGTAACGATTTAAGCAGTGACGTGTTATTGTAACGATTTATTCATACCTTTGGTTGTAAAAATCTGCCTTTAAACAAACAAAAAAAAATACAGTTATTTTACAAAGTTATCGAATATTTAAACCAACACTAATCAAATAAACCAAGATCAATCAAATATTTAAAGATAACAAAGAAATAAAGTTACTTTACAAAGTTATCAAATGTGTGTATCAAGTTGTATATGCGGTGACATCAATATCATTGCATCGCTTATCTAATTGTAAATACGGACATCAATGTCATCGCTTCGACATCAATGTCACCGTATGTCATCATGTCCCTGCGCATCAAACATCAATGCCACCGCATAAGTCATCAATGTCCATTGCGTCGACATCAATGTCATTGCGTAAGTCGTCGATGTCATCGCATCAAACATCAATGTCATTGCGTATAAGTCACCAATGTCCTGCATCGACATCAATGCCATTGCGTAAGTCATCAATGTCATCGCTCTTGAGACATCGATGTCATTTCGTAAGTCATCATATGCCATCGCTTTCCAGCGTTTTTTTTTTTTTCTTACTTAAAAATAAAATAAAAAAATAAAAAAAACCTAACATCAGAATATCCAGCGCTTCATTTTTCTTTCTTTTTTTTTTTTTTTTTTTTCCTTCCTTCCTTTTTTTTTTTTCTTCTTTTTTATCCACTTGAAATTAGAATGTCCTTATAACTAAATAAGTTTCCTTCTTAAAATTAAAATGTCCTTATAACTAAATAAGATTTCGGAGTGTCCTAAATGATCATTAAGTCTCTAGCGACGGCCTTATAACTAATTTTGCCATTTAAAATTTAAAAAATAAAAACACCAAAGGAGAATAATGTCTTTTTAGCACTACACTCTAAACCTTCATTTTTTTTATTAATAAAATTTGCATTCGACGTAAACCGACTTCATCGAGAGCATAGAGCATTGGTGTCGTTATCGTTTGAGAATTTTTAGCGAACAGTCGAGGGGCATTTCAAGAGGATTCTTTTGAGAGCTGATCGGCGATGGCGCACCGGCGAGACGTGGACGAGGAGGAGGAGGAGGAGGAGGAGCAGATGGACCCAGAGGACGACGAGGAGGTGGATGAGTATGGAGGCTATGACGACGAGGAGGAAGACGAGGAGGAAGAAGAGGAGGAGGAAGACGAGGAGGATGAAGAGTACGTCGGCGGAAAGACCGGGAAAAAGAGGGGCAGATCGAACAATGATGCGTCCGGACGCAGAGGGAAAAAGAGTAAGACAGGAGGTGTGCAGGACCTTTTTGATCTGGAAGCGGTGGTGTCCGATGATGAAGAGGGAGAGGAGGAAGACGAGGGCGAAGAGGGTAAAGCTTTTTTCTTTTTACCTTTCTCGAAATTTATCTTGCATTATATTCAATCAGGATGAACTGAGAGAAGAGGGGCAGCACCCTTGCTATTACTGGTTTGCATCTGTTGCATCTATTTTTAATACTCCAGTGAATGCTGGTGGCTTACATTGTTTGATTGTCATGGTTAGATAGGCTTAATGAGGTACATTATATCTATCGTCCTCGTTTACTTCTGTACCCTGTTGTGTAATGAGTTTTGTTCTTTAGGTGTGTCTGATGGAAGTTTTGATTGATTAAAATAGGTGGGCTGGAGCTTTGTCACTTGTTATTTTTTGATTTTTGTACCCCGTAATTGGTTTGGATGCGTATACATTTGTACGTGGACAACAATATGGATTTCAGGATTGGGAGGCATAGAAATGTTGGACAAAACATGATTGATCGTTATTACTAGTTTAGGCTGATAGTGTTTGATATTGTTTGCGTTCTGGAATATGAAACAAATTTCGATCCCAATCCTAGGCTCCTGGCCTTCTCAATGCCTAACCTGGGTAAAGCATGAATCTTTGTGACGCAGAAGAGCAAATGGACATCATATATATGCAAATTGCATAACATAGAAAGCTCAAAGCTAAATATTGCAGTCGTCATATTGTTGGTCATGAGATACTTATAGCTTTTGCATCTCTTGTTGAAAATGTAGAGATATATGGACGTGATCAATAAGAAGGTTGATGTATGACCAGTTAGGACGGTATAGTTACGAATAGGAGATTCGTGAGCTTTGTTTATTAGTTTTTGGATTCGTTAGGACGATTGACTGTTCTTGATGGGGAGATACGTGAGTCTTGCTTTTAAGTTCTTGGACTTGGAGATTTGCTGCTATTGGAACTATTTATAGAATTCAAACTTTATTCTTATGAACATGTTCTTTTCTCTGGATATTTAATAACAAATTATAGGCATTCCATTACGAGGCTATTAATATAGTTCAGCTTTGCATCTTTTGTAATATTGTTCCTTCAGTAGTCCATCCTTGTTTCTATACAAGCAATATCCGCTATTTTTTTGTTTTTTAGATTTCATAGTGCGGGATGGTGCTGATGTACCGGACGAAGAGGATGTAAGACGGATGCCTCGTCATTCACTGTTTCCTCACGATGATGATCAAGAAGAAGATATTGACGCTATTCAGAGGCACTTAGAGGAAAAATATGGTAGGAGAGAGGCAGACTATGATGACGAGGGGACGGAAGTAGATCAGCAAGCTCTTCTACCATCCGTGAGAGATCCTAAGTTATGGATGGTTAAATGTGCGGTATGATGATTAGGCTAGTTTTCTTTGAACTAAAATGGGATTGTATGCATGTTGGTTTTCACATCTGTTTTTGTTTTAGATTGGGCATGAAAGGGAGGTTGCAGTTTGCTTAATGCAGAAGGCTCTTGATAAATGGCCAGAAATACAAATCAAATCAGCTATAGCTCTTGATCATCTCAAAAACTATATTTATATTGAAGCAGATAAAGAGGCCCATGTTAAGGAGGTTTGTTTTTGCAGGCTTGTTTCCCTAATTAAATTCCTTTTTTTTAGCACTTTGGAATTTAATAATAGTTCATCCTGGTGTATCCTTTTCTAATTATTTCGCAGGCATGCAAGGGAATGCGTAACATATATGCAGCAAAATTAATGCTTGTTCCGATAAAGGAGATGACTGATGTGCTCTCTGTTGAGAGTAAGGCTACTGATCTGTGTAGGGATACTTGGGTAAGAATGAAGACAGGAACATATAAAGGAGATCTTGCCAAGGTAGTAGTTCTTTTAGTTGGCCTTTTGTTTATTTTGTTCCATTGTCCATATTTTATTTTCTCATCTTGGAAAACATTACTTTTTTTCAAGATCGTGGATGTGGATAATGTGCGGCAGAGAGCAACCGTGAAATTAATCCCACGAATCGACTTACAAGCCCTGGCAAGCAAGCTGGTTAGTTTTTGATATCTGTTTTTACTTTCTGCATGCATCCTTAGCTGCGACCTATTATTTTATTAATAATTTCTTTGAGTTTGAGATGATGTCTCAACCTTTTTGATCTTACTGTCACCTGTCTTTTGGGAAAAATGGTTCATGCATTTTGTAAGTGGACCACATGCTTGGAGTGCTTTGTAAACGCTTTAACAACTTAACGTTTAAGGCAGATGGTGGTTTACTATTACAAACTTTCCCGGAGTTAAGTTGAGTACGGGACCGATTTTGGGTTGATTATTTATTCTATTTATTTTCAGGAAGGCGGCAGAGAAGTTCAAAAGAAGAAAGCTTTCACTCCACCACCACGATTTATGAATATTGAAGAAGCTAGGTATTTCAAGCACCAACTGTTTAGTAAAAGAAACATGGTTTGCTCATGATCTAATATTCTCTTTTTCATCTGTTGTCCTTTTGGTCCAGGGACTTGCACATTCGAGTGGAGCGTAGAAGGGACCCAAACACTGGTGATTACTTTGAGAATATTGGTGGAATGATGTTCAAGGATGGGTTCCTGTATAAAACTGTTTCCATAAAATCTATCAGCACTCAGAACATCCATCCAACATTCGACGAACTTGAAAAGTTTCGGCGACCTACTGAGAACGGGGATGGTGATATGGCTGGTTTATCTACTCTTTTTTCAAATAGGAAAAAAGGGCATTTCGTAAAGGGCGATCGAGTTATTGTTGTCAAAGGTGACCTTAAGAATTTGAAGGGAAGCGTGGAGAAAGTTGAAGAAGAAACTGTTTACATAAAATCACCTGAGAGTGGTATCCTGGTAAATTCTCAGTAATCACTTAACCATCTTTTTTACCGAGTCGTCTAGCGCGTTCATCGTGTGTGTGGGAAGTAAGGAAAATCAGCCCTTAGGTTGAAAATAAATAAAGTGGGTGGTGGAGAAACGGCATCAGGAAACTTGTTTCTCTAGATTGATACATTGTTCTGAAGTGTAAGTGGTAATCTGCTGCTTTTTATTTACTGGTTTTGCACCGTGTTTTGCAGGACACTCTAGCTGTTAATGGAAAAGAACTTTGCAAGTACTTCGAACCTGGCAATCATGTAAAAATTGTATCTGGTGCCACCGAAGGGGCAACTGGCATGGTTGTGTCAGTTGAGGTGCACGTGGTTAACATCGTATCTGATACAACCAAGGAGCTTGTAAGATGTTCCCTCCTTGTGATTATGACACCTTATTTGAATTACATTGATGGGGTGTGTAATATTCTGCTTGATTATGTTTTAGCTCCGTGTATTTGCTGATAATGTGGTAGAGAGCTCAGAAGTTACTACTGGCATAACCCGTATAGGAGATTATGAGCTTCATGACCTTGTCCAGCTGGAGTAAGCCTTTCTTCAGTTCACCTATTTTCTTACCAGTGTAGATGCGGGTTGATTGTTGAGTACTCATCTTAAAATGCAGTGATATGAGTTTTGGTGTGATCATACGAGTTGAGACTGAAGCTTTCCAGGTGAGTTTATGGCATCAATTTGAAAACTCAAAGTGACTATTATTTTTATGTGGCTTACACACGAGACTTCAGGTTCTCAAAGGGGTACCTGAGAAGCCAGAAGTAGCCCATGTGAAGCTAAGAGAGATCAAATCCAAGCTGGACAAGAAAATTAACTCACAAGATCGTAACGGGAACCGGTTGTCCGTGAAAGATATTGTCAAGATTCTTGAGGGTCCATGCAGAGTGAGGATACTTAAAGTCTTACCCTTGCTTATATATTGACTCAATCCATGCAATCAATTAATACTAACACTATTTTTGTTTACTTTAGGGGAAACAAGGTCCCATTGAACATATATTTAAAGGAATTTTGTTTGTTTATGACCGTCACCACCTTGAGCATGCCGGTTTCATCTGTGCCAAGTCTCAATCTTGTATTCTGGTTGGTGGATCACGAGCTAACGGAAATAAAAATGTTAGTGCTATATAGCTTTTGTTGCATTTTTTTTCTTCTTCATTTTTATACTTCATCCTGGTTTGCTGTTCTTCAATTGTATTGGCTCAAGGGAATATATTACTTTGTATTTCTAGGTTGACCCTTTTCCATCAAGGTACCCTGATCTCAGATCGCCTTCTCGTGCTCCCCAATCTCCCATGAGACCGCCTCGAGATGGCCGGCCTTTAAATCGTATGTCCTGTAACTCGTTCTTTGTTTTTCACTTCATATCTCGTGTTTGCACTTGATTGTTCTTATCAGTTGTTCAGTTGTGTGCATGTCTTTTAGCCATTCTTGATAGTTTCCTTTGGAAAGTAAGTAAGTTGCCATTGTTATCTGTGTTTTGTTTACAATAGCCGGAGGAAGATTTGGAGGTGGGAGAGGACACAACAACTTAGTTGAAGCCAAAATTAAGATCCGCAAAGGATTTTACAAGGGCTGTAAAGGGGTAGTCAAGGACGTCAAAGGTAACACAGTCCGGGTAGAGCTGGAGGCCCAAATGAAGGTGGTTACAGGCAAGTTCTTTACGATCCAAGGGTCTTCATCTTTGTGCAATGTTAGCTTATAGGAACCAAGAGCTTTGCATGACGAGTCTTTTTGTGCAGTTAATCGAGACGACATAGCTGATGTATCCAGTGACTTGCCCACTCCTCTCCGGTTAGTATGTTCACTGGTGGTAGATGGTAATATTGTTTCTTCCTCTACCTTTTGTTACCATTTTTTTTTCTCCAGGGGGCCGTCAAGATTTGCACCTGGTAGCGAGACACCCATTCATCCTTCACGAACTCCTCTACGCCCTTACATGACGCCAATGAGAGATGTTGCTGGTTTGTTTCTCTTATCCTTGTTAATTTACATTAATGTCCTTGCAGCATGACCTTGTTGTGGGCATTATAAACTGGTTTGAAAACATGTTTTTTTAACAAGTATAAAAAAGCCCTTTATGATGCTGCCTTTATCGATAGACATGATTTTGTTGTCATCATACTATTTACAGCGACACCAATTCATGATGGCATGAGGACACCGATGCCTGACAGAGCCTGGAACCCTTATACGCCGATGACCCCAGCAAGGTCTAAATTCTTTAACGTAAAACAGAGGCATTTTTCTTTTCTAAAACAAGTTTCGACTTTCTCTGCATATGCACGGTGAATACAGACATCACCTCATGTTGTTTTTACTATACAATGTTAATTAGGGAGGAGTGGGAAGATGGAAACCCGGCTTCTTGGGGTACTAGTCCTCGATATCAGGTATTATTACCATTTGCTTCCATTTATTGTTGTATTGGAATAATCTTCTTGGCTGTTTTAAATTCATTTTTATGTATATTTTGTCTGCCAATTTCAGCCCGAGAGTCCCCGTTCAAGAACATATGAAGCTCCAACTCCTGCATATAGTGAATCTGGAACACCCAGAGATGGTAACCTTTGCCTATGTTGATCGAGATTGTGGGCCCATGTTCTTTAATTTCTCTTTTTTGGGACTGAATATTTATTATGAATTTTCACAGCAGGTAATGCTCCCAGCCCCTACCTGCCATCTACTCCAGGAGGGCAGCCACCTATGACACCAAATTCAGCTTCTTTACCTGGTACCCCTGGTGGACAACCGATGACACCTGGCGATAGTGGTTTGGATATGATGTCACCTGCCATAGGTTTGTCTTGTTTTTTTATTTTTTAAGGATCAAAGATAGTCCCATATACCATTACATAGCCAGAGATGATGTCACCTGAAGAAGAAATTTTGGTTTTTAAAAATAATTATACAGGCGGAGATAACGAAGGAGGAGCATCGTTATTGCCAGAGATCTTGGTCAAAGTGCATGTGAATGGAGAGGATGGTGAACTCGGAGTTATTAAAGAGGTGCTTCCGGTATGTATTCGTTCCGCTTTCTATCTTTTATGCCTTTTAAGAAAGGTGACATTGCGCATCATATATACGATACGAGCATGTAAGATGATACATTTTCATGAAGGAATATTGTTATGATATTTCAGGATGGTTCGTGCAAGATAACGGTTGGGGGACTAAACGGTAAAGTGGTAACGGGACAACCGAATGAGATAGAAGTGGTTACACCAAGGAAAAACGACAGGGTGAAGGTGATAGGCGGCACGCATCGCGGTGCAGTGGGGAAGCTTGTGGGGATAGATGGGACAGATGGCATTGTGAAGTTAGACATAACCTTAGATGTGAAGATATTGTTTCTGGACCACATAGCAACACTTGTCCAACAATCTTAAAAAACCTTAATAATATTAACCTTAATTTGCTGTTGCTTCTGCTGATAAAGGCATTGATTGCCTTTTTAGAATAGATATGATATATAGGTTTAGTTTATGGAAAAAGTCTAAGAGTGTCTATTACTCGCTTTTCGCAGTTAAACGAGTGTCGTTTTTTATTTTTATTTTTTTAATACCAGAAACGAAATGATTTCATTAAATAATAACAAACTGAGTGTTTTTTTTTTTTAATTTTTGGGTTCTTTTACATACATGACGCTAATTTATCGGTCTGGTCGAATAAAAAAAGTCTCGAAGTTAGAATTTTCTTTATATTTTTATAATATCCCATGTTTATCATGATTTATTTTTTATAATATCCCATGGTTCATCATGAGGCGGGCCCATGATTTATTTTTGACACATGATGGATGGATGAGCATAATAGTAAAATAATTCTTATCAATTGTTTCTGATAAGAACGAAACATGATTATTTAGTTGGAAAGCAATTACACTCTTTCAAAAAAAAAAAAAAACAATTACACGTATTTTTCAATAATCAAGCTATTCCCCTCCCCTCCCCCCCCCCCCAAAAAAAAAAAAAAGAAAAAAACGATATATGTTTATCTAAAGATGATCAAAAATAAATTTTTTCCCCGAAAGATTTCACGTTATACATTGTATCAGTGTAACGTATTGCACAAGTTTTCCTACTAATGTATATATACATGGACAGTTTGTACAGTTGAAATTTACTCGAATAATTATGGTATCCGAGTAGATCGATCGTTGGCATCGTCAAACTAAATATCACCGCCATTTTAGTTTCATGTTAAAGTCTAACCTCATGAAAACATAAAGAACGATAGTCACATTTTGTCACCCTCAATTTATGGGAGGAGTCTCTGATTAAAAAAATAATACTACATCCGTTCCAAAATATAAGTTTATTTAGTTTTTTAAATTTATCCAATAATGTAAATTTATTTAGATAATCAATGAAGCATTTATTACAATTTTCTATTTTTACCCTCATTTATTATTTATTCATCCATTTTTCATAATTTACATTAATGAAAATGAAAGGTCATTTTAGATTTTTTTAATCAAAATTAATGACACATAACTAATTTATCCAAATTTCTTAATCAGTGTGAAAAACCTTAAATAGACTTACATTTGGGGACGGAGTTAGTATAATTAATATCACCAATTACTGTGTAGTTAATTAATCAACGAGTTTAATTATAATATTTTTCATCATTTATATTATTATTACTAGTATTAAAGATGCCATCAGAAACTTGTAATTAATGTGCAAGTCGTCTGCCTCAAAATATATCGGACTTCCCGTGTAGACTTTCTACTTTCGGCTCCAAAATTAAAGACTTTCCGTGAAAACGTAATTATTTTCTGCAAAATACGTGATACAATAAATTGCAGAATATATTTTTACACCATTACTTATTTTAAAACCATATCAATCGATATATCATACATCGTGTTTATTGTTATAAAAGTATATTGTGTTATTTGTTGTGTCGTAACCGTAAATATATAATAAAACTATATTTTCAAACATCATCTTGTTCATGAGTCATGACGACGTACTATATATATATAATAAAACTACATATATATGTATATATATTTGAACTAGGATGCTATTTCAATGTGTACGAGAAATAGTTTCATGGTAGGAACTATATTTTCTAATTTTTATTTCTTAATATAAGTACATAGGGTACAACGATTTGTAATGATTTTGTTGGCATATATAAATGTATGTACATAAATGATACCTATAGGGAGGTTACAACAATATTTCCAAAACTACAAAAAGTTTTGCTTCACATTTGTTAGATAAAAGTAGATAAAACACCTACCATGATATTGATCACCACATGCAATTATTGTCCATATTTTTCACCTTTTATATTTAGTTCCAACATCATCTTTTTTTTTTTTGATATGTGACCTATCAATATCATTTCATTTGTCGAAAGAAAAAAATTATGTAGTTTAGGTTCCTAATTTTCATCAACAAGTTTAATGGTACAGATTCAATTCTCATTCATAACTAATTAGTATTTTTTAAATGGTTTCTTAATTACAAAGCAAAAACTTGTATAAACATAATACCGCATGTTAGAAAACTGAGGGTACGTAACATTATCAAAATATGTTATTCAAACATAATGGACGGAAACTTGGGTTTAACCATGCATATTAGGCGATCGATTATGATGAATTTAAGTAGTTATTGAGTCACTTATGACTCGAGTAATGCCAATAGAACAAAAATCTGGGACGTTATAGATGACATCAGAGCCTGATTACCACATAGAAAACTACGTGACAACGTGTCACACTTTAAGACACAGTGAACCCAAGTTTTGTGGCGTTAAATGTGTTATCATAGCTGACTATTGGACATAACCAAATGTATTACCGTGAGAGACGGTGGGATTCAAGTTCTAGGGCATTGTGTGTGTCAACTAATTGCCGCATCGAGAGACACGGTGCATGCCGGCCACTTCTAAAATACTCTAAACTTGGTATTGACATGGACGTCTCTTTCTAAGAAGGGCAAGAATTTAATTTCCACATAAAAAATGGAAGAAATATTATCATGATATAACATTAAGACATAATATATTTTGTTACTTGTGTTAACAATTTAGAGAAACGATGATGATTGACATAAATAATTCCTGAAACTCTACTCGAGTAACATTGTTAGACTGTAGTTCTATGAAACCGTTAATCATAACTGGGGTGGATTTATAGCATGAGATGGGGGCAGGGCCGTCCCTGTGTAATCGGAGGCCCTAGGCTAAAAAAATTTAATGCCTTCGATTCGTGAAAAAAATAATATATCACGACTATTTTTTAGATACTCGTGATGAAAAAAAAAGGTAATAATTTGATCACGTTTATTTTTTATATATTTATGTTTATCGGTCTTTAACTAAAAAAAATAAAAATTAACATAATACGTGGGCCCTAATCTTGTAAGTTTCGGTGGGGTCACAGGCGCGGCTTTGTTGGCTGATATTTGTGATACATTTTTTTTTTAAATGATGTAATTTTACTGTTAAAAAATATACAAATACCATTAATGCTATTGACGGATCATCATTTCTTTTTTGAGAAGATGGATCATCAATTTTGTTCAAGTTTTTCATAATGATTTTATGATGGTTCTGAATCACATATCATACTTGTTCTACCATTGTAATATTTTGCAAAGGGGGCAAAAACTAAAATATGAGGAGAAATATTTATTAGAAATAAGTCGTCCTCTATTTATCTCAGCTTCTATTGATCAATGAACCCTAAATCATACTTGCTCCATGCTTCTATCAGGATAAATTTCTGGATGTGCCATTGATTATAACATGTCTCATTGCTAAAATGTTAACCCAAAACCCAAAGAGCCCCACTGCCTCGTTCAAGAGTTTTGTGAATGATGTAAATCGAAAATTATATTCCTATGATCCAGTTTATAAATGTTGTCGTTTTAGCTGAAAGAAATCGGTAGGAAGAAAGAAAAAAAAGATAGTCAATTGTGTGAAAAATAAAGGTGCTTACATTGATCTAACAATTGTTAAATCTCACAACTAACATGTACTGTAGTATTCATACCGTCTCTTAGGTTAAGGCAAAAGTCATGTATTAATATAATCTCCATTTTAGTCAAAGTAAAATGATATGTCTATTTTGTTATAATATAGACATACATATCATTTATATGCAAAGTTTATTTTGAATTGTGAATGCATTGTGGATAATTAATGAGTGAAAAGATTAGAAATACTACATCTGCTTGTGTCACTTATTGTTAATTAAATCTTCCAATCGAATCAAATTTAAAGTTTAAGATAATAACAAACCGACTCAACTCGACTTCAGGCTAGCTATTCACGAATCGCTTGACCCGAACCTAATGAATAAAGATACATCATCATGTCATGGGCCATAGTTAGTAGTATTACAATTTTGAGTAGTAATACATACACAAATCACACAAAAGTTGTAACACAATGATTGTCTGAACATATATCTATATCGTTTGTTCTTAATGTAGACTCATTAATTATTATTATATTTATCAATAGATATACGTGTGTCACTACGACCGTGTCTCTATCATTACTCTTACATTCCTCGAGAAAAAAAAAAAAAAAAAAAAAAAATTAAAAAGGAGTACTAGGACTAATTAAAAGACAAGTAGAGAAGGTGGCATATATACAATTCTCAAACCCGCCATTCTTCTTCACCATTTTCGAGCTATATAGATAGGGATCTCCATTGCTTAAAGGTACATGCAATTACACAAAGTCTTCTCATAAGCTCATCAAATTAATTAAGCTGTCTCCCTTTCCCTTATATAATAAAAATAAAAATGGCTTCTTTGTTATCAAAATCAAGAAGAATCATTAATTCTCCAGAAACAAAATGCAGATTCTTCAAAATTCTTCACCCGAAAACACAGCCGCAGAGTGGATCGTATTCGTATTCGTACCCGTATTTGATCGCTTTGAGGTATTATTTTTACACAAACAGGACGATGATGATGATAAATACTACTGTTCATCCGAATTCGGAGAGCCCATCAAGAAATTTGGGAATATTTTTGGATTCTCGTCGTGGGAATTCCACCAGAGCTGAAAAAGAATCATTCTTTGAAGATACTGATGAGGAAGAAGCCCAGGTACATCAATTTTTTTTTTTTTTTTTTTTTTTTTATTTTTAATTACATCAAATTTTTTTGGGACCTTGAGTTTTATGTGTGTTTCGTAGAAGTCTATGTTCTCTTCTTTCTTTGGTACATTGTCGGCAAAAAGAGTAAGGGTGATTTGATTTTGAACACGTGTAGATGAGTTATCTAGAAAATGGCTTAAGATTAGATCGAAGAGGATAATGGATGCCATGTGATGGGCAATTAAATGAAGTCTTTGCTTGCATCATCTTGATTCCTGAGAACAACATTTTTAAATCGAAATCGATTCTTAATCGATTCAATAAGAGAAATGATACGGGAAAAAACTAATCTGACATAATATTGATTTACACTATTGATTTTTGTAGGATCTTTATTGAATGATCTAGATCCCATAATAATCAATGATATAGATTAATTTTCTGTTAATTAGTTGTGTATTTTCGTTATGGTGATATCATTTCCCATTCAATAAAACTTTTTAAAGTCGATTCAGTGTGATAGAAGGACCGAGGGTGATGTAAATAATGACTCTCAGGCAGGGCCGTCCCTGTGAATTTCCAGGCCCTAAGCCAAATAAATTTATCGGGCTCTTGACAATTTTTTTTATAGACTATATTTTTTTAGATTAAAATGAAGCATCTATCTCAAGAAGAAAACATATAAAGTCAATTAATAATAGTATAAATAATGCAAAAGAAATGTTTTTGTCAAACATTTTCAACAAAAATATCACTTAAACACTTGTCGTTAGCATTTTTAGATGCAAAAATACTAATCAAACTTGTGTAATCAATGTCATCAACCAATGTTTTTTCAATCGACAACATGGCCAAACCATTCAACCTTTCTTGTGACATTGTCAAACGAAGATAATTCTTAATCAACTTCAGCTTTGAAAAACTTCTTTCGAAAAAAAACATACCTATAAGAATCTGAGATAATCATAAACTGCTGCTGAGTAGTAAACTTGTAAATAGACCACGAAATTGGAAAATGATTTTTCCTCTGAAGATTAGACAATATCCATCTTTCAATTCAATCTTGAACTTTTTATTTTTTTTGCAATTTTTGTTTGCACAATTGCACTACTAGTACTAGTCTTTACTGTAAATCAGAAAATGTAATCACTCAACTCACGCATAGAAGAGAGTGAGCTGGGGATTGCAAAAGTCACTACAGTAAACTAGTAAAGAAGGGGATGGCAAAAGTCACTTCAGAAATATTAATGTACTATTTTAAGGCTTTACCTAACTTTTTTTTTTTTTTTTTTTTTTTTTTTTGACTATTACTTAATTTCTTTGATTTAAAAAGAAGTACTACTAATTTTGACTTTTACTTTTTTTTTCATGCGAAAGACTTTTACATGGGCTTCTTTTTTTTAAAATAATTTTTAAAAAAAAAAAAAACTATTAGAACATGGGTTTGTAGTTCCATAATACTACTAGGTTATTTTTTTGGTGGGCCCTTAAAATAACATATTTTTTGTGGGGCTTGCGCCATGCGCCGCAGTTGGCCTTGCCCAAGGGACGGGTCAGCTCTCAGGACTGAGGAGTATTACGACGTCTCGTTTTCCGACACGAGTTATTTATCCGAAAATAAACGCCGGACGCGTATATATAACTTGTATTTATATCAAATAACTCATACTACCTCAGTCCCATAAAAGTGTCCACAATTTGAAAATGATTTGTCTCATGAAAAGTATCTATTTAGAAAATCAATACATCATTTAATGCATCTTTTCCAAACATACTCCTATGATAACATACATTCATTTCATATTCCAATAGAGCATTTATTATATGACAGGGGTGTATTTGTCCATTTGTACTTAAAATACAACACATTAATAAAATAGACACTTTTTATGGGACGGAAGTAGTATTTTTCTTTCGGAAACGAAAGATTTTAACACACACTTTGCCTCTCACGGGGCTCGAACCCTAGTTTTTATATCGGGTTATAGTCAATGATCACTAAAGTCAATAATGATTTGGATGGTTGAGAATCGATCTACATACACACAATTATTTATGTGATGACACATGTATCTTGAGTTTGAAGGACATTGATCATCATAAATTTTTGCATAAAACGTGAAGTGTTCGGGTGAAAGAAGTTCTTCCTATTTCTTTCTGGCAAACATCAGTTGGAACTCTTCTCAAAACTCCTAACACAACAAATATTTTAATAGAATTTCTCATTTATGATTTGACTTTTCATTCAATTATTTATTTCCAATTTGCTCATGAACTTGACAATTATTGCATAAGTTTATACTCCTTTCTTTTTATTGTTATATTGCATTAATCATATAAAAAAAACAACCAAATTCATTTATACGTGCTTGGTTGGTCATATAAAGTTTAGTCACTTCATAATTATAACTAATATATTTGTAAGCTTATATGCAATCCACTTGATCATCGAGAAGAGTTATTATGCAGCAGGGTTATTGTGCGATATTTTACAGTGATATCAAATGGATGGTAGTGATGGATCGAGTTGGGATCCTCTGCCGTATCCTCTCTGCTGTGCCTGTGCTGTAAGCCCGAAACGACATCGTTTCGGGCCAAAACGACGGCGTGTCGATGGTTTTTTTTTTTTTTTTTTTTTTTTTCAAGCTCAGATCGAAACGGTGTCGTTTCGAAGTCAAAATGACGCCGTTTCGAGTCACAGCAGCGTCTGCTGTGCTCGACCTACGGCAGAGGATCGAGGTCCGTGATGGATCCATGTCACACATATACACTTCTATTGTGTGTGAGAGATTGAATAACATTTAATCACAGTCTTCCACTTGGTATCACCCTAAAATACCTCATCTATCATAATTTCTCTCCTTGAAATCGATGATATATTTAAATACTTTTATTCCACGGGATGAAATCGATGATTTTTAAATACTTTTAACGACAATTACACCGCTCAATTCACTAAATTCAACAATAACAATTAGCATTTGAAATACGCTCGATTCAATTGCAATCGAATCGAGTGCAACATGCATTACATTGTTTCAATTTTATTTTTTTTGAAAACTTTTTAAGTAGTTTGAGAGATTCATTTGAATTCTTAGAGTCTAATAATAGAGATTTTGGGACTAAATTGATAGGTAATTATTGATTGAGTGATCACTTAGAATTTGTGCAACAACATTACATTCGGCTCTTTCATTTGATCTTTACCACTCATTATTCTTGTAGTTAATTGGTAGTTAGGTTTATGTTCAAATCATTTCAAAATTTTATAATTAATACTACTATTTTATTACTGTAATATATTGCACAAAAATACATATTCTCTATTCAAATTATACATACAGAGCTTCTAAATGTAGAATCAAAAGTTTGAAAATAGATTGAGTGGTTAAGGTTAATGGATTAAATATGTTCCCAATTGCTTAGTTGTTGTTGTAAAAGATTCTATTTACAGTCAAGGCCCTTTGGCTTGGAAATTGCCCCTCATTGTGAATATGCTATTTTTGGCATTATCTTACTTCAAAGTTCATGTGGTGCAAATAATTTAGGAAGAGTACAATTATGAGTTTTCAATTTCGGGCCTACGCCAGCCGTCTTTATTTGCATCATAACGATTGTAGTATTAGTACACCACACTTTCCACGTATCATACTTTATTGATTTTTTCAAAAATCAATTATGATGGTGTTCACATATAGTGTGATATATGGTAAATTCGACGTGGTGCAAATAATTACTATTAATGAAACAGGCTTTAGATTTCCCTGGTGGGAGAGTTGCATTTACTTCGAGATTGAGCTTCATCTCCGATTCACCTGACCAGAGGATCCCGTGTTATCGCGTTCTTGATGACGACGGTTACCCGATTACAAGCAATACATTTGAGCAGGTATATATACCATCACAATAATCTCTAAATTCTACAGTACTTGTAACGTATAAAATACATATACTGTAGTCTCTTTTATTCAGGCTGCATAGGTTTGTAGATATACATTCGAGTAGGTACCGTCAGAATCTTTAAAATCTACGGTACTTGTAGCGTAAAAATTACAGATTCTATATTCAAATTTGATGTAGTGATACATTTGAGCATGTACCATACGCATTTCTAAATTCTACACTACTCGTAGACCGTAAAATACACATTCTGTATTCCTATTATGTGTTGTAGAGATTCTGATACATTTCACTCCGAATAGGGATTCTGTACAATAAAGAAAAGTAATTTTTGAGTATGTAAAATAAAGAATCTGTTAACAGAAACTGATGCTAATGGTGTACGAATGAAAAAATCGACCAGGTGAGTAAAGAACTTGCAATGAAGATGTATGGAGAAATGGTAAGACTCCAAATAATGGACACCCTTTTTTATGAAGCTCAAAGACAAGGGAGAATATCTTTCTATATGAGCTCACTTGGTGAAGAAGCCATTAATATTGCATCTGCAGCTGCACTTACCGATGATGATATCGTATTGCCTCAGGTAATTAAGTACCTATCCGATAAAAAAAATACCTGCATTTGTTGAATCTTGAATGCGTTAAGAATGTTAATTACGCGTATCATTTGTGTTTCAGTATCGTGAACCTGGCGTTCTGTTGTGGCGTGGATTCACTTTACAAGAATTCGCGGATCAATTATTTGGAAATAAGGCTGATTATGGAAAAGGAAGGCAAATGCCAATACATTATGGATCTAAAAAGTACAATTATCTCACTGTCTCATCACCTATCGCGTAAGTTTTTCTTTTCTTTTCGATCTGCAAACACGTTTATCCACGAATTTCTCGAGTAAATATTCACAAACTATTTGACATTTCAGTACACAGATTCCTCAGGCAGCTGGCGCGGCGTATTCTTTAAAGTTGGAGAAAAGGGAGGCTTGCGTCGTCACTTATATTGGAGATGGCGCCACTAGCGAGGTATGGATATGGTAGTTTATCCTATATTTTTTACTATCTCCTTTTTTTTTTTTTTTTTTTAGAGGTTAGAACCCTTGGTGTCGGGGACTAATATTGACCCGACTGATCCGGAGTTTGGTCCTAGTGGTGTTTGTAAAGTTTGACTCTTAATCGGGATAAAGACCTGGCCCACAACTCTTTGATATGGCGTCTCGTGGGTGAATCAAACACGTGACCTGTAGTTTGCTGACAATGTTTTTTTTTTTTTTTTTTTTTGCAGGGGGATTTTCACGCGGGTTTAAACTTCGCGGCGGTTATGGAAGTACCGATAGTATTTTTCTGCCGTAACAATGGATGGGCAATCAGCACCCCAATCTCTGACCAGTTTCGAAGTAAAGTATTTAAATTTGAGTCAGATGTTGGGTGTTTTCTATACCTAAAAAACCCATCAGAAAGATCCGATTTGAACATTTGATATTTTCGGGCTAAAATTAGGACCATGAAATGTCCAGCATTCAGTCTGAAATCGGATCAGAATAGTGGCACATGAAAGAATAATCAAGGGCAAAATTGGAAAAAAGAAGAAAACCAGTAGTTTAAGTAGACTTGATGTTTGTACTTTTTTTTGGTAGGTGATGGCATTGCTGTCAAAGGACAAGCGTACGGAATCCGAAGTATCCGAGTGGATGGAAATGATGCATTAGCGGTTTTTAATTCAATGCGAACAGCTCGAGAAATGGCCATTAAAGAACAAAGACCAATTTTAGTTGAGGTAAAATTTAGCTTTAAAAAGCATACATACATTTCAACATGTTGTTCTGAATATTGTGAGTGTGATTTGTGTGTGTCTGTTTTGGCAAAACATTAGGCCCTTTCGTATCGAGTAGGACATCACTCGACATCAGATGATTCCACGAAATATCGACCAATAAACGAAATCGAACATTGGAAAACAGCTCGGAATCCTGTAGCTCGATTCAGAAAATGGGTTCAAAGAAATGGTTGGTGGAGCGACGAGGAAGAAAAAGAGCTACGACGAAACATCAGGAATCAGGTAGAACAATAAGCTTTAGCTCATTGTCAAGAAATGATATAACCTTTCTATTAAATTAAATGTTATACTATACCGAAATACCGTAATTCGTTATGTAATATTGATAACTATTTTTTTTTTTAAATTCTTCAGGTTTTACAGGCAATTCAAGGGGCAGAAAAGGTAGAAAAACCACCACTTACAGAGTTGTTTACTGATGTGTATTCTGAGCTGCCTAAAAATCTTAAAGAGCAAGAAACATCATTAAGGGAATGTATTAAGAGACACCCACAAGATTACCCTTCTGATGTGCCTGTATAGCTACCCTAATTTTTCCAACCATTTATTGTAAACTTAATTAATTAATGAAGTTTATATATATATATATTAAATTTGGATAATCTGTATAGATAGAATTAAATACTCTCATCAATCAGTCGAAAGAAAGTATATGTACAATGTTTTGTTGTAAACGGCATTCATAACTAAGGCCCTTCCTCTGCAGATTTTCGAGCTTTTAAGGGTCCGTTCGTTGCCCGCGAGTGTGTCGTGGCTCACTGCTTCTACAGTCTAAATACTATTTTATCTGTTCGAGTATCGATTATGAAAACCGTTACATGTTCGAGAGATTGAAACGTCTTGTAGATACGCGCTTTCATCAAATTAACACCTTCATGTTATGCAGTTGACCTCAGTATCCAGTAATTTGACGTTGATGATATATTTATTTTACGTTTTTGATTAACAGAAAACAAAACAGCAATTTGATTATAGATCTGCTGACTAAAAGTAAAAGATACAGAAAGAATATACCAACAGCATCCATCTCTGGTTGAAGAAATCAATGATTATGTTCTCGGATTTTCAGAAACTTTTAATACCATTTTGTTTTGTCCTAAACACACACTACATTTTATGTGTATCTATCAAAATCTGATCTTTGTTTTTTTTGTCTTCTTCATGTATTACTAATTTTGTTCAGTAATCCCTTCATATACAACATCTCAAGAAGTTCATTGCTGACCAAAAAAAGCTTTCTTTTTTGTTCTGTCATTAATTTTAAGAATTAATGTCTGAAATAGAATCAGCTGAGCCTGAGACAGCAGTGAAGAGTTTAAGGGATCATTTTCTGATACCTGGGCGAGTTGTAATAGCGTTCGATGCCACAAAGGATCGAAGCGAATCAGAGTTTCGGAAAACTTTTGACAATATTAAATCACATGAAGATGTTCTTCAAAATGGTGATACTCTTGTCTTTCTTGGTGTTCTGCACAAAATCCAGCATCCATGTGAGTGTGTTCAAAGCATCACTATGCCTTTAATATATGCTTTTTGCTATGCAATACTTTGTAGATTCGACTCGAATGTCTACATTCTACTTCTGCAAAATCGAACCTAAACCCGAAATGTAGTGTCATGATAGAGTCACTGTGCTATCGTTAACAAGCCTTAGAAATTAACATCCACGTGTCATAACTTTGTAATGTAATGAACACAGTGGGATATCAGATGAAAGCATCCATTGGAGACTATCTCGGAACAACGCAAATTCGATCCGTAAAAGAAGAGGTTTCAAAGAAGGTTGATCTCTATGTCAAACTGCTTCAGCCATTTGCTCAAGAATGTGAGGACCAAGGGGTAATTATTGCATACAAAATAGTTCACATTAACCATTGTATAGTTTCAACTTTTCATAATAAATTAGGCAAATAATCTGATTGTAAAATTTTATCTTTGGGACAATAGATTAACATTGAAGTAAAAGTTGCAGCTGGAACACCTACAAGGAAGGTGATTGTTCAAGAACTTGTTCAATCCAATGCAACTTGGCTTGTACTTGATAGGTATATATATCTTATTTCATATCTTGTATTTTAATTACTTTTTTTGATAGTTTTACTTTAATTTCTACTCGTATTTGAGTCTGTAAAATAAAGAATCTATTAAAACCGCTACAAAAGTGCTTTTACAGCATATTGTGAATGTCTGTTGCAGGCACTTAAGAAGAGATTCAAAGTATTACTTAGAACAAATCCCCTGCAAGATTGCATTTTTTCACAAGGATTTATCAATGGAGGTTGTGAGATCATATAATACCACTGAGAAATGTGACAACAACATAGATCATGAATTGTTATTTTCCATGTCTAAAAGTGTGGATATTGTGATAAATGTCTCCTCTATTTCAACGGGCTCGAGTCCGTCGTCGGATAATAATCAAGAAATATCAGGTATAAAATATCAAACTTACTGGTGTAGCACACTGAATCGACATTTCAAAGGTTGATTCAGTGTGATGGACCGGTAAAATCGTGGCGTTGTAAATAAAGGGTCCATTTTCTTTTTCCTTGTCCTAATTTGTATTTGAATCTTCAGGCAAAGAAGACCCCACAATCTTAAACCATTCACCAAACAAATCACATCCTCTATGCTGTGAGATAAAAACAGAACAAAATATCAAGAACTCAATGAGTTTCAAATACTCCGAGATTCGATCCGCAACGGACGATTTCTCGAAGGCGAATATAATAGGAGAAGGAGGGTATGGAGTTGTATATAAAGGCAAACTTAAGAGTAATGGTCAAGTTATAGCAGCAAAAGTAAGAAAAGAAGCAAGTTTTCAAGGTTGTGCAGAGTTTCATTCAGAGATATATGTCCTAAACTCGACACGTCACAAGAATATTGTCATGCTTTTGGGATATTGTATCAAAGAGAATCTCAATATCTTGGTTTATGAGTATATATGCAACAAGTCTTTGGAATGGCATCTATTTGGTAATATATATGATCCATTTATTATGAATTAGAATACATGATTTTTTCAGAAATCTCTCATTCACGATCATGTAACACGTATCTTGTGCATACGTATCCGTACTCCTGCAACCTAAGTATATTCATAGCTCAATTCATGAGTCTTTCTACATGCAGAAAACAAAGAAAGTAAACTAGAATGGAATACAAGGTATGATATTGCAATAGGGACGGCAAAAGGGTTGAGGTATCTACATGAAGAGTGTCGCGAAAGCCCTATTATTCATAGGGACATGAGGCCTAGTAATATCTTGCTTACCCACAACTTTGCCCCTGTGGTAATTATTGTTTCCTCTTTTTTAACCTTTACTTGTGTTATTTAACAAAAGTAATTCTATTGACATGCACAACAAAATGTTACAGCATGATATAATGACGAGACTTATTAATTATGATGTGACCTACATAATTTTAAGGGGAAGTGTTCTCGATCTGTTTTGATATATTCCTAAGGCTAACTTCTTTTAATTTATTTAACAGCTGGGAGATTTTGGGCTGGCAAAATGGAGAACAGATGAGGGTAATGTACATACAACCATACTTGGCACATTCGGGTAAGTATTGTATTGACTTTAAATATTGCAACAACAACAACAAAAATGTTACACAACGAATTGAATGACGTCGCTGCTACTAGTAGGGGTTAATTATAACATGATTTTGTGGTTGATATATATAATATGTATATATAAATGCAGATATCTATCTCCAGAATATGCTGAAAATGGTAAAGCATCAATAAAGACAGATGTGTATTCATTTGGGATTGTCCTAATACAACTCATATCTGGTCGCAAAGTTTTGTTTGATTCAGACAAAGATGGCCATCAACTCTCCCTTAGACAGTGGGTACATATGCTCATTTTCATTCATCCCCCCTCCCCTGGTGCCCCTCATGTTATAACCGTCGTAAGAAGATTGCATCAAGTATCGAGACGAAACATGTCTATGCGTTTTTGCTCGGGGTGAAAGTGGAATAGGCACGTTTTAACAATATACAAAATTGAGACATAATGGACTTGATAGTTAATCATTTTATGTCAAACAATCACGTTTGGCTTTAATAGTTGCTACATAGCGCCGCTACACCCAAGTTTTAAGATGTTACATACAATATCCGAACAATCTACTAGATTTTGGACGATACTAAGTGTCATACCGTGAGAGATGGTGATGATCATCTTTAGTTACATTTGGTAGAGACACAAATTTCTTACGAGGAGGAGAGTGTAATATCACATATATATCGAATAAGCGGCGTAAACATTATCAATATATATAAGATTGAGAGTGGACTTGATAATATTTATTAAGGGTAAGTAGACTTGGTAACTTATATAGGGAACTCGTTTCGGTCCAAACGAGGACGATAGGCCTAAATAGTGACGGAAACAACATGTCCGCCTCTAGCAATAAGTAGTTACTGAATCTATTATACCTCAAATAGCGTTATTTATCCCAAGTGATGGGGCATTACAAAAAAAAAGTATAGACATGAATCTTTTCACTTGATACAATATTCTTACACAAGACTCTCTTTAGTTGTGTTTGTTTATCGTTTTTATTACACAAATCCAGGCAGCACCTTTAATACAGAACCTTGTATTACAAGAAATCATTGATCATCGTATTCAAGATTCATGTGACATGTCACAACTTCACAATATGGCTAAAGTAGCCTATTTATGTGTCCATACCACCCCAGAGATCCGCCCTTCAATGGGGCAGGTAACCTTTTTAATTTACGCATATTACCTTCTTCTCCTTTTAATTTATCTATCTCCATAACGGGTTGAGATCACCTCCCCATCGATTTGTGTGTCCTACCTTATCTTATTTTTGGAAGAATATTTATGAAAATCAAAAAAAAAAGATCCAAAAATAAGATACACATAAAACTTTTTATCTGTCTCTATAACACTTTAGGAAAATAACACTTTGGTCTCGCATCTTTTTTTATTTTTTTATTTTCTCTGAAGTGGCATTTGTTTCAGTGTTACGATAAATATTCCTACATATATATAGTGTTTTTTTTACGTTAAACACCCCTATATATATATATATATATATATATATATATATATATATATATATATATATATATGTGTATGTGTATGTCATTTCCCTAACACTTTATACAGATTTAGAGAAAATTAAATGCAAAAAAAAAAAAAAACTTTTGGAAAATTATGATATATATGCAGTCTCCATATTATAAAGACTTTTACGCATAAAAGCGCAATGACTTTTTTTTTTGTAATTCTTATAAATACCTAAAAAAAAATCCGGATACGAATTCAAATGCAGGTTTTGCGGTTTCTGGAAGGAGAAAATGATCACTTATCAGAACAATTTATGCTTCAAGCAGAGTTGAATGCATGACTTTCTTTTAATTTATTTATTATGAAGAGTTTTCATTGCACCTTAATTTTTAGATTTATGATAAATATGTAAAAGAAAAAAAAAATCTTGTTAAACGTATCTATGGTTTCCACAAGAAGTGTAAGGGCCTGTTTGTTAAACCAACTTAATTTCATTAAGTACTTATTCTGAATAAAATAAGTGATAATTATTTTAAGCAGTGTTTGATAATGATATAACTCAATACTTAATTAATTAAGTGTGTCTGAATTTCTTAGTAAATTTTTCAGCGATGGACTTGCTGCTTATATCTGAAAATTCAATTGCCCACGATCCTTCTTAATTTTTTTTTTTTTTTTTTGAGGACACGTTCCTTCTTTTTAGTGCACTCCCCACGTCAGTAAAATGTGTGATAATGATCATTTTTTAATATATTTATTACATGAATAATGGTTGCATATTTATATTTGTATAGTGAACTATTGGTCAACACGTATACTTTTAAATAGTATAATATACTCATATATTCATTCATCATTCTCACTCCAAATAAGATAAATCTCCCATTCATTTACTTATAAAAAAAGATGTGAGCGTATATATATATATATATATATATATATATATATATATATATATATATATATATATATATATATATATATATATATATATATATATATAACACACACCTTTGATAACATTTTGTGTGAATAAATATGCATGGTACTTATACATTGTATTAATTTTCTAATCTAATATAAGAAAAAGTCCACAAGTGCAAAATTATAAAGTATAAAAAAAATCATATTTCAGATGGATGATGTTATCAAACACTTTTAATTTTCAGATTTCAGATATTTATTGTATTCAGACTTCAGATATCAGATATCAGATTTCAGACTTCAGACTTCAGATTTAACAAACGGCCCCTAAATGATTCGAACGGTTCATGAATGGCTTGAGTTTGATTCGACTTTTTGCTCACATAGTTTGACTCAATACAGTTTGCGATCGAAAAAAGAGAGTAATTAAGAAGAAACAAAATACATGGTAAATATATTGACAAATTGTTTTGGTAAATATTTTCTGTGTCTTTTCCATTCACAAGAGTGCTCTTAATATACTAGTGGTTACAAGCCAATTGGCTATAATCAAGACTAAAATCAAGCTATACTAATGGCCGAATATTGACCGTATAAATATAAGAGATCTACCATAAATACAAACGATCCACCATAAATATAATATATACTAAATATATGAATATATCTCGTGACACCCCCCTCAAGTTGGAGCATGCAGGTCACAAATGCCCAACTTGCTTAATAAGTACAGAAATTGTCGTTTGCCCAATGCCTTGGTAAAAATATCTGCGAGTTGTTCATCTGTTTTGACGTGAATAGGAGCAATGATACCATCTTGAATCGCATCGCGGACATAATGACAATCTATTTCGATGTGTTTCGTACGCTCGTGAAATACTGGATTCTGAGCAATATGCAAAGCAGCTTGACTGTCACAACTTAATGTTATCGGACGAGGGTGAGTAATCCTTAAACTTGCAAGTAGACCCTTTAACCATTTAAGTTCAGAAGTGATGGATGCCATTGAACGCTACTCCGCCTCGGCAGAAGAGCGAGAGACCGTGTGTTGTTTCTTCGTCTTCCAAGAAACAGGAGAGCCCCCAAGAAAAACTAACCAACCGGTGAGAGAACGGCGAGTCAATGGACAACCGGCCCAATCAGAATCGCACCATCCGGATAATGATAAATCACACGTGGCGTCTAACGGATACCTTGGCCCGGGCATTTCTTCGGTACCGAACGGCCCGTATAGCCGCATCTCAATGTGCACGACGGGGAGCCCGCATAAACGAGCCAAGATGTGTACAGTATATGCCAAGTCAGGGCGAGTGAAGGACAAATAAATAAGACGTCCGACCAGTCGTCGATATCTGCCCGGATCTGAATACTCCGGACCCTCGGCGAGAGATAAGCCATGATTCTGTTCAATAGGATAGTCAGCAGGTTTCGAATCAAGAAGTCCACATTCGGCCAGAATGTCAAGTGCATATTTGCGTTGACAAAGCAAGATACCTTCCGGGCTGCGGGCAACTTCAACCCCAAGGAAGTATTTGAGGGCCTAAATCTTTCATATGGAAACAGTCGCCAAGGTACCGTTTAAAGGATAAAAGAGCATCATGATCATTACCCGAGATAATGAGATCGTCAACATAAACGAGAACATTAAGATGAACTGGGCCTCGAGTAAACGTAAATAATGAGTAGTCGGAATAAGATTGTAAGAATCCATACTTTTTCAGAGACGCAGTGAGCTTGGCAAACCAACAACGCGGAGCTTGTTTCAACCCATAGAGAGACTTCTTAAGGCGACAGACCATGCCTGGCGTAGTCACAGTAAAACCAGGGGGAAGTTTCATGTAGACTTCCTCGTCGAGATCGCCGTGCAAGAAAGCGTTGTGGACGTCCATCTGATGTAATTCCCAATTTTTAGCCACCGCAACAGCTAAAAATACCCGGATAGTAACCATCTTAGCAACTGGGGCAAAGGTCTCGTGATAATCAAGACCCTCGGTTTGATGATTCCCAAAAATCACCAGACGTGCTTTCAATCGCTCAACCTGTCCGTCAGCTTTATATTTAATTTTGTAGACCCACTTGGAGCCTAAAGCTTTCTTGCCATGAGGTAATACGGCCATGTCCTATGTTCCGTTATTTTCGAGCGCAATAATTTCATTTTTCATAGCCTCACGCCAACCAGCATCTTGCATGGCTTCTTTAAAATTACGAGGTTCTATGCCATCAGTAATGACTGCAAGAAATATGCGGTGTTGTACAGAAAATTTTTCACAATCAACAAAATGTGCTATAGGAAAAGATGTACCGAGGAGCTTGACGGAGACGATGAAGATTGGGACGGACTCGGTGAAACGGCGAAGTGTGTGTGACGTAATGCTTGTGCCATTCTGGAGGACGTTTATCGCGTTGACCACGACCCAAAGGAACAGAAGATGGTACAACATCAGTGTTTGTAGCCGTACCATTGTTCATGTCGATATCCGCACTGTTGGGCATGTCAGTAGGATTACCGAAGGTGTTATAACACTAGTGTCGGCGAGCAAGTACGGTTGTTCATGGCGGTAGGATTAGGGTCAGCCCTCCCTTCGTCTAGAACGGACTCAAGGTCACTTAAAAAATCATCATCTAAGATGGCCACTTGTGGGGAGGGATAAGAGGTGCTTCGGGTGATGTGGTGGGAATCAAGGGAAAGGGAAATTCATTTTCATGAAATTGGACGTCACGGGACACAAAAATTTCGCCGGTATCATAATCATACGCTTTCCAACCTTTCTTATTATTCGGATACCCAATAAATACACATTTTCGACTACGGGGTGCAAATTTGTCTCCTTTGGATTTTTGATCGTGAGCAAAACACAGACATCCAAAAACACGCAAGTGATTAAACTCAGGTTCCGTCCCAAATAGAATCTCAAAAGGTGTTTTGTTTTGTAAAAGGCCCGAAGGAGTACGATTTATCAAATGAACCGCCCCAAGTATGCATTCTCCCCAAAACGAATAGGCAAGTTTGCCGGAACATTAAGGCACGCCCGACATTGAGAATATGTTGATGTTTACGCTCTACCCTACCATTTTGTTGAGGGGTTCCTACGCACGATGTTTGAAAAAGAATTCCTTTCTTATCAAATAGAGGTAACAAAGGTCGAAATTCAGTTCCGTTATCGCTCCTTATGATCTTAATATGAGAATCAAATTGACATTCGACCATGGAAATAAAAGAACTAAAAATAGTAGTAACTTCGGTTTTTGAATTCAACGAGATAAACCCAAACAAATCGGGAGAAATCGTCAACCAATGTCAAAAAATAATGTGCACCACAAGTAGATGGAGTCCGATATGGGCCCCACAAATCACAATGAATAAGTTCGATAATACGATTGGCCCTGCTATCACTAACAGGAAAACTATCACGAGTCTATTTGGCTTGGGGACATACCTCACAGGCTTTATGTAATTTCTTTGGTAAAGAGGAACACCCTTTAATTGCAGGAACTAATTTGAGAACTCTATCAGACGGATGACCCAGCCGCCGATGCCATAACTCGAACACGGTTGGAGTAGGCACGATCACAAAGACACACTACCGGGGTTGATCGAAAAAAATAGAGCCCGTCCTTCCTTTCACCGGTTCCAATCAGTCTCCCCGAACGAGAGTCCTGTATAGCACACGATGTTTTAGTAAAAATAACTGAGCAATCAGAGTCATCAATTAACTGTGACACCGATATTAAATTGCAACGTAAAGCAGGGACAAAAAAAACATTTTGAAGAGTGACATCAACCGAAAGGTCAACTTTCCCTTCCTTAGTGGCCTTAACGAGTTGGCCGTCAGGTAGACCAACCGACCGAGAGTCAATATTTATGATATGAGAGAAACATGAAATGTCGCCGGTAGCGTGATGAGTCTCCCCGGTGTCAACAATCCATGGTGTGGTAGAGGTTGATTCAATTCTCTCAGCCATGGTAGATCACAGAAGACACGCTGGTGCTGCTGCAATTAGGCGAAAGAGAAAAGAAATTTGACAAGAAAAATAATTTTAGGTTTGTGTAGGCTTCGATACCATGACAAATTGTTTTGGTAAATATTTTATGTGTCTTTTCCATTCATAAGAGTGCTCTTAATATACTAGTGGTTACAAGCCAATTGGCTATAATCAAGACTAAAATCAAGCTATACTAATGGCCGAATATTGACCGTATAAATATAAGAGATCTACCATAAATACAAACGATCCACCATAAATATAATCATTTCATTAACTATATTAAAAGAGCCAATGTGTTTCTCCTCAAAAGTGTTTCCCCCTCGGGTGTTTCCCTTTAAAAGAGTTTTTTCATAATTTATTTATTTCAATAAATATAATATTCGTTAATAAAGGATATACAATACCATTAATAAAAAAAACAAAAAAAACTAAGGCGCTAACCGTTAGTAGTTTTTTCCGAGTGTGGATGGCTTTTTAATCCATGGTATGGTAGTATTTATTTTAACTTTAGCACTTCATTTATTTTTTTCTCAAAAAATAAAAATAAAACCAGTAATAAAATTTTCTCAAAATAAATAGATAGGATAAGAATTGAAAGAAAAAAAAAGACTACGTTAATAAATAAAATAAAAATAAAAAACTAGATAGGATTATTGATTAAATGACCATCATAGACAAAAACAGTAGATTGATAGAATTTTTTTATTAGATCATTATTGATTAAATCATTATCTCATTTTTATATTATATGATTTTTTTTGAGGAAGTTATATTATATAATTAAGGGTTTATTGTCAAAAAGGACAATTCAAAGAGGACAGTGGAATATTTTTTTGGGTAAAAATGAAAATGATAAAATTAAGTGTAGTATTGGTGTGTTTTAGAGTGTTTAATCTTTTTTTATTGATATCATTAATTATATGTTCGTAAATAAATTTGTATTGTAACGAATCATGATCAACCCGAGTTTTCCTCAAGTGGTGGTGAATTAAGAATGTTTAGAGAAGTCAAAAAAAAAGAATGTTTAGAGTTCTAAAAGCATCATGTTGAATAAGACTAAAAGCTATGTTTGAAATCAAAGCCAAATCCTCGGGCACCGAATTGACTGACATCAGATTAGTCAAGTCAGTGGTCCGGAAACCAGAGCCTTACGCATATATATCATAATCATTTTTAGGGGGTTGCAGAAGAAGAATATGTTTATTTTATCAAGGAGGGAGTGGATTGAACATTGACTTTCTGCAAGTCGTGCAATTATATTTACCACTAAACCATATATATTTCTTATATATCATGGTCATTATTAAACCTTATCCAATTTCAAACATAAATTTAATTTACCATACTCATTCAATCTCATTATATAAATAGATATTTGCCGAGAAGGACAGATTTACTAATAAATCGGGATTCAAGGAACCTGATTATTAATCAGTACAAAAATAATGTAAACTTTCAACAATACTTTTTTCATTAATTTTTTAAAAAATGTCATGATATACGCCTGAACTCTTTCACATTCGGTTACGATCCTTAAAAATCTTCCATTTATTCTTTTATACCAAAAAAGGGATAAAATGTCAGATACTCCTTCAGATCCGGTTACGATCCATAAAAAATTGCCATTTAATGCTTTTATACCCAAATAAAAATAAAACATCAATGGTACTATATCGTTCCTAATTATAGACACATGTTCAAATTTCACATTTTAAAGCCTATTTTTTTCTAAAGATCTATGTTTTCTTTCAATTTTCATTAAGAATTTACAAAGTTACTTTTACTCAATTTTAATTGGTAATTTTAATTGTACCTAGCTTATATATAAGATGAAGCATAGGTACAATTGTTACAATTGCAGCCTAACACCATTCTTTTTTTTAAAGACTAGGCATTCACATATTCAGTTTTCAATAACATAAAATAAGTTATTACACAATATCAATAATCCACGGTCACAAATCCATACTAAAAATAACACATACTCTACGTTAAATACAACACAACATACGTGCACACAACTTAGAGTAAGAACACTCCACATTTAGTGCAATTCTTTAGCATAATTAAAATCGTTATTCAATGTGTAATAATGAAATTAATTGTGAAGGTAATCAAGTTGATGCAATTACCATCCTTATAGACAGTGGTGCATCTCACACTTTCCTTGACCAACAGGTTAATTACCAAGGAGGTGCAGTGTGACATAACCGACTCACCGCATGTTAATAATCACAACAGTAGATGTAAACAAAATGGTGAGTGAGTTTGAATGTCTTACTTGCCATAGATCATGCAATGGGTTAAGTTCCAATAAGACGTGAGATTGATGAAGTTGAGAGGATGTAACATGGTATTAAGAGTGGATTGGATGTAACATGGTATTAAGAGTGGATTGGATGAAATGGTACAATCCAATGGTCTTGACTTCAATAAAACATAGATGGTTTCACTAACAAGAGAGAACAAATTAAACTGAGAAGTTACACATTAAAGCTTAACTTAAGATTATCAGCTGTAAAATCATTACTAAGGAATTGAGAAAAGGGAACTATGGACTCCTCGGGTGCTTCAATTTGATAAAAAAAAAACATGCCCTGAATCTTGTGCCTATTGAACTTACTCATGTTTTAGAAGAGTATCATGACGTGTTTACGAATTCCCAAGATTGCCATCGAAGAAGGGATATGTGCATCCCATAACTTTGAAAGAAGGTGTTGGACATGTGAAACTAAAACCTTATATGTATGATCACTGTCAAAAGGATAAAATAAAATAGTTGGTGGATCAAATACTACAACGGGGGGATTATACAGCACAATAGTAGTCAGTGGTGGACGCAGAATCTCAGGTAAAGGGGGCAGTAAATTTTTTAAAAGACAAATGAAATTTTTAAAGGGGCAAACAAGATGCATACAACATGTATTAGTAGAATTTTTCCGGATTGAGGGAGGCAGTTTAGCTGTATGTAAGTACGCCACTGATAGTAGTCCATTTTCATCACTCTTGCTCCTTGTGAAAAAGAAAATTGGAACCTGGAGATGTTGTGTGGATTACAAAAGGTTGAATGACTTGACTGTCAAAGATAGCTACCATATTCCTCTAATTGTTGAATTGTTGGATGAGTTAGGAAGTGCTAGGGCATTTTCAAGAATAAACTTGAGGTCTGGATTCCATAAGATTCGATGACGGTATATCCAGAACACTGCCTTTATAACTCATCATGGCCGTTTACATTTCAAAGTGATACCATTTGAAATATAGATACAAAGATAGATATCTAATTATTATTTTTGTCGAATATAACATTATTAATGTCCTTAATATATGTAGCATGTATGCTTAAATCATGTCATGTATATGAAGTCTATTTACCAAAGTTAGTATTAAATTTGATAAAAAATATACCAGATATTGAGCTCGCGATGAATTATTTATTCAATTGGATAAAAAATGCTTTGATAGTGATATACTTTTCATCAATTTTGGACAATTTTTTTATTTTAGGAAAGACAAAATATTATATTTAGAATATAAACATGATCCGAAATAGAAATGATACATCATTAATATTTTGTATATTTGTAATAATATTATTTAGCGTATTATAACTAATGCATTAATACATACTTGATAAATATGTAATATTATTTTATATTTATAATTTTGCAATTTCACAAACTTCATTTAACTATAACACGTGCAACGCACGTGCATTTTGCTAGTATATACTAAATATATGAATATACCTCGTGACATATATTAAGATTTTTTTTTTTTTTTTTTTTCAGCTTATAAGGTGCTTGTAATGGAGATTCAGTGTCGATAACCATGACTAGTTCACGTGGAAACTAAAAATCATAAAATTTATAGCCCACACGTGAACCCAAATGTCAATTCAACTCGGCTCATATCTTTATACACACCTTACCGAAACTCATATCCGAAAATGTGTCCATGATTAAAGTTTTAATTAGTTCGGTACCCATGCATGTCAAGTTCATCTGCAAACTAAAACATAAAATTAAAAGCCACTCGACTTGATAAAAACCTAATTCTCAACTCAACTCAGATCTTCACACGTTACCGTAACTGGAATGTGAAGATGTTCATAATTATGTTTTAGTTCGATAACCATATCAACATCAACTGCAAAACTAAAAATCACAACTCCATATCAACATCAACTGTAAAACTAAAAAATCACAACTCGACTTGATAAACTCAATGCTTAACTCGACTCGACTCAAATATCTTTACACCGATAGTTGAGTTAATTATTTTCTCGAGGGTAGTTGAGTTAATTATAAGCCGACAAAATCAGTGAGACTTTTAAGTAATTACTAGGACACATGTGATTTTCATGTGTACGTACCTACCCCCAACCCACCTCCCATCCCTATCCCTACCCCTACCCCTACCCCAACCCACCCCCTGCTCCCATATATTTGGGATATTCCAAATGATAACAATATACTTTATATCAATGAAGACGTTGCGTATTGAAATTTGAACGTATTATTTTTTTTTTTCAGGTAAAAAAAAAGAAAGTAAAACAGCTTTCAAAAAGCATGATGCATGATCTATAAATTAATCCATATTTACAGTTATATATCTTCAGACAGATTAAAACTAGACTCTGAGTTCATATTATTATTCTGATTTCATTCATATTATCTTTAAATATACATCTTTTTTTCTGCTACGCAGGTGGTGGCGCGCGGCGGCAAAAATGGGGATATTCACACACGGCGGCGGCGGGGAACAGAAAGGGCGGCCAAAAACCGTAATCGAGCTGAAGAGCAGTGGTGAAGGATTTAAACGGGGTTGCATTTTTGCTCTTGTGCTTTTCTCTTTTTACTTTCTAATAGGTTTGGTTCTTCTCTTACTCTTTATAGTTATATCTGGGTTTTTTATTTTCTTTACTTCTTTGTTTGTTGTGTGTATTACTTATCTTATAAAATAAATAATTGTACTTGTTTTTATATTGGGGCATTTAGTTAATTATTTTATTTAATAAACGTTCTATTGATTATGATACATGTATATTTACCATAAACAATGGTGATAATGTATTCATGAACTTTGGGCGGATTACCAACTGGAATATGATAGGTCATTGTCCATATAGCTGTATTCTGTATTTAAATTTTATGGTTTTGATTGTTTCATCTGTCATTTTACTTTAAAATACGCTATCCTTGTAAATATTTCCCATCTGGTCCGGTAAGTGATCAACGACGTCATCACTTCACCGTTTCCGTTTGTTTGAAATAATCATTCAAGATTCTTGTTCGTGCATCCGGGATTTGGTATGGGATCTAGCTTTTACTTGGTGTTTGACGGTGCAACATAACTAAATCATAATGACGTGGCAGTCGTGTATGGTGTCCTACGTAGAGAGTCAACGCAACACCAAATGCAACGTACGGCCTTGTGTAAATGGAAGATGAAAATTGCGAAAGCCATATATGCATGCTACAAAGACACGATTGAAGATTAGATGATTAAACATATTCGGAAAGCCACCACGCCGAAGGAAGCATGAGACACTTTGGGTAGTTGTTTTTCGATGAAGAACACTGACAAGAGATTTTTCTTCATTCCGTCAACAAGCATCACATTTTGCAGTATTATTGGATGAGAATTTGAGCTTGGCGTGATCACCGTCTTTCCAATCTGTCTGATTGGAAGCTTTGTATTATCCGCCGTTCCGACAAAACGACCACCGTTGTACAATGTTATTCTTTGAAGTGTATCTTTATCATTGGCCATATAATTGCCAGCTCCTGAGTCAACGGTCCACAAGTTGTGAAAGTTAACACGCCCAATATCGTCGGTAATATTTGATGCACAACTTACTTGACCTTGTTTGTTCTCCATAGTGCTGTAAATATCCATTTCCTCGGATTTCAGTATTAGTTGTGCATCAAATATATCCACTTCCTCAGATTTCAGTTTTTGTTGCGCATCCTCGGATTTCAGTATTAGTTGTGCATCAAATATATCCACTTCCTCGGATTTCAGTTTTAGTTGTGCATCAAATATTGATAGTACCATGGAGAACAAACAAGGTCAAGTAAGTTGTGCAGCAAATATTACTAACGATCTTGGGTGTGTTAAATTTCACAACTTGTGGATAATTGACTCAGGAGCTGTCAATCATATGGCCGATGATAAAGATACACTTCAAAGAATTACGGAATGCAAAGGTGGTCGTGTTGTCGTAACGGTGTATAACACAATGCTTCCAATCAAACACTTTGGAGTGACAATGATCATGCCAAGCTTAAATTCTCAACTAGTGATACTGCAAAATGTGATGCATGTTAGACGAAAAATCTCTTGTCAGTGTTAATCTCAAACATTTTGCCCATTGTCTATAATATTTATTAGATATTATGCTTTATTATTCTTATTTGACATTTAAATTGATCATTTTAGATGTTTCATTAAAATAGGTTTCCTTTTACCATGTTAGGCCAAAAATGATATCAATACGAGCCAGGATCATCCCAAAGACTTAAGTGATCTCCCAAGTATAAGTGATCTAAGTATACTCAAAATGTAAAAATAACCTAATCGTAGATTTTTTTCCTTCAAAACTACGTTGTTTGGTTGATATATCTAAAAGCAATTGTACTTGAGAGATCACTTAAGATTAATATATGAGAGGATCCTTGCTCGTATCAATATATATATATCGAAACTTTTTTTTTTGAGGGGATATATATCGAAACTTTTTTGAATTAAAAATGTGTATGTTTTTTTAAACTTAAAATAAGTTCAGATTCACTTCGAGTTTAAATTCGATAATCAACCTGAAACTCGAAAAATCCATGTTTCAATTGAACCTTACTCCAAATAAGCATCGGTCCTCAGCTCTCTCAATTTCTTTTTTCCTTTATAACGATCATGCAAAATGCTGAATATGAATGAGCCCAGCCCAAGACCACATATCTGGACAGGAAAATAATCCAAACAACTGTCCATTGACATTTCATGTACGAGAAAAGGAAATTATTATGTCCTTTCACATGAAATTTACTGTTACAAGTTACTGAAAATTATGGTAAAACAAAGAAGAATAATGAAATTAGGGTTCATAGTTATGTATTACTTCACGAAGGACAATCAACTCATGAGAGTCCCAAACAATAGGTCGATCTCGGGCTCAAACATGGAAACATGTCCCTTTCGGGCTCAAATGAGAGAATACAAAATGTTGGGCCGATCAAGTTTTCTGTCTATGAGCTAAAATAATAGATGCTCAGTTTTTTTTTTTTTTTTTTTTTTTTTATTTTAAAGGGGGCGACATAATTATGTCGCATTAATAATCCGGGCGCCTAATATGAATCTAATGAAGAATACTTTCAAACCCTAATGCCCAAAAGAACGTGGTGGTGGATTTTGGTATTGCGGTGAGTCTAAGACCGTATCTTAGATTGCTGCTACGTATCTGTTATATTCGGGAATCAGCCTTACGTAGTTCCCTGGATTGGGGTATTTATAGTGACAATACTTGCCTAAACCCTAAGGTTAAGTCGGCTTGTATTATTGTCGGTTTACCCTTTAATGGGCCTTAAACCCTTGCCCAAGCTATCGCTATTAATGGGCTTGGGCGGTAGTGCGGATTCGTCCTCGAGTCGATACTTCCGACTGCGGTGATCGACTCTAGACTCGTCTAACTACAACGCTGGGCGGTGTGGACTCGTCATGGACTTGTCGTCTCACACTTTGCTCGATAGTCGATCGTCGTAGCCGGCGTCTCTTAGATGGCCTTAGCCTCGAGCACCGGGCATCGACATGAATACCTTGGCGTTTTATCCATAATATTATTTTATGACCAATCGATAGACGACACGTGGAGGAGTGAAACCCGGTATCGTCACAAGCCCCCGGACTTGAGAGGGCGACTCCCGTTGTCCGAGGTCGAGTCCGTCACACGAGTCGTCTTCGAGTCGGGTTTTCCTTTGGGCGGGAGAAAGCCCGCCTTTTCACAACCCTAACCGTCTGCATCCACGTGGCGCGATACCCTGGCACACAGACGCTTTGTATCCCGCAAAACGCGTCATAGCCTTGATTATCGCGATTTCCAGGGGTTATAACTCCCCATTATCCCCTGTCTTTTCAAATCATTTTGAATACTTGCTAGCATATAAAGGAGAGAGATTGAAGTTGCAGTAGAGCCAATTTGCTACTCTCTTCATAAACTCCCAGTTTCCAACACCAAGTAAGCTTCTTTCTTTTTCTTTGCATTCTTCATCTTGCTTGTCTTGATGTTTCATAGCCTTTCGATTGTCGAGCCTCTGGCTCTGTTTGCTGCTCGCTATTCGTTGATATTGTGTTGCCCCCCAAGTGTATTATGAACCTTTGGTTCTTATTACACTTGAGGTCGACTCGCTTGCCTTATCTTTTTGCCCCTTAGGCTTATTTGGTCTTAGGCTAAGCACTTTAATGTGAACTGTCCCTGGTCTTGGTCTTTTTTGCCTCTTAGGCTTTTTCGACCATTGACTGGGACAGGTGGCCCGACTATGCGAACCGCCCTTTGTCCAGGCCTCTTTCGCCACTTAGGCTCATTCCGCTTTCGACTGGGACATTTGGCCCGACCATGCGAACCGTCCTTTGCTTTAGCCTCGTTTGCTACTTTGGCTCGTTCGGCTTTTAGCTTGGACCTGTGGCCCGACCCTGCGAACCGTCTTTGAGCCTTTGCATTTGTTGCCCCTTAGGCTAACTTTGCTTTTGACTTTATCGAGACGTCCGACCTGCGGACCTCTCTTCTCGTTGACAACTGTTTTGCCTTAACATTTTTATCACATTGGACTTGTACTGGCTTTAAATCTCAACAAACACAGAAAACATTTCGAGAAGACGCAAGCTTATTAGAATACTCATGAAATTGTCTCATGGACTTATTACAAGATTTAAAACTCGAAAAGTAAACAAGTTCATCAAAGCTTATCTCAAACATAATATTTCCTCGGATTGTTGGCGTGCCGATGTCGAGGGACCGTGGTTCCATCCGCTCGACCAAGTTGATAAGACCCTTTGGGGTGAACCTTCAATATCGATACGGGCCTTCCCATTCGGAGTCAATTTTCCGACCACTTCCTGTCGACTTGCTTCATTCTTTCTCGAACCGGATCTCCGACCTTGAAGTATCTATGTCGACCCTCGAGTTGTAGTACAGAGAAATTTTCTGCTTATACCTTGCCATTCGGGCTGAGGCTACCTCTCTTCGCTCCTCAACATTATCCTTTTCCTGTCGGAGTTCGGGATCATTTGTCTCAACATTGTAAGCCAGAACTCGAGGAGAAGGAACACCGATCTCGGCGGGTATCACCGCTTCGCAACCATATACCAAAGAGAAATGAGTTTCTCCTGTTGATGAATTAGGAGCTGTCCTATACGACCATAGGATGCTCGGGAGCTGCATTGCCCAATCTCGACCTTCTGCCTCTAGTCTCTTCTTTAATCCCAGCTTGATCTGTCGATTAGTTTGCTCAACTTGACCGTTTGCCTGCGGGTGAGCCACTGAGGTGAATCGCTGGTCGATATGATATTCACTGCACCATTCTCTAACTTTCCGATCCTCGAACTGAGTTCCATTATCCGAGCCTTCGGAATTCCATACCTGCATAGAATATCGACCCATAGAAATTTTTTGATGGTTGCAGCTCGGATATCAGGCAAAGCCTTAGCTTCCACCCATTTCGTGAAGTAGTCAACAGCAACGACCACGAACTTGAGATATCCCGGGGCTCGGGGTAGAAGTCCGACAATGTCGACTCCCCACTGATCGAAAGGCCATGCTGACGAGATGATATTCATGTCTTGTGCTTGTTGATGAGAAATATTATCATGAATATGACAAGAGTTGCATTTCTGGACAAGTTTATTCGCATCTCGTTGCATCGACGGCCAAAAATACCCAGCTAACTTGCATTTTCGGGCTAGCATTCGGGCCCCACAGTGATTCCCACAGGCTCCTCTATGAATCTCTTCTAAGAGGTATTCGCCTTCACTCTCTGAAACACATCTCAACCATGGACTCACGAAAGACTTCCGATAGAGAATGTCGTCGAAGAACGCATATCGAGCCGATTGGAGTCGAATTTTTCTAGCTTGTATCTTGTCTGGTGGTAGAATTCCGTCTTTGAGGTAAAGGGTGATTGAGTCCATCCAGGTGGCCTGCTGAATGATCGGCTGGGCCTCTGTCTCGATGTAACTCCTTTCGGTCAACAACTCGACTAGAACCTTCTTACTAGACATAAAGTTTGATGCCAGCTTTGAGAGGGCATCGGCTCTTTTGTTCTGACTTCGAGGAATCTGTTCAAATTGAACCGTCTTGAACTTAGGTATGAGACCCTGGACAACTGCTAAGTAATTTTTCATAGTCTCTTCCTTAGCCTCATACTCCCCTTTCACGTGGTTTACCACCAATTGCGAATCGCTGTATACCAGCAAATCCTCGACACCCAGCTTCAGAGCAAGTTTCAGACCAGTTATCATAGCTTCATACTCGGCCTCGTTGTTCGTTGCTTTAAAGTTGAATCGAAGAGCATACGGGAATTCTTCGCCTTTCGGGCTTACTAGAAGGAGCCCTGTCCTGCCCCTTCCTTGCTCGATGCTCCATCGACTTGGAGAGTCCATTTTTCTTCTGGACCTTGCTTCTCCTGGTCGAGATGGATGGAGATCCCTTCCGCTAAAAAATCCGCTAAAGCCTTTTTATCGCAATTCGAGGAACGAACTCGATGTCGTACTGGGCCATTTCTATCACCCATTTCGCCAATCGACCTGAGGTGTCGGGCTTCGCCAAAATCTGCTTTAAAGGTTGGTCTGTGACTACCGCAATAGGATGAGCCTGAAAATAGGGCCTCAACTTTCTCGAGGCGTGAACCAGGGATAATGCTAACTTTTCGACTGGTGAGTAGCGGATTTCGGGACCGTGCAATGCCTTGCGACAAAATAAATTGGCACCTGGCCATGTACCCCTTCTCGACTAGGACCGCACTCACTTGCCTCCTCGCACACGGCCAAATAAACCAACAACTTCTCCCCTTCTCGAGGTGAAGTGAGGGTGGGTAACTCGACAAATAGGCTTTCAAATCTTCAAAGGGTCGTCGACGGGTATCATCCCAATGGAAAGGACGGCCTTGCGAAGTATCTTGAAGAATGGTAGTGCACGGCGGGCGGATCTCGATAGGAATCTGTTGAGAGCGGCCATTCGGCCAGTGAGCCTTTGTACTTCCTTTATGTTCCTGGGTGCGGGCATATTCTTCAGAGTGTCGATCTTGTCCGGGTTCGCTCAAATCCCGTCCTTCGAAATCATATAGCCCAAGAACTTACCCGACCTGACTCCAAAAGTACATTTCTTTGGGTTCAACCTCATTTGCGTCTCCCTCAACACTTCAAAAACCTCTCGAGCATCGACCAAGTACTGGCTCATAGATCGACTCTTAATAAGCAGGTCGTCTACATAAACCTCCATACACCTACCAATTTGCTTTGCAAAGATCTTATTGACTGCCCTCTGGTACGTTGCCCCAGCATTCTTTAATCCGAATGGCATGGTCACATAGCAGAAGGTCCGAATTCCGTGATAAACGCTTGTTTTCTCCGCGTCTCGAGGGTCCATCAGGATTTGATGATATCCTTTATACGCGTCTAAAAAACCAAAAACTTCAAAGTCGATAGTCGAGTCTACTAACTTTGTCAATTTTAGGCAGCGGATATGAGTCTTTCGGGCATGCTTTGTTCAAGTCTGTGAAGTCCGCGCACATGCGCCAACTGCCATCGGGCTTCTTTACTAATACCGGATTAGCAAGCCACTCTGGATAGAATACCTCCTTCACTATCTGGGCTGCTAGTAACTTGCCGACTTCCAACTCAATGGCCTCAAGTCGATCTGACGCAAAATTTCTCTTCTTCTGCTTGACTGGCTTCTTAGCCTGGTCAATTTCAAGCCTGTGAACCGCGATATCGGTGGATAACCCCGGCATGTCAGTGGCCTTCCAGGCAAAAATGTCTTTGAACTCAATTAGAAAATCGATGAGCAACTGCCTCTCTTTCGATGGAATCCAGACCCCGACCTGCACACACTGATCGTCCTCTCCTTCCCAGAGTCGGACGTCCTCAACTGCATCACTAGAGACCCAATTCTTCTCCTCCTCTTCCTCTGGAATCAGTTCCTCGACTAAGACTTGTTGAACCGCCATCTTCCCATTCATGACGACCGAGTTACAACTCCGAGCGACTTCAACATCTCATTTTACTTCGTGGGAACCGTTCCTAGTTGGGAACTTCATGCTATTATGAAAAGTCGATATGATAGCTCGAAGATCGAAGAGAGCTGGTCGTCCCAAGATAACATTATAAGCAGAAGGAGCTTTGACCACCACATAGCTTAATTCAAGTGTTCTTCCTTTTTCTCCGTCGCCAACTGTCGTGAGTAACTTTATCGAGCCCATAGGATGAACTGCTTGCCCCGTAAATCCAAACAGAGGGGATGCTATGGAAGCCAAGTCTTTCTCTTTCAACTTCATCGCCTGAAATGCCGAGTAATATATAATATTCACTGCACTCCCATTATCGATACATACTCTCGATACATGGGCTCGGCTAATCACGGCCTCGATAACTAATCCTTCGCTATGACTCCTAGACTTTGGGATATCATCGCGAGGGCCGTATCCGACTTCTGTCGTGAATCTGAGCTGCTTGCGCTCTCTCGAGCTACTAGTTGGCTCTTCACAGGTCTGGTCTTTATCACTCTCGCCAGGACCGAAGATCGTATTAACATAGTTCACTGGTCGATTATCTTCATATCTGTCTCGACCAAAATTATCTCTGTTGTTTCCATCCCGACCTGGAGATCGGTTCCTCTGAGGTGATCGATCTCTTCGTCTTTGGGCGTCTCGGCCTCGATTCCTATCTTGATCAGAGTTCTTTCTCTTATAGTCTCCACGCCCCCTGGGCCCATCATACCGAGATCTGTCAACAACTTCGTCTAGCTTTCCTTCCTGGATGCAAACGTCGATATCTTTTTTCAAGTCGATACAGTCCTCTTTCGTATGACCTATATCTTCATGAAAATCGCAGTACTTGCCTGCATTCCTCTTCTCTCGAGGTTTCTTCAATGGTGGCGGTTTCCTTGCCAAGTTCTTTGAGAGCATGATCGATAACACCTCGGCTCGAGACCGATTGAGTGGAATAAAATCTTTATCACGTGTGGGTCCCTTCTTGCCCCCACGGTCTGTGGCAGGTGTTTCGATACGGTCCCAGACGGACGGCTTGCTGTCGATGTCATGTCTCTTGGATTGGTTCCGGTTCGGACCTCGGTTGTCCTTTTTAGAATCCATCCAGTCGGATTGGGTGTGCCTTCGCACTGCCTCCTCCCCTTGACAGAATCGATGTACCACATTAACGCATTCGTCCATCGTGTGGGGGACATCTCTGCTCAACTTCACGTATAACTTTGTATTACGCAGCCCCCCACGAACGACGTGATCAGAAGTCGGTCATCTGCATCTTTGACCTACATGGCCTCGAGATTAAATCTCTTCAAATACTCCATCACTGTTTCGTCCTTTTGCTGCCTCACGTTCATGAGGTGCGTGGCACTTAGATGAAACTTCTTATTTACTATGAACGCATCTCGAAATTTGCGAGCGAGCATGGCAAAACTGGAGATCGATCCTGGTCGTAGCTCCGTGAACCATTCTCTTGCTCGACCTACGAGTAGCGTCTCAAACGCCCGACATCGCATCGCGTCGGGTGCTCCATCCAATCTCATCTGAGATAGATACCTATGGAGATGGTCCTCTGGGTCGGTGGTACCATCGTACGGCTCTATCTTCGGTATCTTAAACCCCTTGGGTTTAGGAAATCTCTCGATCTCCTTAGTGAAGGGAGACTCTAACCATAACGAGACCTGGTTCTTTCCCAGAATAACATTCAACTCCTCCCTGACGCTATCATCATCCATTTTTTGGTGTTTCTGATGGATCTCGTGCCTCTTCATCTCGACTGAGCTAGAGGACGCACTGACTTCGTCTCTAGGAGCTTGTTTGGGTTTGTTTACCGTATCTTTCCGACCGTCTTCTGTTAGGTGTGATGCCCGAAAGACAATTTTGTAATTGTTTTATTTAATAAATGAAATGATATTATTATTCATATTTATTATTCTCATATTCACCGATGTGACAATAGTATTTACACTACAGAAAACCCTAAGTATATCGTTTATGTAATCACTTAACTCAGTGTATGGTATATACACGGGAGGATTGAGTTAGTGAAGATGTACTTAAAATACAATTAGCCCGTAGTGAAGTTAATCGAGAGTATCGGGTCTCTCCTTTAACGTGCTATTAATGCGCCCGAACACAATAGGTGTGATTGTCTTATCCGGACTTTCGGTTAAGAGAACCTAGTGGGGCATTTATATATGATAGATATATCATATAGGGGTGGACCGATTTGATTAGAGTTCACGATATAATTCCGTAATCGAGAATTCTTATCGAATCAATGGATGATCATATTTATGGATATATCTTAATCCCGAGGTGATCACGATCAAGCTAATGCTTGAATCGGTATGAAGTTTGACTTGACGGTTAAGGATTACACCGAGTACGTGGTCCGAATTACCCCATCTTGGCATTGTCTTGGATTGAGTGAGTAGTCGTGTTATCACGGATACGGAATCCATTCCTTCCATTTCGGAAGTAGATAGACGTTCCCTTATTTGTTAATCCTAGAAACGATCGATCCATGGAGTTCATATTACAGCGATTAGCTACCGGTGAGTTGTATGAATTAATTGATCACTAGGGGGTTAATGGTAAATAAGGATAAGAGGTTCTAGAAAGGGTTAACGGTAACTTCCCGATTTAGAATGAACGATCTATGGAGGATTAATCCATATGTAATGATTATATCAATGGACGCTTATTATTATTCTCGTGAGGAGATAAATATAATCTCATAATCGGAGGAGTGCGATCACGGGATTATGGTGGCATATTCCTGTGATTGATTTATCGAATATAATTATTACGTTCGTAAGATAATTATTTATTTGATTTATCGGAGCCGCCGATTATTAGTCTATGGTCGTCGACGTGCCTCCTAATATAAAGATAAATATTCTCGGACGTCGAATCCTAATAATATTAATTTAGTTCTTGTTGGACTTTATTAAAACGATATGTGAATTAATTGTTTAGTGAACTATTAAATTAGTTGGGCTATATAATTAAATACGGAAAAAAGACGTTTTTAAGTGGTTCGGCCCGAATTGGTGTGTTGACCAATTTTGACCCAAATTGGTCAAATATGCGTGGACTTTGAATTTGAAGGAAAAGGTGCGCATGTTATATTATTTAATTATTAAGGAATTTGTTTTTTGGATAATTATTTAATGTGTGATTTATCTTTTATTTGTTAAATGATAAATCATGGAATATTAGATAATAATATGTTTTATCCTAATTTGTTTGGGATAATTATTTTATTTATCTTTTATTTGGAAAAAGGATTAATGTAATAATTATCTCTTAATTATTTAATCCTTGGAGGACAATGATTACTCTCCTATATATAAAGAGAGTTAGCCCCAAGCCTTAACACACTTGATATTTTCGACTTCTCCTCTTAGAGAGAAGAAGTGATAAAATTCGGCCAAGGGGTATAAGGGAGAAATCTTGGAGATTTTTCCGGGTAGCATATCGGAAGGGTTCGAGTCGAGGATTTCCTTCCACCGGGAGTTGCTTGGATCACACGTACGGAAGATCGTGGTGCTTTTCACACAATCTTTCATCCTTCCTATTGCGGTTCTTCAACTTGGATTTTGAGATCCAAGAGGTATGATCTACAACTCCCTTGTATATGTAGATCTAGTTATTTTATTACGTGTATTTTATAGATCTAGATCCTTAAATCGCTTCCGTTGCGGATGGTATTACTAACATCTTCCGCCGTGGCGTCTTTCTGGGCGGCGGCCGCTTGTCTTTGTGCTGTGACCGCCTCTGCAATGATTCGAGACATTACTTCCAGGTTCTCCCCGGCTAATTGATCTACAAGCGCTCGGTATTCTGGAGCAAGTCCTTGCTTTTCGTGCTGGGGATTTTCCTGGGTAGGATCCAAGGCCCCGGATCTTTCCTCCCCGCTTTTGCGAGGATCTTGTTTGAACGAGATCCAAGATCGGATCTTTCTCCCTTGTGTATCGGGATCGGACGGCTCGTTGATCTGGGAGCCTTGATCGGCAGCTTTAGATGCAGCTTTTCTGGGAGGCATCACGTTCTTGTGTATCCGATCAATAGAAGGCCCTCCTTCTAGCGCCAATGGCGATGACAAATTATGTCACCTTAATAATCCGGGCCCTAATATGAATCTAATGAAGAATACTCAAGAACCCTAATGCCCAAAAGAACGTGGTGGTGGATTTTGGTATTGCGGCTGAGTCTAAGACCGTATCTTAGATTGTCTACGTATCCTGTTATATTCCAGGAATCAAGCCTTACGTAGTTCCTGGATTCGGGTATTTATAGTGACAATACTTGCCTAAACCCTAAGGTTAAGTCGGCTTGTATTATTGTCAGATTTACCCTTTAATGGGCCTTAAACCCTTGCCCAAGCTATCGCTATTAATGGGCTTGGGCAGCTGGTGCGGATTCCGTCCTCGGGTCGATACTTCCGACCTGCGGTGATCGACTCTAGACTCGTCTAACTACACTGCTAGCTGGTGTGGACTCTGTCCTTATGGACTTGTCGTCTCACACTGTTCGATAGTCGATCGTCGTAGCCTGGCGTCTACTAGATGGCCTTAGCCTCGAGCCTGGGCATCGACATGAATACCTTGGCGTTTTATCCATAATATTATTTTATGACCAATCGATAGACGACACGTGGAGGAGTGAAACCCGGTATCGTCAGGGGCATTTTATTTCCAAGCCTCAACATGAGGTCAACAAAACCAACTTTACAGTGGAATCAAAATCAAACGTTCTCTATGGGCATACAAGAAACAAAATTATTCTATGTTCCAGGCAAGTCGTAAATTTCTTACTCTCTCCACTGCGGTTGCCAAAGAAGAAAAAGCTGATAATACATGTCAAGTTGACTCTAATGATATGTTACGTTGTTCATATAGGTGGGTCATGGCGTAATTATTATGAAGGTATTCCCGATTAGTGTAGTTCTATCTATGTTATTGACCGGTCAGTTATACAACAAATAATACGGATCCCGGTGGTTGTTATTTTGAGGTTTCCACATCATTATATGTGATGCTTAGTTGCATGAGCTTTCTTGTCATAAGATTTTGTGTCGGTACATGACCGAACGGTCGAATCTGTAAAACGCTCTAGTTTTCGGTTCAAGCCGTTATAAAATTGCACAAACAAGTCTGCAATAAGAAAATTATAAAAAAAAATCCTTTTTCTAGTGAGATCTGTAAATTTTTTATAGCTAAAATTTTACCAAATTTCTTTTTATAGCAGGTCCATGTATCTCGGTTTAGCTGCATAAATCTGGTCATGTAGACTGTAGACAACCCTTTACACACCGAATCATATCATTTTAATCCATTAACCACTTATACGTAACAAAAATATGTCATAATCGATATCACCAATTCAATAAACCACTACATGCATGTAAGTACTCACAATCATCAAGAGGTTCATAAAAAAGTTGTACTAGCTACTAATTAAGGTTCAGAAGCTGTATAAAAATATAAAATAAAAAATAAAATAAAATAAAAAATAAAAAAATAGAAAGCTCTATAAGCTGCATTTAGCATGGCAAGTTAGAGTACTCTCAGTAGTTTTAATGTGCCTATTTTTGTGATATAATAAAAACCTGAAAAAACACAATTGAAACCCCCCCCCCCCCCCCTCCCCCCCCCCCCCCCCCAAACTCTAATGAAAGTAAACCCGTGGAAAATAATACTGTATGTGCTAGGTTTATCCTTCCACGTACCAAACCTTCAAAACTAAGGACTAATATTGTCGTTATCTAAGTCATAATGAATTTATTCACTATTAATCCTACCCCCCCCCCCCCCCCCCCCCGAAACTCTAATGAAAGTAAACCCGTGGAAAATAATACTGTATGTGCTAGGTTTGTCCTTCCACGTACCTAACCTTCAAAACTAAGGACTAATATTGTCGTTATCTAAGTCATAATGAATTTATTCACTATTAATCCTATCATCGTCGAGTAGCCGAAAATGATTTTTTTTTTCGGGAAACAAAAGAGATCAATTAATCACAAAAATCAAATTTACAACAAAGTCCGTCTGGCTGCTTCCTCTTCCTTTCTCGCACAAGTGATCCAGGAAGGAAAAAATCCAGTCCAAAAGGCTGGATTAACAAGTTTTTTTGAAAAAAAAGACAACTTTGTGACTTAGACTATTGCAATTCCTGCTAATATAACTTATATTGCTAGACAAAAGAAGAAGAAGGTGATGTATGTCTTGGATAATCACCACAAGGTCCGGGGATGAAAGGACAGAACCCTTGACCATATGCACAAGTAGTTGAGAATTGGTCTTGATCCAGATTTTTTGCCATCCTCGTTCCTTTGCATATCTGAGAGCCATCGAACTACTTCAGCTTCCGATCTTAGAGGTGAGTCAAAATTGACAAAGGAGCGCCCCCAAATTTCAACGAGATTATAGTTTTTATCATAGATGGCTACGCCACCACCGGCAGGTATGAAAGATCCTTTCCAAGCTGCATCTGTATGCAAGATAAAATTAAAAGTAGAGGGATTAGCTTCATCAAAATGAGAGGATGGAATAGTATTTACAGTAGCTGCCAAAACGTGAGGAGCTTTGGATTCATGCGCTCCAAACATATCAGAGACAGTGTTGGCACAAGCATAGGTATAGTCCTTATAATCTTTATTTATCATAAAAACAATATCTTGTGGATCATCAATGTTTCTGTTGTAAATCCAATCGTTTCTTGCTTTCCAGATATTCCAGAAAATGAAAATTGTGAATTCAATGGATTTTTTAGCCGAATTAAAGTCATCTTTCCTAGTAATATCATCCCACCATGAGACGAGGTCAAAAGAGACAGTGAAATATTGAGACCAAGGGGTAGGAATTAAATTCCATATGCCCCTGGCTCTGGGGCAAGAAACCAAAATATGCTCCGTTGTTTCAGAGTTAAAACCACAAAAATTATAGCTTGAGGGAATCTGGCAATTAGGGATCCTTCTGTTAATGTTGGCTCTACTAGGAATGATGCATTTTAGACACTTCCAAAAGAAGTGCTTAATTTTATTAGGTAGTGCAAGGGCCCAGAGATATTTCCAAAATTTAGGATTCGAGCCAGAACTAGAATGAGACCTATTAGAGACTCCATCCATGTCAAGATCAACATTTAGTTTTTCAAAGAAAAAGGCATATGTTGTTTTAAGGGTGAAGTTGCCCTTAGCTGATGGCTTCCAATAAAGGTGATCCCTAGTGTTGCAGGTGCTAAGAGGTAAGGATAAAATATGATGAGAATCAACAGGGCAAAAAACTTGTTTGATTTTGACCTCATTCCAGCTGCTGTCCTTTATAAGGTCACTTACCCAAAATGTATCATAAGAGAAAATTGATGGGGGGTGAGGGGCTTGAGATTAGGATTTTGAGGAAGCCAATTGTCTTCCCAAATTCTGACAGACTCGCCATTACCAATGGCCCAACATATTCCATCCTTAAAGATATTTAGAGAGATAAAATTCCTTTCCAGAAATAAGAGTCCCCAACAGAGGAAGTGGCATCAATCATAGAGAGCAATTCGGATAATATCTAGCTTTCAAGACTTTAGATACTAATAATTCGGTTTTTCAGGAACCTCCATATTTGTCTAGCAAGATAGGCTAGGTTTAAGGCTTCAAAGTCTCTAAAGCCTAGACCCCCAAGTCCCTTGACCACACAAAGTTTTTTCCAACTCGCCCAATGCATGGAATTATCTGAAATTGAACCTTTACCCCACCAAAACCGAGCCATGAGAGCAGACATCTCCTTACCAAGCCCCTTAGGAATCTTCAAAACAGACATAGGGTAGGATGTGATCATAGTGATTACAGACTTTAAGAGGATTTCTTTTCCTCCCTGGCTAAGAAATATGTTTTTCCAGGAAGTTAGTTTACCTATGATCTTGTTTTTGAGATGCAGAAAGACCTCTCGTTTTGATTTCCCAAGGAGAAGGGGGAGGCCCAAATATTTGGAGTGAGTAGCAAACAAAATTCCGGGAAAGAGAGAAGTGATAGAGGCTTTTAGATTTTCATCTACTCCCTTACTAAAGAAAACACTAGACTTTTGGATGCTGACCTGTTGCCCAGAACAAATTTGATAAGTTGTAAGCACATTAGATAAATGATGAGCCCGGGTAATATCAGCCTTACAAAAAAGCAGACTATCATCTGCAAAAAAGAGGTGAGATATAGAAGGGCTAGATCTGCAGATTTTTAAGCCCTGAATCAGACCCTCAGATTCAACTTTGTTAAGAAGTAAGCTAAGACCCTCAGCAAATAAAAGAAGTAGCCGAAAATGATTAACACGATTTACTAAATTCATTATACATGATCAACCTTATCTATAAATACATTTTTATCTCACGCTTCTATTTTTTTTTTTACGAAACAAAAGGAATTTTATTCAAAAAACCAACAAAATTACAACCGGACAACCGTCGGATCACCACCAGCACACTACTGGACACAACAACATTAAAGAAATAAAAAAAAATTGGGAGAACTTCAATATGACAAAATATCGTCTCGTTAAAGAGAATTTGATTTGGTAAAAGACGAAAATGGAAAATCCGATATATTACGGATGTCCATAATCAACTCGAAAAACAACCACCACCACCGCCATCCAATAGCAACCGTAATGACCGAACAACCCGATGAGTACCAAGGCCACCCGGGATCTACAAACAAACCACAAATACAGAAAAAGTAAACAAATAATCTGAAACAACCGACTATTACCGACTCGATCCTAAGAGAAAAACATAAAAATAGACAACAAACTTCCAACCGGCATCTCCAACTGCCGTGCCACCACCGCCAGCCACCAGCTTTATGCCACCGCCGCCGAGTAAACAGCCTACAAGCACAGCTTTATCTCACGTTTCTAATTTAAGATGCTACATTCTTCGTTCCTTTAGAACAAAGGTTTTTACTATTTTCCTATCAGAGAACTACCAAACGACTTTAGAGGTCTTTGACCCCGCGTCTCTAATGGCGTGACACTTAATTTTGTTTGGTAGCCGTCTCTGTCCACGACCTCAAGAGGATTAATTACCAGATGACTCTACAGGTGGCTCCTTACGTCGTGACATTTTGTTTCGTTTGATAGTTGGCTTCAAACTACGAATCCAAACCTTTATTTCTCATACTTTTATGTAGATATTGCTTTTCTGAGATTTCCAATGTCAGATATTACATTATTCCCCTTACATGTATTCCAAACCTCCATATGACTCAAAAGGTTAACCCGATGTCATTGACAAACCGGCCAAATTCTCCAAAGCTGAGACACTCTGTTACGTTAAGTGGGCAACTTTGATACAACTTACAACGCCCCATGACCCGGTTACATATATCAGTGTTACTTGGATCATAATAGATCTAATAGAGAATATTATGTCATTAATGTAATTAATAAAGAATATCATGTAATTATAGGAAATATTCTCTATGCCTCACACTACTAACTCAAGCCTCCTCGCCGTATGCTTTTGCCACATTGTTTACCTTATCAATCGTATGCCAACTCCTATTCTCTCCCCGTAAAGAAATTATTTGGCTCCTCCCCTAATTATACACTCCGTACTTTTGGTTGTCTTTGCTATCCTTGGCTTCGCCCTAGTGATAAATTAGACTCTCGTTCTAAACTTTGTATTTTTTTGGGATACTCCCTCACAACATATTACCGCCCCCACCTCCCGTGTCTACCCGGATGTCAAATTTGTCGAGAACATTTTTCTTGGATCATCCACAAATACCCGAACCCCTTGACTCCACTATTTGGGTTGGCTCCCTCTCTATTCCCACAACACCCTCGTCTTCGATTATTATGTCTTAAAATGATTAACCAAAGTTAGTGAACTTATATTTCTAAATCTTTACATCTAAATACTTTTTTTCTCATGATCTTTTCGGTGTGTGATTTATTGTATTGAAAAATATGAATACGTAAGGAATGTGAATGTACTCAAGACATAAAATGTATTCTTTTTAAGAAATGTTCCTTACGTGTTCAACAATGTCACGCTAAAGAATATATGAAAATATCTCTCAAGTCTCAAGATACATGCATTCAGGTTGTTTGATTTAATCAAACCGGAAGACACTCAAAACGACACTGAATATGTCTCACATGTCCTGCAATAATACGTGTGTTTATCATATGGAGGCGAAAAACTGTTGGAGAAAAAATCATTTTTGAATAGTTGAATAGTCAACTTTAACGCGATTTACGGATAAACTCCGATGTATGTCATCGAGAGTTAATGATATCATTAAATACTCCATACGGATTAGTTGATGATGGGCTTTTGAATCACTCGATTCGGATGTCGGGTGAATGAGAAATTAATGACTAAAATTGATAGAAAATATGTAGGAGATGAGAGTTGAAGGGATGACCTCACCCCATTCTCCGACATAGGTAACTTGAGGCTTGTGAGCTCAAGTAATAAGAGCTAGTGTATACTCTTATAGATGTGCCTCAAGGGGCAAGGCACTTTTATGCAGGAGGGAGGACTTAGATTATTCCACACGCGCGCGACGCCGCCGTCCGTCCGTCCCGGCTCGGCTCGGGTGTTACTATAAATTGACCATAAAATTAATTTTGGAATATGATTGTGTCATTCGACCAATCAGAATTCAGACGACACATCATCCGATCAATCAGAGGGTTAGAGGGTTAGATTAATTCAAAATTAATCTTATTAATTTCGCCCCAGTGACTTTTCTTGAGGGAAAAGTCGGCCATTACTTTTCCAAGGGGAAAAGTTTGATGATGTGTTTCGGTCAATCATGTTTGAGCATTGGCTCCTCCTCTCCACTATATAAAGAACTCCATGGATGAAAGTTGAAATATCGAATTTTCTCTTGTGTCTTTCCACCACAAAGAGTCAGTCATATAGATCTAGATATTGAGTCGAAGAGAAGTTGAAGCACTATGTAAGTTCGCCAGAGCTCGGGTTTTGAAGTGCCTCTAAATCCGAGACGAAAGTCGTTGTATCTTGGGAGACTGTTGCTACTACCGTGGGCATCATACCGGAGCAATTTGTCTTAAGGAAAGAGTACCTACTCGCCTCGATTTGATCTCTAGTTCTTTATTATATGTATCATAATTTTATTGTTCTGTGTTCGAGTAAGATCTGTAAGGAAATATTGATTTTGTTAGATCTGTTAGATAATATGACTATTTCTATTCGCATTATTTATTATCTAATTTAATAATCCGTAATTAGTTACGTAAATTACGGATCTATTCCGTAAATCACTCCACACACGACAAAAAAAAACAAAAACCCCATTCGCTACGATAACATTCAGGATAGTGAATCTATTACGAAACGATATATTACACAAAAGATACACAAAAATTTATTAAAATGTGTAACACATAGTATTACATCACTGGTACGTCGCATGCAGAGTAATTTACCAAACACATGGGGACAAACTTAGATTAAATATATACAAACACTACAAATGTTTCTTTACAAATATTATCAATTTTTGAATAATGGGCTAGTGCCTTTTTATATTAATAGACGATATCCTATATATATATATAGCTATATCACCGAGCTATTGGTGCCATATATAGGGATGATTATTGAATGTATCTAGACGCAAAGCACCCAAGTATTCATGTAACATATCGATGTAGCTAGCCTACATACAATGCTCGGTGGGGTGGGGGAGATGGGATGGGAGGGGGTGGGGAGGGGGTAGTGGCTTTTCATGTAAAATAAAAAAGTTTTATTTGTGAATAAATCATTGAAGAAGGTACAGACACAGATAAGATAGAAAATTCTGTGTATAAATACTCATAAAGCAATTTGCTTAAGAAACGTTTAGGGCCGTTTGGATTGAAGTAAATCGATAGAAAGAAAAATGAAAGATAGTGACAGAAAAAAAATGAGAGGGGAGTGAGAGATTGTGAAGTTTATTTTGAGTGTTTGGATAGAACAAGACGGAAAGGAAAGAAAGGTTTAAAAGTGTGTTTGGAATATCGTTGGAAAAAAAAAGAGATGACAAGATTATAAATGATTTTTCAATTTTAGACATTATGTTAGTGAGAGATTAGTATTAAGTTTAAGGTTATTTAAGTAATTATATAAAATATTCTTTTTGAAGGGGGTAATTATATAAAATATTTATAAAAAAATATTGTTTCCTTCCAAATCTTCACAAGAATGGCAGGAAACATATGATAAGAAATTGTTAAGAAAATGATCCCTTGCTTTCCATTGGTCTCCTCTCCTTTCACTTCCAACTAAACAATCCAAACACTCAATTAATCTGAGACCCCACCCAAACACACACACAATCCCTCCCTCCCTCCCCTCCCCCTCCCCCCCTCTAGCTCCACCCCCACGTGAATAAAAACTCATACACACCAAGTTAATGAGTATTTAGCTAGCAGATTTGATCCTCTATCTTTCTTAAAAAGTAGGGACTTAGCTCTCATCTTTGATTTTGGTTTGATCGATCTCTTATCTTTTAAATTCTTTTGCAATTTTGGTCCATTTAACAGTCAGTCAACACAAAATAGACGGAAGAGCTGTGCGTGTCATTCACGCTATGTTAGCATTTAAAAATAATATTAATTTAATCAATTTCCAAAAAAAATTGTAATATTAGATTAAAAATATTAATTTAAACATTTGCAAAAGATAAATCCATCCTCCATCACTACGAAATGGATTTCTCTGCTGATTTCAGATTCATAATTAAATCTCTGTTGATTTCAGATCCAAAATTTCTTAAAAAATGGATTTCTTCAACCCCAACTTGACTTTTCAACGAAAAAATCAAGACTTTAAACGAGAAAAAGCAAGACTTTAATCAAAATCTCTTGCAGGTAAGAGATATTGAACGAAAATCTCTTACTGAGCCAAAATTTCGATTTAAATGAAAATCTCAGAACACGAACGAAAATTTCTGCAAATTCACTACGTAATTTGGACAAGATGAACCTTCACTAAGTATCTCGAATTAAAGATGAAAACAAAAATTCAACATACCTTGTATTTTGGACAAGGGATGAACCTTCTTCTGGGGTTGTAAGGAGTCCATGAAGTCGATACCTTCATCTTTGTTCCGCAATAACATAATTTGGCATTATCGTTTGGCAATGTGCTGTTCGAATTCGTCGAATAATCTCTGAAAAAGGTCGAAAAAAGGTTGAAAAAAAATTAGGGTTTTTAGACTTTAGTTGTGGAAAACGATTTGGAGATTTGCAATATAGATTAGAGGAATGATTTAAGAAGAGGAAATTTGGGATAAACCCCTATATTCGAGCTACATTCAGGTTGAACGATGAAAGGCTGAAAAAGAGGGAAAAAAACGACGGGAGGAAGAACGGAGAAAAAAGTTATTGTTAACATTAATGGGAATATATATATATATATATATATATATATATATATATATATATATATATATATATCATGGAAATTGATTAAAATAATATTATTATTTTTAAATGCTAATAGAGCGTAAATGACACGCACAAAAAAAAGTTCTATTGGATTATTCTTAATGGATTCGTTTGATATTGGAATTGAAGTCGTTCGCTTTGACAAGGGTATTTTCGTCTTTTCATGTGTCTTTTGTCATTTTTCACCATTTTTCAATCCAATTGTCTTTTTTGACAATTTATTCTTCATTTTTATCCTTTACAACCATTACTCCTTTATTTTATATCCCTATAAAAACATCTTTTTTTGCAAGATTTTTAATGACATTATTTGTCTTTTTATATCAATCAATACCTATACAACACGGATGAAAATGCGGACATATTCAGACGGACCTATTCTAAAAAGGGCATAAAGCAAATTAGTTGGATATGTCTTTTGTCGGTTGGTCGATCAGACACGACCGGTTGGTTGGTCCGGTGATACCGGTTAGTCAGTAATGCGATAACGATTTCTCTATATGAATATATAATAAAAAAATTAAAGATAAAATAAATTATAAATCTGATATAAATTAATGCTATCTGGTATGCATGAAATTTAAAGAAATATTAATAGTTAAATGTTTTATTTACAGAAAAGTATATATATATATATATATATATATATATATATATATATATATATATATATATATATATATATATATAATACCCCCGTGCATTGCACGAGGACGTATGACAATGTGATTACCTTCAGATAAAGTCAAAAACAAACCACACAACATGTCCAAAAGTTATACTGATGCAAATAATTGTGGTTATATTACTGTTTTTAGCATTGCACGGGAGAACATATATTTCAATAGAAGAATATTTTGAAGGATGAAAAGAAGATTTCATTGGCATACTTGTTACGCAGAGAATTGAATTGAATATAATATGCATGATTGGAATTAAACAAATTATATAAAAGATGACACATTGGTGATTTTGATAGAGCAATGTAGTGAATTAAGGTTGGCTTTGAGTAGGGTGTAATATAGTAAGGTATGATATAGGCGAACGGGTGGGTTGTCCTACGTCATACCCTATTAAACCCTACCTCTCTTCCCACCTGCCCTACCCACCGCTATCATACCCTACCCACCACCCTATCCTACCCTACCCGATATCACCATATCTTACCCTCGACATCCTACCTACCTTACCCATTACCTACTCTACTCCACTTTCATCCAGCCCAACCCTACCTTACTCATCATACCACAATACCTTCCCACCACCCCATGACCCATCCTTCTCTATCCTACCCAACCCACCACCCCACCGTACCCTACCACCACCCAACCCTACCCTATCCACCATTCCACTTTACCATATCTTATCCACCACACCACCATACCTTACCTTACCCACTACCCCAACCTATCCTACCCTACTCAACCCTCCCCAACCCTACCTTACCTACCACTTCACCCTACCCTATCCTACCCTACCCACCATCATACCCTGCCCTACCCACCGCTATCATACCCTACCCACCACCCTATCCTACCCTACCCGATATCACCATATCTTACCCTCGACATCCTACCTACCTTACCCATTACCTACTCTACTCCACTTTCATCCACCCCAACCCTACCTACCCTACATTACCCATCATACCACCCTACCTTCCCCCCACCCCACCATTCTCTACCCTACCCAACCCACCACCCCACCGTACCCTACCCACCACCCAACCCTACCCTATCCACCATTCCACTTACCCTATCTTATCCACCACACCACCATACCTTACCTTACCTTACCTACTACCCCAACGTATCCTACCCTACTCAACCCTCCTCAGCCCTACCTTACCTACCACTTCACCCTACCCTACTCACCACCCAACCTTACCCTACCCTATCCACCATTCCACTATACCCTATCTTACCCATCACACCACTATACCTTACCTTACCCACTACCCCAACCTATCCTACCCTACTCAACCTTCCACAACCCTACCTTACCCATCACTGCATCCTACCCTACCCACCACCCAACCCTACCTTATCCACCATTCCACTATACCATATCTTACCCTTTGTAGGAATAGTAGGAATTACCATTGTAATTTTTATTTATATATGATGCCGATCCCGGTCGATATTGTTTAGTTTTGATTTAGGAAGCACCAAGACTTTAATTTGAGTGTTGTACGCAGTGTCCGACACCTTTGACATGTGTCGGTTAACTTAAATAATTATACTAATCAATATTTTAATATATGACCTTTCGACACGATGTAGACACATGAACACAATATTTTTATTTTATAATTTCAGAATTTTTTCCAGAGAAATGTTTAACGACAAGATAAGTTGCAGACGTCGATTAAAAAGTACTCTATCTTAATAAACATTTCACTATTCATAAAAGATAATTGTTTATCATCATTTGATGCGTCATGTATTTTAATTTTAATTTAGATATATTACCGTAATCATGTCGTGTAAAACGATATTTTCGTATTTGTATCCGAGTTTATATAGGATTTGATTTATAGAAAATAAAATATAAAGCAAATAACAAGGTTATTAAACAACAACAATAAGAGGAGGGAAAAATAAAATTTTAAAAAAAAAACGAAAAAGAAAAAAACAAGAAAAACTATTTTATAAAAAAAAACAAAACAAAAAAACGCAACTTGGGGCTGAGATTTTGGACGTGTTGTGTTTGCTCTAAATTGAGGTAAGCAAACTTTATTTAAAATAAAACCAAAAAACAAAAAAAAAAAAAAAAAAACAATAAAATGTGCGGCTGAAAATTCGCACCGCACTATGCACAGCACTGGGTTCATGTTAAGTGATACATCTCAAAGATGCATCTATAACAAAAAGACTAGAGATATATTATATAGAAAGTATCAAAAGGTCAAAACTAACAACTATGCAATGTGGGAATTTATTCAAATACACTTAACAAATTGCTTCCTTGACACAAAAGGCCACATTAAAAAATAGTATTACAACTCCGCTTTATCCACAAGCTCTCTCGAAATCCAAACAATTTCATGCACTGATTGATCAACTGAATGAAATTGTCTCTGATATTGATCTCTAAGCAGAAATCTCTTGACAATTGTCTCTCTGAATTCTTCTCCTTCCCAAACAAGGTAGTACAATAATCTCCTCCTTAAGCTGCCACATCCTGAAATTGACACCCCGGTCGTACTCCTCAAAATAAAACTTCGTTATAGTCAAGATGGCTAACTCGGATAACCTGGCTTTGATATCGGCCACATCCCGAAATTGACACCCTGGCCGTACTCCTCAAAATAATACTTCGTTATTGTCAAGATGGCGATCCGACTCAAACGTACATAATTTCAAGATTCGAACAGCAGACCATGATTCGAGAGTATTTTTTTCTCGAGTCATGAAGCATTGTACGGAAAATTAAAGAATCAAATACGAAAGTGAAGGTTGAAAATAGCTAAATCGCATGTAAAACAGATCTACGAATTGCCAAAGCATTGATCTAACAACATATTTCAGGAGCTTTAGGCACCTTCACGGCTTCACACCTAAATCTACTTATAACAAACACATACACTTTTTTCAAGCTGGTTATATTATCTGAGTCGAATCAAACACTAGTAATCTTGTTCTAATTTTATTATAATAATGAAAGAACTTGGCAACTACACAATCCCAATACACGACTCTTAATTTCATTGCAGTGGCGGATTTACATACAATAAAGAGGGCAACTGTCTATCTCGATCCGAAAAAAATACACTAATATTTATACTATGTATAGAGTACCTCCCTCCACTTAAATTTTTTATTTCTCATTTAAAGATTTTATTGTCCTCCTTATTCGATATCTTGCGTCCTCCCATGTTTCATACTAATCCACCGATTCACGGCCAATTTAATATACTTAACCAAAACTGAGTTTTAACGTTTTGGATGAGTTTTTAGATGTATTTGTTAGGATTGCTAACAGTATTATCTATAAAAACTTAAAGTATTTTACGTGTAAAACAGATTGTACACATAAAAATCCTAATATTTTTATAATATATATACATATATATGTGTGTGTTTGACTGCCTGTGTGTTAATTTGCAGATGTACCACTTAATAAATTATTTTGTTTGATATATATTCCATTTTCTGTAGATTTCACATCGTCATTTGTTCTTGTTCATGATATGAATGGATGTGACAACTTATCGCTTATCATCTTAATAAATTGGTTATACACTACAATAATGTTTTTTTTTTTTTTTTTTTTTTTTTTTTTTTTTTGTTGTCAATTTCAAAGAGTCTCACATTTGGAATGAATGGTAAATAAAATATAGAACAAGTAAAAGGAACCACTATATATGAGAACAAGTTTACACGTAAAGGACATGATTAGATAATGACAATATTTTGAAAATGACATAAAAACTTTTTAATTTCTTCTTTCCACAAATCAAATCAAAGCTACAATAATTGATACTATACATTAAAGACTTTTTAATTTGTTATTAATTTAGTAAATAATAAAGCCAGAATTGATATAATCCAACTATTGCATCAAATTGTGATGTTCCATGTTGAAAAGATGAACAAGTTATATAAGACGGATCCGTGAGGAAGATTAATCTAAATAGTTAATCGATCAATTATGATTTAAACACTGCTGTTAGTCCCGAGTTATGGGGACGGCTTAACTAACGTTGTTAGTCCTGATCGAATTCTAGGGCGTTGAATAGTGAACCATGCATCTCTAAAATCATATGATAGAATAATGGTGGGATCACTCTTTACAGGTAGTGAGAGTGTGAGACCATCTCTAGAATCTTCTGATAAGCACATGGTACGATCACCTCCGTTACATGTAAGATCACCTTTAAAATATTCAGGTAGTGTCGAAAATATTAATTATTCCTTGTATAAAATAATAGAAAATTAAGGAACAAATTTTATTTTTTTTTTCCACTTGACGAAAGCTTTTTTTAATCTACAGGGATAGGGGATCGAACCCGGGTCATCCCACTGGAGAGCCCGGGTAGACCCTAGATTAATCATAATAATAGTCTTGTACTAAAAGAATAAAAAAGAAGTCTTTAATAACATCACATAACCATAATGAGTTATGATGTTTGATATTCCACATCTCAAATACAGACATTCGACATCTGAAAGCTCACCTTACGTGTGAGACTCAATTTTTCAATAGTTGAATATGTCTATTGTGTTTCGAAAATATATTTGATGTGATGTCATTAAATAATATCATTAAATAAATCATGATAATGGTTATAGTGGTGACATGCAGATAAAAAGCAAAAATAAACTTAAGCCCCACCACCACCATAGACTCAATGGAGCGGCTTCTTTTCTGCACAAATCTTGGGATCTTCTTTCTGTCTCGTTTTGCCTTTTTCCTATTTTCGAATAATTTTCATCAATTCATTTCATAAAGTATTATATGCTGTCTTTCTTTCTTTTTTAAATTGTTAATCGTACCGTGTCATGTCAAAATTATACGCTATACTATATAATGTTTTTAACTTTTAGGCCGACGATAAAATATTTTAATGACATTTTTCTAAAATGTTATACTCGATTAATAGGAGATAATATAATGTCAGACATTTTCTTTTTCAGATACGAAAGAAAACACACATTCATTCAAAAAGTAAGAGAAATATTAACATGATATAAATTATAGATGTAACAAACTTAATTATTCGGATTAACCATTTTATGTTATGTCAAACGAGCAGAATGAGTGTCACCAGAGGTGTGTAGAAAATCTAGGCCCAAACCCATATAAGAGATCGAAGGGGCCTCATCCTCAAAACCTAGGTTGTGAGGTGAGCGAAGTCCATCTCTTAATATGGTGGGTGAAACAACCACAAGATTCCTAATGTGGGACACTTTAACAAGGCGGAGGCACGTAAAATAAAATAAAAAAACCCACATTTTATTGGTAAAATGATATTATGGACCATATGAAAGATAAAATACTTCAAAAAAAAAATATGTATAGTCCCGTGAAAAATAAATATAAACCCGCCACAGGACATAACTATTCAAGTGGCATCGTTAGGTTCGGAGTATTGGAATGCTAGAATTTCATACACATAGTTAAGTGAATATATATATATATATATATATATATATATATATATATATATATATATATATATATATATATGTTTACTTGTATTTGATGATCATTGATTATCATAAAATTTGTTATATATTGTAGTTATATAGTTATCTCCAGCCAGGTAGAATTATCATCATGCCAAATAAATTGCAAAAAATGTTAATATTTTTCTGTTCTCTCTCGTTTTCTAGTAAATATACATTCGATTTATTCCTTATTTGTAATTTTTTTTTTTTTTTTGAGACGAAATACCTAAATCTATACGGGGGACGGGGATCGAACCCAGGTCTCCTTCCACCTGGGCTGCAGGTAGACCCTAAATCTAACCACTGAGACGAAGAACTGGCTTTCCCATTCCTTATTTGTAATTAGAAACCAATGCATCAACCAATTAAATTAAATAAAGCAATTAATTCCGTGTGATAATTAGAGTCAACCAAAAGCTTAGTTAAGATGTTAATACGATAATGATTTTGCGTGAAGTCACAGGAATGTTCTAGTAGGAGTATGTACGTTAGGTTTTATTTTGGCCGTTTTTTATGACATCACGTTGAATCTGTTTTTACCGAGGTCGAATGTCAAACTCCGACTTTGTAAAATCGAGCCTAAACTCTAAATGTGGTGTCACGTTAGAGCGGTGTTAATAACAACATTATTTATTTTTCTGGTTTATGTATATTTCCAACATCATCTCTGATAAAGGAATAACAAATATTGTTTGAAGAATATGAGGATACGCTACCTGAGACGTATCCTGATCTTTTGGTCAACACATAGCTTTGGATATTTTATAGTATTTATTTATTTAAGAAAAATGAGGGCTGGTATAATATATATATATATATATATATATATATATATATATATATATATATATATATATATATATTTTAACACATGTCGTTAATATACGTGTCGTTAAATTTTGAAATTAACCATGTCGTCATTTTTGTCATTTCTATATATATATATATATATATATATATATATATATATATATATATATATATATATATTTTTTAACACATGTCGTTAATATACGTGTCGTTAAATTTTGAAATTAACCATGTCGTCATTTTTGTGTCATGTCATGCAATGTGTCTATGTCCGTACAGGGGAGGACGCAGGATCTCGGATAAGGGAGGGCAATAATCTTTTTTAAAGCAAACAAAAAATTTAAGGGAGGGCAAACGATATGCTTTGTATATATATTAGTGTAATATTTCCGGATCAAGGATGGGCAGTTGCCCCCCTTGATTGTATGTAGCTCCGCCACTGTGTCCGTATATATACTTCATATAAACAGTTAAGGAATTGATCCCAACCAAGGGGTGAACTAAAAAACCGGAAAACCAAACTAAACGGTCGAACAAAATAGAACCAAACCGAAAAGGTGTAAACCGTGGTTTTTTTGTCGATTTTTGTATTGTAAAAAACCAAACCGTGAAAAACAATTTGGTTCCAATTTAAATAAATAAAAACCGTTGAAAACCGGACCAAACCGGATTTTATATGTATACATCTCTCTCTCTCTCTCTCTCTCTCTCTATATATATATATATATATATATATATATACACACACACACACACACATACCTATATCTATTAATACTTTAAAATATCAATGTGTTATTTTCGGTCCAACTCAAAATGTTTAAACTTTGTATTTGTAATGTATTAATGATCAATTACTAATCTCATATCTTAAAGATTCATATTTTGTTGATCATTTCACTGACTTGCCTTTAATTTTCAATCATATAAGAGAATCTATAGTACATGTCAATTCACAACTCACCGCCGCTAACTATTTCTACTTCCTCAACACCAATATCTGAAATATGTGAATGCTTATTTGTATGACTTACTTCTTCTAATAATGTTGATGAACTTCATCATGAACATTTTCCGATTTGTTTATTTGTTAGGTTTGACATTTTATATAAATAAATGCATTTATAGACATTAGTTTTATATAAGTTTTTCTTTTATTTTCTTATAATTAGATTATGTTGGACAATAACATTGTTGAGATAATCAAAATCAGAGTTGGTGTTTTGGTGAAAATAAAACCACGAATATGTTCTAACTAAATGAAGCCCAATATTATATCACATTTTTTTTTTTCGTTTGAAATGTGTGAAAGTTGGCTATCTTTAATTTATCTCGTTTGCTTATGGAACAAATGCATTCCTCTTTCTCCCTTGACCATACTCAAAATATTATTTGTCTAATGGATTTTGAGATTTATATATTATATTCAATAATATAATTAACGATTAGTTCATTATTAGTATTTTTTTAAGTTGATGATTCAGTGATGAATTGAAATAAGTAAGAGATGACTCTTTCATTATCTTGTTTGTCCCAGACTTGGGAATTCAATGGTAGGTGTCGAGTTCGTTGCGTTGGATGGTGTTAAAGTATGATTGGTTTTTTTATCTTTAAGATTCGCATGGTTAGATGTTAGTTAAATATAAGACATTTATTAAATCGTCTCATTGGATTTACTGATATAATAGTACTAATGTATTCCATATATTATCATTTCTTGTTACGAGCAATTTGTGATTTCCTATCAATAATTTTAATTGTTAAAGAAACCGTAAAAAACCGGAACCAAGTTGAACCCAAACCGGATCGAACAAACGGTTTACGTCTGAAAACCGTTCTAGTTTGGTTTCGAAAATTGGAAACCGTACAAAATAGTTCGGTTTTAAAAAACGGAAAAAACCGACCAAACCGGACCATGTTCATCACTACCAACCGTGAGTCCAACCACCCATAAGTCAGCTCAAGAATGACTACATTAATCCTTAAAATACATTGTATCTGTTTTAGTGTGTCTTTAAAATCAACAACCATTTCTGTTACAGCAGCTCAACCCCTAAGCAAAACTTTTTGGGCTCGAGTCGAATCAACTTATCATGTTATGAGAACAAGTCCCTACGCTATATTCTCTCACTACATATACTCATCATTTCAGATCAAAACGGTTGATGGTATCACACCCGTTAGGGACCATAGTGTACTACGACCGTGACAACCACCCTGAACTCTTCTCAACGCCCTTATGAATCATCAAATTTAACATAGAAATATATGTTGATATTTTTTGACTTATGAAACATAGACTTAATTAAATACATAAATTGTTCTAAGTTTAATAGAAGGTGAAGTTGAATGAATCATCATTTAATTATTATGAAAATGTAACACTAATATCATTTAATTATTTTTAGATGAATGATATCTATCATGTAAAGATAATAATGCTCTGCTTGACTGCTTGTCTCTCACCATTCACCAAAAGCTAATAATGCAATTACTTTTTCTCTTTTTTTTTTTGGTCAAAATGATAATGAGTGCCATTCTATTCCCAACCTCATGACAAGATTTTTATTTACCCAAACATAAAAAAAAAAGTTTTAATAAAATATAAAACTAGACCTGGACCACAAAAATCTTATATTGTTTGTTTCTTTTTTATCTTGTTACTCATAAAATTGATTGTTTGGGTATTTCGACGATAAAAATTATTTAATTATACTTTTCAATATTGTCTATCAATTTTTTTTTTACGGAAACGAGAAATTCATACATGCACCCTTTTGGTCTTAGTGAGGCTCGAATTCTAGTGTCCTGTCAGGTTTTAACCTAGTGTAACTAGGCCGATGCCTTGTCCATCTTTATTTCATATAAATCATATCTATCATATTATAAATTGAGTATTTATTGACAAATGATAATTAATTAATGTTGAATAAACAAATGTGGCATTATTTGAGTCCATTAATGGATATGATGAGACCCGATCAACAATAGTTGAAATGTTTCTATATATATGGATTTTTTTCATTGTAATCAATGAAAATGTTTTTTTTTCCTACGGAATCAATGAAAATGTTTATTATAAATAGTGCAAATTAGTTATAAGACCGTCGTTAGAGAATTAATGATCATTTAGGACACTCCGAAATCTTATTTAGTTATAAGGACATTCTAATTTTAAGAATGAAACTTATTTAGTTATAAGGACATTCTAATTTCAAGTGGATAAAGAAGAAAAATGGAGGAAGAAAAAAAAAAAATGAAGCACTGGAAGAAAAAGAAAAAAAAAGAAAAAAAAACGCTGAAATGAAAAAAAAATAAAAAAAAAAAAAAATAATAAAGATGAAGCGCTGGAGCTGATGTTTGTTTTTTTTTTTTTAGATGCAGTGACATTGATGTCTGAAGCAGTGACATTGATGATTTTAGCAGTGGCATTGATGTCTGAAACAGTGACATTGATGACTTATACAGTGATATTGATGTCTGATACAAGGACATTGATGACTTATGCGATGACATTGATGTTTGATGCATGGACATTGATGTCTGATGCAGGGACATTGATGTCCGATGCAGTGACATTGATGAATGATGCGGGGACATTAAGATAAACAAGATCGTCAAATGATTCAAGATCGTGTTAAAGAATTGATGGATTCCACAATGAATCCAATTATCAGGAGGGCACAAACAACGTGTGGCCATTACAAGAATCATAGTGAAGAGTCTTTGTAGTTTCACCAAACTTGTAATTCTATCCATATTAAAAGCTCCACATTTGGAGAAATACAAAACAAGAGCGAGTAGCCGATCGATGCGATTGTTAGGTTTTATGTAGTGACATTGACGCTTATACGGTGACATTGATGTCGATACGGGGACATTGATGACTTTTGCGGTGACATTGATGTCGAAGCGATGACATTGATGATTTGTATTTACAATTAGATAACGATGCAATGATATTGATGTCACCGCATATACAACTTGATACACACATTTGATAACTTTGTAAAGTAACTTTATTTCTTTGTTATCTTTAAATATTTGATTGATGTTGGTTTATTTGATTAGTATTGGTTTAAATTTTCGATAACTTTGTAAAATAACTGTATTTCTTTTGTTTTTTTTTTTGGTTTAAATGCATATTTTTACAACCAAAGGTATGCATAAATTGTTACAATAACACGTCACTGCATAAATCGTTACAATAACACGTCAGTGCATAATTCGATACAATAAGACATCACTGCATAGATCGCTACAATAAGAAGTCACGGCATAAATCGCTACAATGAGACGTCATTGCATAAATCGCTACAATGAGATGTCACTGATCAAGGTTGTCAATGGATCGCGGCGGTCAATACATCATGGTAGCCAATGAATCGCGGCGGTGAATGCATCGGGGTGGTTAATGGATCCCGGTGGCCAATGCATCCGGGTAGGTGGTCAATGCATGACGATGATAAATACGTCACGTCGATTTTTATGAAGAAAAAAATTGATTTTATGAAATTTATTCGGAAAAATATCAAATTTGATTTTAGAATAAAGAAGACGAAAAAATATGAATTTTAATGAAAAACTTATGATGATCCGAGTTTTAGATCAAAATATATGACCTTTAGAAATATGGTGAATTAATTATAAATTAAAAAACAAAAACAAAAACAAAAAAAAAAAAACCCACGCACAGTAATATATATTTTTTTTTTGTTATGTTTTTTTATTTTATTTTTTATTTATTACTTTGTACGCTTTTTTTTTCCTTCTTCCTTTTTATCCACTTGAAATTAGAATGTTCTTATAACTAAATAAGTTTCCTTCTTAAAATTAGAATCTCCTTATAACTAAATAAGATTTCGGAGTGTCCTATTACCCTTAATAAGTTGAAAATCAGTCATTTTAAATAATAAGCTCATATAAATATTGTTTGCTAATGTTTTGTGTAAAATGTACTACTACTAACATAACTAACTCGCAAACTAATTCAAGTCAAAATGATACAAATGATCGATCAGAAAAATCGGTTATTGTTAAAAAATCGAGATACTTGTTGAATCTTGGAAGACGAGCAAGACGTAAACGATGCTCGAAGATCGAGATCAACATGGTTTGGGAATGCTTGCTTGCTACGGAAAGAAAGATGAAGAAACAATCAAGATATTCTCTTTGACATTTAATAGAGAAAGTTTTTTTTTTAATTTTTAAATAAGGAATTGTTTTCCGTTTAATATGCCGAAAGAAAAGTGAACGAGAAAGAATTGCATTTTTACTACGAAAAGAATAAAATAAGTTCTTATTCAAAACGTATATTCTCTAACATTTATGTTACTTGGATTATTTAACTTTACCTCTAAAAAAACATGTTCTTTTATTTGTTTTTTAATTAACACTTCAATTTAAAAACGTTGGTGTCATGACATGTATTAACAGTGTTGGAAAATTATGTATCATTATAAATGTTTTTATCATTGATTAAAGCATATGATTTTTTTTGTTGTTGTTGAAGAAAAGCATATGAATATTGAATGATGTTAATTTTATCATATATAAATATGATAAAAATATGTTGTGGAAAATGCAGTAGATACATATGTGTATTAGACGTATTAACCGTTATTATTATTATTATTATTATTTTGCCTGCAGCGGCACTATGCTGTTTTTTGTGCAGCACTACATTGTTTCTGAGCTATTATTTGCACAACATCTAATTTACTCGTGCAACATCTTATATTTGCATCACTGTAAAAACGATATTTTAAAAGTCGGTTCGGAGCAAGAACCGACTTTCTTAGGTGCATTATGAGAACTAATTTTGAAAAAGTCGGTTCTTACTCCAGAATCCACGAGAAGCTTGTTCTTGGCTTCAAAACCGGCTTTCAAAGGGTCAGTTCTACTGTGGTGTACAAGTATAATGATAGTAGAATGAGTGTGGTGCCAATAAATGTCTCTTTATTTTTGTTTTTTATTTTTTGATGTGACACCACACCGAGCACAATCTATTAACGGACAACTGATTCGAAAAAATTGAGTCTCTATCCAAATGGTCTTCACTATCTAGCCTCTAGAGTTTCGTAAATTGTGTACATTGAGAGTTATGTGTTAGTCTTTTTTGTAATGTGATAAGATGAGTGAAGGGATCGAATCCTATGCCTCGGTCCTCGGCTTAAATGTATGACTATCAGCAACATGCACTTTTAACAGTGATTATACACGTGAGGGCGACATAAAACGTATTCTATAGTTGAGGATTGGTTTCCTAACGATCGGTTGTTATAACCGATCACCGAAAACTTCCTCATCTCAATTGACCATCTGAAAATTGATTATATTATGATTTATAAAATGAAAGATTTGGTGTAGTGCCATGATAAGACGATTATTTTTTATCGCGTAGCAATGCCTGATTAGTAAGCTTGTAATAAACCCCTACGGTCCTATATTATTGACACGTTTGAGTTGTTTTGCAGGCCACCTTTTTTTTCCCTAGACCATTAATTTATAATCACAAATATCGGTTCATAATCATTTTAAATTTCTCTTCTTTTCGGGTTTTTTTGGGCAAAAGCTTGAACTTTACTCTATAAATAGTTACAGGGTTGTGATTATTTAGTAGTGAAAGTTGGAAGAGATGATAGGAGAGGAAAAACTTGACATGTGCTTTGGGAAGCTGATGGTTTTTGAGGGTGCAAATTGCAATAACGGTAAAATGAAAGGACCTGGTGGAACAGTGATTACTGAGTGGAAAGATATACCTGTTGAGCTACTGTTGAGGATAGTGAATCTTGTTGATGATGATCGGATTATTATTGTGGCTTCTGGGGTTTGTTGCGGTTGGAGAGATGCTATCTCTTGGGGAGTTACTCGGCTCAATCTTTCTTGGTATGATTCTGTTAAAAAAATTGAGCTTTTTGGGTGTTGATTATGAATTTTTATGGGGGTTTTGGGTAGAAAATTGTTTTGCCTATTATGTGTTTGATGATTGTATTTTTTATTTATTTTTAATTTGGTGTGAGATTGGGTAATTTTTGTTATGGCTTGAATTTCTGGGACTAGTTATGCATATGTTTTCCCTTTTGGTGTGAGCTGTTTTTGTTTTGAAATATGTTGATGATAATTTTAGATGATCATTGAAGTGTGGATTAAGTTTAGTTGAAGCTGTTCTTTTGTTTATGTGATTTAGAGGTTGTGAATGAAGATTTGTTAGTAATTTGACACATTTTCAGAGCCATGTTCTTGATTCTTGTAGCTATAAAATCCTGATCAAGAACGTTTGTCATAGAGATGTGAGATGTGAGATGTAATAATAAAGGTAACGTAATCCGTCCGTCCGGTGCGTAGAAGCATCCGACATATGCGAGGTTACGAAAGAAACTTTCCGAAGTATGGAAACCATTTAGTCATTTTTCTGTGCAGTCTCACCTATATTTCAGAGCTGTTTTCACAGTTTGAACCCTTGACTTCTGGTCACAGGGTAGCAACTTTTATGGCTGCATCAAAGCTTCTATCCATGGGGATATCATCATAAAATACGAAAAAGTTACGTTCTACCGCCCCTAAAAAGGATTCAGGGAAACATATGAGCTGTTTTGACTTTGATGGCATTTTCGTGTTGCTTGACGATTGAACGCTAGAGGCGAGTTGGTTGTCGAAATCGTTTCTAGCAAATAAGCTGCATTTTGTTTTGATAGTTGAGTGTTACCTGAGACTTATATATGAATCTCGTAGTCCATGGTACACATGTTGTGCAATTGACGATCTTGAAGTTAAATTCAGGATGGGTGAAGAACAAAGTGCAAGAAGAATGAACGAATAATAGGTTAAGTGTTCATTTCTTGCCAAGTTCTCATTGTTGATGTATTCTTGATGCATTTCGTTCGCTTTGTCAAAGAATATCTATAGGCAAACTGTTCACATGCTTCCCATTTTGTGTCTAACCAGCTAATTCAAAGTGCTCTGGGCCACACCTTTACCCCTGCCTATGACACGGTCTTTTTAGGCACCACTCGGGGCTAAACTCCTGATTAGTCGGGTCGGTTGGTCCATGATACTGTGGCCTTTAAAAAAGAAAAACGGCCTCTTGTAGGGCATCATGTTAGCAACTACTGCTTTGAGAAGGCAGGGTATTTTGTCTTATTGGGCTGGAATATGTCCTTACAGGCCTTCAAGCTGCCCTTTTTTAGTGCTTTTGTGTGTGTGTGTTCGGGGGATGTGCAGCTGATTTGTTTTTCTGTCTGATGATTTAGATTCTTGCATCTTGTGTTGTGCTAGACTTGTTGGGAACGTTTCAAAAACGTAATCTTGTTTTGATCGTCTTTACAAAATTCCAGGTGTAAGAAGAACATGAACAACTTGGTTCTCTCACTTGCTCCAAAGTTCAGCAAGTTACAAGTACTTCACCTACGACAAGATATACCGCAGCTTCAAGACGATTCAATCGAGATGATTTCCACCAACTGTCGCGACCTACAAGACCTCGACCTCAGCAAAAGTTTCAAGCTGACTGATCGCTCCCTATATGCTCTGGCACACGGTTGTCCAAATCTCTCGAGGCTTAACATCAGCGGATGCTCAGCCTTCAGTGACAATGCAGTCGCTTACCTGGCAAGGTTTTGCAGTAATCTGAAGTACTTGAATCTATGTGGATGTTTTAAAGCTGCAACCGATACAGCACTTAAGGTATATAAAACCGTAGTTAATTTTTCAGACATGATTCTTTTTAATAACTCATATGAACTACTTCTTTTGCAGGCTATTGGGCTTTATTGCAATAAGCTGCAGTATATTAATCTGGGATGGTGCGAAAAAGTCGGTGATGCAGGGGTAATGAGTTTAGCCAATGGATGCCCTGATTTAAGAGGCTTAGATCTGTGTGGCTGTGTTCTGATTACAGGTATTTTGTTCGTATTTTGAACCCGATAACTGCAATTGCTCAAAATACGTGTTTTTAGCTTCTAATAACTTTCCAGATTGTTTCTTGATTGTGAGTTCATTCTCTGTTATTTTAGATGAAAGCGTTGTTGCATTAGCAAACAATTGCCCTCATATAAGATCCCTAGGCCTATACTACTGCCAGAACATTACAGACAGAGCTATGTACTCATTAGCGCATAGCCGATCAGAGAGAAAGCAGCATTCTAACACTGACGCTATGTGGGAATCCGTGAAGAACAAATACGAAGAAGGGCTCGTGAACCTGAACATCAGCCAATGCACAGCCTTAACTCCTCCAGCTGTTCAGGCTCTATGTGACTCGTTCCCTGCGCTCCATACGTGTCCAGGTCGACATTCCCTCATCATCAGTGGCTGTCTTAACTTGACATCTGTACATTGCGCGTGTACGTTCCAGGCGCATGCGCATCGTGCTCTCTCGGCATTGTCTCACCCAGCTCACTAAAAAGGGCTTTTGAGGTATTTTGCTGTACTTGTTGTGGAACTGTGTACTCTGCTACTGGAAACAGGGGACAGAATGGTCTTTTTATGTATTAAGAGTGTTCTGTGACATTTTTAGTAATGTTTTGGATAATGTGAAAATTATGGACTCTTTTTATGCCCTTAATGGAATGTGAAGAGCACTACTGATTCGTATGAATAATCTTTTTACTATTTGTAGTCCGAAATGTATCTATATAGGGGGTTGTTTATGGCAACAAGACGAATCTACTTTTGATGCACGACATTGACATTTGACCGTTAAAAAGTCAACTACATTTGGTGCGCCACACCGACATTTAATCGTTAGAAAGTTGAATATAAACTCAACATTCGATCTTGTAGAGACCGAATGTCCGGTTTCGATCTTTGTAAAGTCAAGTATAGCTTGAACAGTAATTGTCAGGTGCCACTTTTTTTTTTAATCTGAGACATCGCATCGGTGTTAGAAAGAGATTGTTACCAAAGTTATCGTATATTAAGTTTTTAAATGATGATTCTCTCACTAACATCACACTTGACTATTGCCAATTCTAGTCCTTTTATATAAAAATAAATTTTCATTCGATATTGAGTTGGTCAAACGCCAAAGTTACATTTTGGGGCAGTCGAATGTGCTTATTCGACTGGAAAATAGTCGGATGTGTTTGTTATTCGAATGATGTTTTATTCGATATTGAGCATGTCGAACATTATTGTTCGACTCTGTGGCAGTCGAATGTGCTTATTCGACTGAGCAGTAGTCGAGTGACTGTAATGTAGATATTTTGTGAAGTGTGAAATTTTATTGATAGATGCAGTGTTTTAGATAGAAATGACAATTTAGTAATCATATTTTTTTCCAGTGGATATTTGTAAAATTTAGTTTGGTTTCATAGATAGAACAATATATGAAAATATGGTGCCCCTTAATTTGGATGTCCAAGTATAAATAGTTTGGTGCATTTTAGGACTAAGCAAAAAACTCAATAAACTCAAACCAGCCTAAAACCCAAACCGAACCAACCCGAAATAATTCAAATCAATTGAAACCAAAAACTTTGGGTTGGTTTTTGACCCAACCCGAATACTATTAGGTTGGTTTGGGTATTTATATATATTTTTCGGTTCGACTCAAACCAACCCGAAACAAATTACAAATAATTGGTTCTATTCTCAGCCAATGAAAAAAAGGTTATTGCTATTCATTGTCATTTTTATCGGTATTTATTCTTATGGCGTGACAATTGAAAAATCAAATGAAAATGAAAATCAATTTCAACTCCTTGATTCTCAATCAAAATCATATTAAAGTGACTATGATTTTAATCTCATACTCCCTCTGTCCCATTTTAATAATCGTGTTTGATTTTTCACACGATTACGAAAAATGTAATTAATGCTTTGAATCTCTTTAAATGATCTAATATGTTTACATTTATGACAAAGTATTACTTAAAGGGCATAAATGTAAAAAATATTGGATCATTTAATGAGATTCAAAGCATTAATTGCACTTTTCTTAATCGTGTGAAAAGTCAAATGGGACGGAGAGAGTAATTTTTTTCATTTTTCATATGAATCAAGAATAATTTTATTAACCTTTAAATTTTCATAGATGCTTTCCTTAATTCTAAACTATTTTTCTTTTTTAATATCTTTATATGTTGTTGGTTGTGTTATAAATTATTAGATTCATCAAATTCCAACTTACGATGTCTACTAAAATTATTGTTTTTAAGTAGTGTTCAATTTTTCCTCAAAAAAGAAAAGTATTGTTCTATTTGATGATTATTACAATGGGACATGTGTCTTAAAACCCGAAACCCAACCCATACCAACCTGAAACCAACCCGAACCAGACAATTGGGTTTTTTAATAATTTGATTTTGTTTGGGTTAGTATTATTTCAAGCTAACCCGACTAATACCGTATAAAAAACCCAACTCAAAAGAGTCCATAATTTTCACATTCCATTAAGGGCATAAAAAGAGTCCATAATTTTCACATTATCAAAACATTACTAAAAAGGTCACTTAACACTCTTAATACATAAAAAGACCATTCTGTCCCCTGTTTCAAAGCCTCTTGAGATTATTGCATTGCATAAGTTTCATTTTGTTATAGAGAGAGATAAAAATGAACAAAAAGAAGTATAAAATGACGTTATGGTAGAACAAAGTAGCGGTGTAAGGTCAACTTTACTTTGCCACCGTTTTGATGGATTGTATTGGGATTCCAATATTCATTCTTATCAAAAGTTTTGTTTGTTTGTGTTTTTTGTACTTTTACTTCTTCTTTTTTTTCAGAAAAAATAAAATTATAAAATTTATTTTCATTCAAAAATTATATACTGATTAATGCTTGACACACCAAATGAAATGCTGGAGAAAAAAAGGTAGAAACATGTCATTTGCAAACAATTTTTTTCCCCACAAACAAAATACATTAGTATTAGATATTCAAACAGTATAGAGATGTACTTAAAATAGGTCGGATCATTTTAAGTACATATCACAATGGTATTTTACTAGCGCTTTCTCAGTAACAAATAACTTTTGTAGGAAAGTGTTTTCTTCGGTGGAGAGTCGATGGTTCGAATCCCGCTTGGAGCGTGTGTGTTATCGGAGTCGAGGGTTCGAATCCCGCTTTGAGCGTGTGTGTTATCGTTTTGTTTCCGAAAAAAGAAGAAAAATAATAATATAAAGATGACTTATACTGTATATGTAGAATGATACAACGGTTGAAGAGATAGATTTTAAATGTCTATCTTTGATAGAACACTTGTAATGAAGAGTTTGCAAATCTAAAGGTTGTGCTAGGATGAAGTATCATTTATGAGCTTCTAAGTGCATGAATTTACGGTTGGACTATGGAGTTGGATTTCTTTGTTGATGACTTAGAAGTTCGGAATTCCCTTGCAAATAATAACCAAGTTCATCCTAGTTATCCAATGTGTTTGGATTGTGAGTTTATAACTCAAAGGATGATGGTGGTTGTTCAAAGAGTACTCATGATTTAGTCAATCTTGTTTGACCAAATATAGATTGACTTGAAACTTGGTAAAAAGTTTGTTATCGGGATGTGTAAAACCCATTAAATCTTTGGGGTGGGATACCCAATTCCACTTATGGTACAACGCCATAGGCGAGAATTCAATGTGGAAGGCCCATTCTCGAAGATTTGGCACATGAAAAAGTCCCGAAAGTATGTGCATTACTGTTGTGTAGGTGATATCTTTTGGAAAAGTGTTTCAGGTACATGATTAGAAAGATTCACATATATGAGTATGAAGTTTGGCCGCTTCAAGAAAGTTCTAGGGTTGGCTTTCTATATGCTCATGAATGGATATGGACACAAGGCCTGAACAATTAGTGTCAAGAATAAGCTTTTGGAGTTACATTAACTCACGTGTATGTTATCTTCATGTATTCAAAACGTGTAAAGGGGTTCAATGCTTAGACACACCCCGATACTCGAATATTTGAAATGTGTAACATTACTAGGTGATAATTCAATCTTCGTGACATTATCATTGATGCATGAGTTGTTGTGTTTTGACTTGTTTTCAACTAAACCAAGGATTACACTTAAATGGGGAGGATTGTTGGTAATTTAAGTGTTACCATGTACATTTATTGTAATCGGGGTTTGGTACAAAGATGGGTGAACTCGGAATGCTATAAATGAGTTTGGAGATACGGAGTGTATGCTCATATAAGTATTTACGAGTTTACGGATTTAAATGATCAAGTATAGTTCGGGAAAATCGCTTAAATGACCGAAAATCCACTTAAAGGACCAAAATCTGTGTTTGGGAAAAACGGGTGACGGCGGCCGTCACCATGCCACGCGCCCGCCCGTGGGGTTTTTCGTGTATAAATTTGAACGAGAGAGTTTGGTCGGTTTGGCTTTCACAGTGGCCACGGCGCCCGCCCGTGGCCCGAAATTCGAAGTGATGTGTTTTTTCACTCTTTTCAATCGTTTTTTGTATGCACCTTGTTTCCAAAGGTTGCATACATAAAATAGGTCGTTTTTCCACCAATATAAATGATCATTTTAAGTGCTTTAAACAAAAGAGATTACAAGAAAGATAGCACATTCATCTTTGAGAGTTAAAACACTTATATACTATCTCCAAGAGCATTCTTCATATTTTTGGTGCCTAAATATGAAGGGAAAACGTAGTCTTATCTCACAAAAGTATTTGTGACACCCTAGGCATTCTGTAAGGGGCAAATAACTTTTGTAAAATGTGGATTTCTAGGGAACAACAATGTCAACCAACACGCAGAAAACTCAGAAAACGCAGAAAATTGGATGCTTGATATGAACGTAGAATCGTGATGAACAACAATCTACAAAAGTTATTAAGTTTACAATGTCGGTTTCGAAAGGAAGAGTTCGAGGGAGTGAACTTTAGAAGATGGCAGACTTGATCAAAGGTTGTGTCCTAGTATTTTGGGCATAACTCTTGATTCAGAATCGGTTTGAAAATCCGGAGATACCGTTAGAATCGTGGCGAGACGAGGATCGCAGTGATATCAAGTTTGCGGTCTGGTTCGATGTTGACAGTTGTCAGAAATTCTGAGAAGTTACTGCGGTTTTTTGATTGATGCAAAGTCGATTATAATCTTTTGGTAAGTAAAAGTTCATTGGAATGACTTTGTAAAAATTGCTGTGATGTTGCTATGACTACGGATGAATGGTATGTATGTTTATTTACGTTATTTCATGAAAGTTTGTGGTGTCCAAGAACAGTAACTACAATCAATATAAAATTTGATTGTAGTGTCTAGTTTTGTTCTTGGATGTTATTTGATTATTCATATATGATTTTTGGCTTGATTTTTCTAGACATGATTGAATCAATGATGAAACTTGCTGCGTGTTTAATGTTTAATGTTCATTGATCTTGGTGATAAAATCATGTTAATGTTTAGAAATTTTAAGTGTTTGTGTATAACTAATGTTGGGATGAATCAAGTGTTATCTCTTGGAAAGCTTGATGTCTATTGTAGTTAGATGTTTTCTAATGGTACAAATAGATGGAAATCATGTTGAAGAGATAATGTTTTTAAATGTCTATCTTTGATAGAACACTTGTAATGAAGAGTTTGCAAATCTAAAGAAATTTAGATTTACGGAAAACTTGTTTTACTAGGTTGAATGCCTAGTATGTAAGATCAAACAAAGGATAGAATAATGACAGTAAACTAAGTCTTGGTGAAACAACTAATAAAATGTTGTTTTGAGTTTTGACTCCGGTTTGGAAAATTGTGAGTGTAAGGATCAACTCGTTTTGAAGTTTTGAACCGGTGGATTGTTGATCCGTGACATTCATGAAAAGGAGTCAAGGTTGTCATTGTTAAGAGATTTAAGTATATCCTTTGGTTCTTGGAAGTATATAGTTTAAACATTAGTTGTACATGGTTTGTATGATTTGAAATAATTTTACATGTATGTTTATTGGTATGCTTAAGTGATACTTATATGCATATAAGATGTTGCTATACTCTAGGAGTGTATATGCTATTTTGGTTCAAGGTGCTAATTAAACTTGATAGACATCTTAGCTTGAAGATTAGTTTAATTTAAAGTTGTTTGTAATACCTTGTTCGTAACTATTCAAATCTTACATATGTTTTATACTTTATATGTCTTATATATGTTTGATGTCTAAGGAAGTGACTTTGTCCTTTGATGTATGTTGAATACATGTTTGGTGTTTTGCTTTGGTTTAGTATCTATTCATGATACTAAAAGTGAAACATGCTCGATCTACAAAAGATTGGATTTGCCTTGGAATATAAGGTGATGTAGTAGTTTACATTGTTGACATGTTGATTTTGGTATTAACCAAATCATGTTGTTCATAATTGGACGGTATTGTCATCAAGGCTTTAAACTACAGACATGGGGGAGGTTTAAACTCTATAGTAAAATGAGATTCCTTCGGTTTAGAAGAATCCTCGGTTAACTAGTAATTTGTGCTAGGATGAAGTATCATTTATGAGCTTAAGTGCATAAATTTACGGTTGGACTATGGAGTTGGATTTCTTTGTTGATGACTTAGAAGTTCGGAATTCCCTTGCAATTAATAACCAAGTTCATCCTAGTTATCCAATGTGTCTGGCTAGGAAATTGTCAAATGTTACAATGATGATCTAGACACCAATGTATTAATGAAAGGTTGGATTGTGAGTTTATAACTCAAAGGATGATGGTGGTTGTTCAAAGAGTACTCATGATTTAGTCAATCTTGTTTGACCAAATATAGATTGACTTGAAACTTGGTAAAAAGTTTGTTATCGGGATGTGGCAAAATAAAAGCATCTTAAAAGAAAATAGTAATATATCAGATAATAACTAAATACCTAAATGGAATGTCTCCATTTCCTACACAGAGAGACATTATTACTAGTACTATTGTAGTTTATTTATACCAGCAAATCAAGGGCCCCTTTTGTCCATAATATGTAGATTATCTATTCCAGTGTGATGTCACATGTTGTAATGCATTATCATATATATATGCTACATACTTACCTACCCTTTATATTATACTTCAAAATTATTTTAATTATTAAAAATGATGAGCCCCGAACCAAAAGACTATAAACATCCGTAAATAAAAATACTTCAAAATAAAGAAAAAAGTTCTAGTGAAATCCTTTCGATGTTCTTTTTTTATAGGAAAACATAAGAATTTATTAAGCAATGTCTGAAATACAAGTCATAGCATGGATCCCGGTGGCGGACCCAGAAAAAAAATCAGCTGCCTGTTTTGAAACAAAGATCATATTTGATAAAAAAAATTAGTGATCATAGGGTCATTAATAATGTGTTTCACCAATTAAACTAAATAGACAGTTACAATAAATATTGTCTGAAATAATAACTTACTTAGTTTTTAAAATTATTAAAAGAGTATATTAGTAAATTCGCACGAAAATTTGAGTAAGGTCCATGACCCCATCGGCCCATGTGGGTCCGCCCTTGAACAATCCAATAGGAGGAATGACCCCATTCAACAAAAGAGTCTAAAGAGGATTCATCCCAGCTACCAAGTGCGCGAGATTGTTTCCTAGACGAAAAACATATGAGAAAGAAAAAAACGTGAATAAAATAGAAAGCCTGAAACAAGCATCTTTGATCACTCCAATGTCCGAAAGGTTGTGTTCATCTGAGTTAAAGATATTGACCACGCGTTGCGACTCGTTCTCAATAATGATCTTCTGAAACCCATTGGAGAGGCCAAAGGTGACACCAAGATCTCACGTTATATAGGCCGTTATGTATGTGCATCCATTGAGTTGTTTCAGCTGTAGGAGTTGAAGGTAAAGGGATTTCGGGCACTCTGGCCAATGGAATGAACCTTTCTCCAATGGCTCATTCCATTGTTGCTGCCCTTGAACAAAGAGGGCACATGCGGGAGCTTCATGTCATTGAAAAAAGGTGGGGAAGTAGTTATATGGAGGGGCATCCAAGAATCCTCATAAATTTTTACATCGTTTCCATTACCAATTCTCCAACAGGTGCCGCACATGACTGAGTAGGTCTTTTCCCGCTTGAATGCTTTTGAGTTGTTTGTACCCGGACCACAGTTTATGAAGTCCGGACTGTGAAAATATTTCACCTTTGATATTTGACAAACCAACGCATTTGGTGTTTTTTTTTATAAATATTTATTTATCAAGCATTGCTTGGTTAAAACATTTGAGGTATTTGAATCCCATACCTCATAAAGCTTTCTGATCGTGACATTTGTGCCACGCCTTCCAATGAACCTTTCTTTTTCCTTCCAATGAACACCTCAAAAAAATCGCCTGATTGAAGCTTCTGGGGAATTCATGATAACACAATTCATGATAAGCAAGTATATAACATAATATCTTTATTGAAATGATGTGATCAACATCAATATGAACGTGACAGGGTAATGAAACATTTTTTATAACCGGAAAGGTAAATTCCGTCTACACTGAACGTCTACTCGTGTCAGAGACTTGCATGTAGCCCTGAAGTTTTATCCAGAATGTTTGTCATGTGTCAGGCTAGGCCGAGACTTGTAACTTAGCAATAAAGGTGTTTCCAGACATGTTGACCGAGTTCTTTCTGAATCTGGTTTTTATCCGAAGTCATGAATGACTGATATCTCGGGTCATGAAGTCCAGAACTAGAAATCGGTTATCTCAAATCTGTAATATAACAAATTTTACGAGTTCCCTGAAAAATGTTGTTGAAGATGCTTGCGTTCAAATTCATAAATGTCTTGTGCCGAATAACAACGTGTTAATAAACTATTTTATGATCGTATCAAAAATTGGATAGACTTTTATAGATAGAAATCAAATCTAAATATTTAATTTAGAAATTCTTAATTCATACTATCAATATTACCTATATTGCATATATATGAGTAAGTTTCCAAATATAATAAAACTAAACAGAGAAATAAACAAGTGAGAACAGCAAAACTATATGCGGTGATCATGGCCGAGAAAGGAGATGCTCATGGTGGAGCTTCTCTCCCCTTCAATTCATCACCATTCACTACATCCGCTGGTGATGCGGCTTCGGAGGTGCCTGTAGCAAAAGCTCCGGCTCCGAAGGCGGAGACGCCTGTAGCAAAAGCTCCGGTTATGAAGGCGGAGGCACATGTAGCAAAAGCTCCGGCTCCAAAGACAGAGACGCCTGTAACAAATGTTCCGGCTCAGAAGGCGGAGGCGCCTGTAGCAAAAGCTCCGGTTACGAAGGCGGAGGCACCTGTAGCAAATGTTCCGGCTCAGAAGGCGGAGACGCTTGTGGCAAATGTTCCGGCTCAGAAGGCAGAGACGCATGTAGCAAAAGCTCCGGTTCAGAAGGCGGAGACGCCTGTAGCAAATGTTCCTGCTCAGAAGGTGGAGGCGCCTGTAGCAAAAGCTCCGGCTCAGAAGGCGGAGACACCTGTAGCAAATGTTCCGACTCAAAAGGCGGAGACGCCTGTGGCAAAAGCTCCGGCTCAGAAGGTGGAGACGCCTGTAGCACAAGCTCCAGCTCAGAAGGCGGAGACGATGAGCCGGCAATTGCCGGCTGTCTTAATTCCGTCTAGAGATCCGGGTGCTCTCCTCAGCGGCGGTGGTATCAGGTCTTGTTAATTACATGCTCTTTGTGTTCTTATTTTTTCAAGTTTGTTAGGTTGAATTCGGATGTGATTATGCGCATTTTTTTTCTTCCATTTGATTGATTTTGTGATCTTGTATTAAAGAGCTTCTGTTTTCACAATAAATGAGAGCAAAGAGAAACAAATAAACTATCGGTTTATACTTCGGGTTAATCTGGGATCGGATGGCAGCATTTTGATCATTTGCTTTGGAATTCAATCTTTATTGCTGTTTTAGTTTCATTTTAGTGTTTGTGGTTGCATTCAATAATCATTTGGTTTTAAATTTCTGTTGGAACTCTTTTGCACTTGATATCATAATAATTCATTCCACTGCTTTTGATAAATCATAGTGTTTGGGAAAGCATTTATGGAAAGAATGAGTAGTTAGGTGTGTCTCCTCTATCACGGTTGTGTATCACGTGTGCGCACTGTTTTGTTTTATCATTGTTTCATTGCTGTGCTTTATGGTTTTGCATTTCCCGTAAATCACCTAATCAATGGTGTACTAACGTCATGTATGCAACTATAAGCCCGTGTAACTGTTGCTAACGGTCTATTTGTCGGTTTCTTTGCTGATCACTGCTTCAGTACCGTGCTTGGTTTTTTTTCCCCTTCCCGTGAAACACCTAATCGATGGTGCTAACGTCATGTATGTAACGATAAGCCGGTGTAACTATTGCTAACGTTCTATTTGTCGGTTTCTTTGTTGTTTTAACGTATCTGTGCCCTCTAAGGATCTTTTCTGTTTTCTATTTCTGGGTTTCTAGTTTTCTTAAATACTTCAAGTTTTGGCCAACTTTCATTTTTTTCAACATAACTCATTGTGAAGAAGAAAATGAATTGCATGACTCAAAGGAGAATGAGTGCTTGCTCATTGATGGTGATACTGAGATGTTGCTCATCAACTATATTTTGAGTATCCTGCTATTTCTTCTCTTGTGGGTCTGGATTGCTCTGTTAAATTTATCGGAAAATTCCTCTTAGACAGCCGTTGTTTCCAATGCAAAGTGAAAAGTGCATTTACAGACATTTTTTTTCTTCACGTTTATGAGATGCTTGAGAAAATGGATCGTAAGTTCCATAGACTTATGCTTGAAAGCTTTTCATTTCTGGGACGTGGTGTCATTATATTTGAGTTTGACATCGGCACTTGCCTCCCAATAATAAATTTTGAACGTTTTGCATTTGTCGTAGTATTTCGAGAACTAATTTTAATCTATTATTTTGCTTTATATACTTGGTGTAATTGCTCACATTTCTTTACTTCATTTCACAGCTTTCTTACTGGAAACCGAACAGCAAGGTTTAGTTATGGATACTCCACTTTTAAAGGAAAACGGTCATCTATGGAGGATTTTTTTGAGACCAGTATATCAGAAGTTGATGGACAAATGGTTGCATTTTTTGGTGTTTTCGATGGTATTACTTGTCGCGAATCTCTTCTTTTCTTATTTTTCTATGTGATGCAAGCATGACATTTTACTGGCATGGGTTTCTGTAATGTCTATGTTTTTGCAGTGTCTAAAAATCAACTCTTGGTCTTGGTTACTTAAACTACCTCTCATTGGCTTCTTCTTTTTTATGTTTGGAACAGGTCACGGTGGTTCTAGAACTGCTGAGTACCTTAAGAACAACCTCTTTAAGAATTTATGTAGTCATCCAGGTTTTATCAAAGACACAAAATCAGCAATTGGTAAAATACTCTCTGTAATTCTTTGTTGATTGATTCATATTTATTAACATCTCGTTGGTGAATATATAATAGATTATTCCTGTCTACATAAAATAATACGGTTGGTCTTGGTTGTAACTGGTAAAACACTTCATTGCAGTTGAAGCATTTCAGCAGACTGATGCAGATTACCTCAAAGAGGAAAAAGGACAGCAGAAGGATGCCGGTTCAACTGCATCAACTGCTGTTCTTGTTGGCGATAGACTGCTCGTTGCAAATGTGGGGGATTCTAGAGTTGTTGCTTGCAGAGCAGGATCAGGTTTAGTGCCTGATTGTTCTTTCAGACAATATGCCGTATTTTTATGCTCGAGTTTCATTTGACATTGCTAAATTTTTAGTGGCAGTAACATATTTCACATTTTTCAATTTCATATATATAACTTGTAGTTCTCCAGATCTTTGTTGTTTCATTTACTGATTTCTACATAGGTTTCCGTTTTCTTTAATTTTGTTTATCTGGCAACAGACTTTTAGGTCCCACTTGTTTGCATTTACATGGAAAAAGGTGATATTTTGTCCCATTCGGGTTGTGGTCGCTTCCTTTTCAGGGATAATATTCTTAGTTGTCATCAATGGTATTCAGGATGGTGAGTTTTGTTGTATGCAGCTATCCCTCTGTCTATTGATCACAAGCCTGACAGATCCGACGAGCGTGAAAGAATAGAACAAGCAGGCGGTTTCGTCATGTGGGCAGGTATTTCTCGTGATCTCATTTAAAATACCATTGTTCGTGGACATATATTGCAGTATAAAGTCATGCAACTCTGTTTATGCCTTTCTCAATCATCTTACCATTTGTATTGCGTGTATAGTCTACTTCCATTATTTTTTCTTTCTTTTCTCGCTCAGTCGCTTCCTTGAAGAACTTGTATGTGGTGTGTTGTCCAAAATGAATTCTTTTTTCTTTGTTCTTTTTTTTGGATTGAATCGTCTTCTTTTAGCCGTTCAGTTGATCATATTTTGGTCTTACATTCAATGAGTAACTAATTAATCGTCCAACGTTTAATGGACGTAAGCGAAGAATATTGTAAGTAGGGGTGGGTCCCATATGTTTCACATACATTAAAATCAGGATGGCTCGACGGCTTACACGTATCTGAATACTTTTCACTCCCCAAAATACTAAAAACTTGGTCTGAAGGGTCTTTCAGTGTTCTGTTTCTATCCCCACGTGCACCCTTACAGACACAAAACAACGAAGATAGAAACAAAGACTGAATAGATAGATATCCTGCCTTTTCTTCTTTGTTTGAGCCACAATGGGAAGGAAACCGGCGATCCCATGATTGTATACCTTCTGTGATGAATTTGTGATTTTGGAGCCATTTTAAGTTATATCGGGAACTGGAGTAAAAAAGATGGATATGATTTGAATTGATGTACAAATTTTTAAGTTTGAGGATATCTGAGACTGAAAACTGCTGCTTAACTTGTTTAGGTACGTGGAGGGTTGGCGGTGTTCTTGCTGTTTCGCGTGCTTTTGGAGATAAGTTACTCAAGCCATATGTTGTGGCAGAGCCCGAAATCCAGGTAACGTTTCATGGTTATTTATTAATGTTATAAAGACATAAAATGTTTCTTGTTTAGTAATGTACACAAGAAAAATGACTCGAGGTTGGTATGTGGGGTGGGGGTGTATTTCAATAAATAGTTATGTATGGAAATCCACGACTAAGTCAGAAAGCAATTGTTGGGTCCTTTGGTTTTAATTACATTTTGAACCTTGACTTGGTGCACAAAATATACTATATGTATCCATTTATTGAGGTAAAAAAACAACTCCCACTTGATATTTTTCCGAAAATGGATATTACGTAACAAAATTATCACATTTTTTAATGTGATTAAGATAGAAAACTGTGAGTCGAAAGGGGTGTCTTAAGTTGTTAACATTACTATCTGGTGTTTCATCATTTGTTCTTTTTTCTTTCTCTGTTTGATTAGTGAATGCTATGCGTTAATTATCATGAAGAGCTGGTTTTGTGATTATCATAGGAAGAAGAAATTGATGGCGTGGATTTCATTATTATCGCAAGTGATGGACTTTGGAACGTCCTGTCAAATAAGGTTTGCACCCAACGTCCTTGTTCCCTTTCTCGGGAAATGATACGAGTCATTACACATCTGTACACCATCGATCAATGAAGGAGACCTATATCAATCAACGAGTCCCGTCTTGATCAGTGGTCTACAAATGTGTAGAGTGTTACGACATAATCGTTCTCTATCTCGGGAAATGCAAAATGGTCAATCACACAAAGTGGTAGTTATGAATTATTGTAGTTAGTTATATACCAGTTTTTTTCTCTGCATTCAGGACGCGGTAGCACTTGTAGAGAACATTCAAGACGCGGAAGCTGCATCGCGCAAACTGATAGAAGAAGCATATGCAAAAGGAAGCTCAGACAACATTACTTGTGTCGTCGTTCGGTTTGAGGATTCGTCTTCATCCACAGCATAGTGTGAGAGGTCCGACTCTTTTTTATGCAACTATAGAGCACTTGTTATCATTTATTTTAACAGAAATCCTCAATTTTACAGATTAAAACACAAATTTTCTCAAATTTATACAACATGTATGTCGTTTTTTTCCGCAGGCAAAAAGGTCATAAAAGAAATACAAAATAGCGCAGCGTTTATTTTGGGGGGAACACATAAAAACTATCAACTTCATCTCTGCCCCATGTGGAGAAATTTTACAGAGCTCTGTAGTTTTTTTTTTTTTTTTTTCCTTCATTTTTATTCCTTTTGTATGAAATGAGTGTACTTTGTAACTTTGCTTTTCATTTTCATTTGATACCAACAACACCTGTGACATTATAAATTTTGAAATCCCAAAACCCAGTTTATGTTGGCTGAGGATGAAACTATATGTTTATGTTTTGGATGCTAATATGTTAATTCCTAGTTTATATACTTGCAGCTTGCAACAAATGTTTAAGATTTAAATTCAAAATCGATAACAACATAATGATTCCTGTGAGGTCGAATCTCTGCAGTAACCTGATTAAGGTTGAAATGAACGTTTCTACATTGATACGTCTGTAACCTTTTGGAAAAACGACCAAATTAAAGTTGTTTCTGACTAGTAACTCTCGTAAATAGTGAAACGTCATTACGTAAAGTCGCTTCAGCTTGGTACGACCTTTCTAAGGTCGATTCCATCATTTAGATACGACTTTCGGTTCTGCCTTGTACGACCTTGGCAAGGTCGACTCGTAGGATGCTTTGTAAATTATGCAATAATCATGTACTTCTCATTACTATTGGTCTATTTCTTCTTTAAAAAAAAAAAAGGGTAAACCCTACCCCCGAGGGTCCTCACTCCCCCTGTCCCACGGGATGAGTGGAGATGTAAATCGAATCCCCCAGTGGCTTTCGAGTCGATAACGGGCTTACCTTTAACGGGAGGGAATAATTCGCCCCTTGTGGGAATCGAACCTCTAACCTCCCGCTAGGCTGCAATTACGCACCCACGCCCCTTGCCAACTGGGTTATGTCCTGGGGACGGTCTATTTCTTCTTGATTAGCCACCTGCTGCATAGCCTAGAAGCGGTATCGTTTTGTGTTTTCTATTATTTCTATTAAGTATCTCATTAATATTCAACGACATTGATCGATAAGGAAACTGCATAGCCTAGCATCGATAGCACCTCTACATGTAGTAGTAGTTGTTTCATCACTGATTGGATTATCCAGACCTTTAAAATCATAAGCAAGACACAAACACCACAAAGGTCATTATCATTCGAATTGAGAGAGACAAATAATTTGATAAACTTTGTCATTGCTACTTCAACTTTCGTCCTTCTTTCTCAACGTCAACTGTGTTTCCTTTCCCTTCTACATCATTAGACTTCCTTTTCCCAACAGATGATGGTTCACGGATTACCACACCGGTAGTTGCTCTTCTTTGGGGTTCCATTACGGTTTTGCTCTTTAGTTTACCACCGGTCCCCGCATTTCCCTTGCTCTTAGCTTTCCCGGCATCCACAACAGTTTTGGATTTCTTCTTCTTCATCACACTATTTGACGCCACATCTCATGTTCCCCTCTTCTTCATCACTATCTACTCCGCCTTGATTGTTTTCATTTTCACTATCATCGTGACTGTTTTTCTGTTGACCAGCATCATCACTATCGTTGTGTCCCCCAGAGACTTTCCTGTAACAAAGAAGAGGATATAGTTTTTTTTTTTTTTTTTTTTTTCCTCATCTTGTTTTTGTTGTCTTTCATCCTCATTCTTTTTCTGTTTATCCTTTCTATACGAAGCGGTCGGTCTTCGCCGCTTCAACGGCTCTTCATCGGTCATTGGCTTACTTAATTTGATGCCTTGGGTTCTTCATACCTACACATCAAAGTAATAAAGATATGATAAAACATACTAACAAAACAGTTGTAGAGAAACGTCATTACGGGATGTCGATTCTTTCATCAAGAATCGACTCTGCTAAGGTCGTTTTAACCGATTCATTTCCATCAACAAAGATTTATGCTCAAGATCCATCAGCTAATCCAAAATCTATCTACAATAAACGATATGCAGTGTATGCAATTACAACAGCACTGCTATCCTCTAATTCAAAAGCAGGTGGGGGATCAACAGTCTCATCAATTAAACAACACAATGACAATGAACGGACATGACATATTGCAGTGTCAATCATTCATAAGAAACCGCCTATACCATAAGTTATCTTGCTAAAAAAAAAAAAAATAGTGGTTTTGTTTTCCTTCTCCTTCTTTTCAATAAGATCATGAGACCTTTATAACACAAACTGGGTGAATGTGAGATGTATGTACTTTAATGTGTTGTGAAACATAAGGCTTTTTAAAATTAAAAAAAAACACGAAAGAAAAGTTCATTCAGACATAGGTCCAACAACTTTAACACATTGCAGTTAAGAAAACCGTTGTTGGAGACGTTTATTCTTGTCTATGTTAGCTAAACGACTCCGTAAACACAGGTCCTTCCTTCTTCACACACCATGACCTAATCCTATCATCCCCTGCTTTTTATTTTTAAGTTCCATATTTATTACATACATTCATCACCAATTATATTTACATTTTACAGTATACATTATATTTCTCATACTTGACTCTAGTATAAACCATAAAGATTTTACTAAATTTGTGATACATATCAACTAAATTTCTCTCGTATTTATTCAATCAACAAGACAACAAAAGGTGATTGGCAATATTGATTTTGTTTTTTTAATTTTGACACGAAAAATATGGTGCAAATAATAGATGTGGTGCAATAAGTAGATCACATGTTTTTTCATTTTAATGCGATAGGTTTGATGTGGTGCAAATAAAGACTCCTTTAAAAAATTGTTGAGCTTCAATGTGCACAAGTTCGGCTTGTCTAAAAATGTACAAAAGAAGTGATATATATATATATATATATATATATATATGTATATAATAATGAGCTATAATGTACTAAAGAATATATATATTTAATAATGCTCGATAAAGCTCAAGGACTTGAATTCAAGTTCTCGAGTTCAGCTTGGATCGATTAAATCATATTTAAACGAGCATTTCACAATCAAGCTGCTTCCGATCAAGCATCGAGTTGCTCATAAGCAGCTCGGCTTGTTTTACGCCCCTAGTCCAGATGCAAACTGAAATATAATGCATACATATTAAGCTAAAAGCTTTTCATTATACCAAAGAAGAAGAACACAGCGTAACTGTCAAGTTAGCAAAAATATAAAAGGAACTAATAGCAGAAAGACAACATACACATATATTTAGAACTGAGCCTGATTACATTTGTTTTTTTGAAGACAAACTAAAGAAGATATATCTCAGCAGTGGAGGATTTGAAATCTCAATCTGGTGGAGTCTCAAGTTTTCAGCAGCAACTGCTGCTGGATGCATCGGTTTCAGGTGGTTTCTGTTTGAAAATGTTCTTCTTCCCACTGGCAGATCCCTCCGACAACAGACTAGGTGTTTCCACAATCTGCAAAAATAAGAATTAGTGTTATATGCAAACATTTAGCATTTCATGATAAAGATAATCCCCGAACAAGGACACGAGTTTATTTGAATTAATTCTTATTCATTGAATGAAATTTGACTAAAATGTTGTTTGGATTGCATCGGATTTCATATCGTTACTTCTTTCAGTTGGAATGGGGGAACAATCGAGAGAAATTCATGTAGGAAGAGTCTCTATGACACCACACATGACATTATGTACACAATGTCGTATCTAACCGTCCAGTCCGGTGATGCAAAATCAAGCATAAGGAACAGCATCAAAAACATTAATTAAAAACTAAATCACCATCAAAAGCATTAACCAGGGTGTTTGTAGTACCTTTAAGATAAGTTCCTCAAAGCATTGCTCCACGTTGACCTTAGTTTTAGCACTACATTCGATGAATAGGCATCCATATTGCCTTGCAAATTCAATTCCTTCCATTTTGCTCACAACTCTTTCACCTTCCTGTATAAAAATGGATTTCAAAGGAAAAAAGATTCACCATAAATTCAATTTGACTCTAACAGAATCACTGGTCATAAGTCCATACACATGTGTAAGCGTGTATATGTGTCTCTGCGTATATAAATAAGTGTCTGTGCATCTATACGTAGATGTGTACAATACATACTTTGCATTCATCTCTACATCTATGTGGAGCTGTGTTCACACCAGTCGAGGGTAAAAAAAATACGACTTGTGCCTGGTAAAATGACTTATATGATGGACGATCAACATCAAACAATAACCATCATATGCTAATGAGAGGAGATAATTATATCATGTAAAAAGGGAGTGCTCCTAACAAGTACTAATATAGCTTTTAAAGAGATACCTTATCGACTTTGTTGCCCACGAGCATCTTAATGCAATCTTGATTTGTTGAGTACAAATCAATCTCCTTAGCCCAAATATCAGAGAGATTAGTGAATGTATCTCTCCTCGTTACATCATAAACTGTTCACAGGAGATACGCATAATAAGACATTTGAACTTGTAGTACAATACTAGCCGATAAAAAATAACAAAGGCACCCCAAAGCATTGAAGCATAAGGAAACTAGGATACAAAAGCAAAGAGCATACCCATTACAATTCCTTGAGCTCCTCTGTAATACGAACTTGTCAACGTCCTAAACCTCTCCTGACCAGCTGCAAAGTACAACAGTAAAAAGGCTGATACACTATAAAGTTTGGAAGATAAGACCATTCAAATGGCGAAAAAATGGGAGAAAATATCACATCCTCATATTCACTATCTGTGACTGCCTCATCCACAACATTGAATACAAATGTAGCTGTGATACTCCGTATACCGACATTCTCACTCGAGTCAACGGAAGCTCATATACTCTTTAATGTTGTTTTTATCGACTAAAATACACCAAAATTATGACATTTCCTCAATCCCATAAGATATGCTTACTTCAATGAAGATTGACAGTATCACAAAAAAAAAAAAACAAATTATTGGCCAGGAAAATTCTGCAAGCTTATCTAAAGAATCTACAACTCTTTCTATGCAGAGTTTTCAAATTCAGGTAGCTAAAACAGTTATAACACTTGATTGCTTCAAGATACATTACAATAAAGAGAGGACAACGCTTTACAAACTGACAGGCAAACCGATATTTTTTAGTACAGGTAATTAGGATAACAACTAATGCTGGTCCATTACCTGTATCCCATATAGCAAGCTTCAATCTTTTCCCTCCAACAGTAACATATTTCACTTTGAAATCAACCCCTGCAAAAAACAAAAATTGTTAAAAGTACATTCAGAGATATAAGTACGTCAAAAACTATTCCGAGAAGCAATAGAGATTCCACAGAACAAAATATCAAAGGACAAGCATGGCCATGTAATTAGCCCCACCACGCATCCCAAAAGTGTCCATCTACATCCACAATGTGGTAAGCATTATCTTCCAAATATAAAGTATACCTTGCCCCTAATCAAAATTCATAGTCATGCACCTCCCAAAACCAGGAAAGAAGAAAAAGAAAAAAAAAATCATAAACATCTTTACTCACAATCGCGAATCCCATTCTTAAAACTACTATTGCCCAACAAATCATGCTTCCTCCACAGAAGATGATGAAAGATCCAAAAAAAATTACAAACAGGCTAGCCTAAACTTCAAAACATAGTTGTTAACATGCTAGGTGGTACCAAAGTAAATCTAAACAAAGCTGTTAAAACGCTAGGAGGTACCCAGGCAATTCTAAGCAAAGTTGTTAAAACGCTAGGTGGTACCAACGCACATTTAAGCGTAGTTGTTAAAACGCTATGGGGTGCAAATAGAGATCGCATGATTGGCTAGGCAACGGCAGCACCTTTACAAGGTCTCTAAATACACTGTGTAGATATGCCTAAAACACAAAACAATATCTTCTCACCTTTGAACCAGGGGAGAATAGAAGTTGCATAATAGTAAACAAACAACTATTCGTAACTGTACTCCTCTCATAACAAATCAGGCAGAGTTTTTGTTCACATCTACATGAAAGGATAGGACTTGTATGCATATGGTAATTGAGTTCAACAAATACCTCAAATTCTTATCTTTAGCTAAAGAATCAGCAAAGAGCTGACACCAGTATACGTATCTTTTCTTAGGCAATATGTACAGTATACGTTATTGACAAAAGAATCATAGATTAACGTGCATATGCATATGTGCCAAGGATAAAAACAATCAATCAATCAAACAAGATAAACGGAAGCAAATCGATATACAAGCAATTACCAATGGTAGGGGATAGATCTTCAAAGGTATCAGAAGTGAAGCTGAGCAAAAGACTGCTTTTCCCAACTCCAGAATCCCCAATTAACAACAACTTGAATAGATAATCGAACTCCTTTCCTGCCAATGCCGGTGACGATTCCATTCCCAAAAAAAAAACCTAGATCTCAAGAAATCAAAATCTGAAACAAAACTATAAAAACTTCTAAATTCAATGAGATAAACCTAGATTTAAGCAACTCTCTTTCGATTATGAAAAAACAAGACCGAAAGTAACTGTATTTACGATCTGGGAAAAGATAATAAACTGTTTACAAAATTTCACGAAATTAATGGTATATATTGGCCTTTCGGACGAATTGAAGGAGAAAATTGGGAAAGGGAAAGAAAAAGAGATCGCGTAATGAAGAAGAAAGGAGTTTTGTGTTATGTTATTGTCAGATTTTTAGTGTCCACGTAGCAGCACAGCTGTCTCCGTGATGTGGGACCTACTCTTTTCTTTTATCTTTTATGTCGGTCCTCTCCTTTTTGGATTATTATTGACTCGACTGGGGTGACTCCTCGCGTGCACCAATTCGTTGTATTTATGACATAGGGAAGTTCTATCCAGTGCTGTGTGCTGCTTTTTTGACCAATTTATTTCGTAAAAACACGTATTTATGACATATGTTTCCCTATGACATATGTGCACATGTCGTAAATCCAATCAATCGGTTTATTTAGACAAATTTATGATACAATCGATGTATTTTTCATAATACATTTTAATAAAATCATCACAAGAAGATTAGATTCTATCGACTACTAAAAGTAAAGTCAGACTATGTCGACACAACTCGAGCCCTATATATTCAGGACTAATCGGGAAATTTGGTCCCGGATACTAGAAGCTTTACCTTTTACATGGATTAAAAAATAAAAAATAAAAGAGACTAATAACTAACATATACTAAAGTGATACAAAATCAGCTTCAGAAGCAATAAATGATGTTACAACAATTTCTTTGACTGATAACATGAATCAGTGAGCTAACTATGAAAATCTATAACACTAATCAAATTGCAAGCAGTTCAGAACACAAATGCTTTAGGCACCAACATATATATATATATATAGTCAGGTCCTCTCTTCCAGTTTTCTTCAACATCAAGTAATCAATTTTGCTTGCTTTTTGGCCATGAATGTTGTGGAGCAACAAATGTGATCAGTGTTTGACACCTACAAAGCATAAACCAACTTCAGCTTGTGCCTGCATTTCTTCCAAAACTTTTACTAGTTTGTCACGAGATAGCTCCGTCTCCTTCTGCTCCGCCAAGATCTTCCTCAATCTTCATCATGTACCCCCGTTTAAAAAAAAACACACAGAAAGAAAAGAATCAGAACATGTTGAAAATCGTATTTCAAAGAGTTTGATTATGCACAAATCGACTTTTTAAAAGTTGAATATAGACCATTTTAATGTATCTGAGAGATTCAATGATAAAGATCCAAAAGAAAAAATACCTGTATACGATTGACGTGTCACCATGGCCTGTACAAACAATCAGCATGGTATTCAGCGGTAGTGAAGAATACAGACTCTGTATTCTACCATTAATGCGCGTAAGAATGTCCTTCAACTCGTTAGTAACAGTGTATTTTATGCTTTTCTTTGACTTTGGGTCGCATGTTAACAAAGATATCATCTCTGCCAGATTCCTCTTCAGTTTTTCTGCATCGTCTGCTTGTGTTTTTAAATACCGATGCAATTCAGAAAATTGCGTCCACACAAAGCTCACATTTTGATTTCGTACCTGTGTGACCCGATTAGTTCAGAAAATCTCACAGCAATTTACGAAAACTGAACTTCAATCTTAACCATCTTATGAATAAATGGGTATGTGAAAACTAGATATGTGGACGCATGAATATTGCAAAATATAGGATACAAGATATGGAGGGCAAATGCGTGAACATTTACAGGGACCAAACTGCACATAATAAAACTTTAAGGACCAAATATTATTAAAATGACATATAATAACACAATTTTAAGTGGTTTTCCTCATTTTTGGTGATTTTTCAAGTATTAGATGTGTGTCTATGTCGACAAGTATAAGATACGAGACACTACCAAACATAAGTATCCATGCATCATAACATACCTCTTTCTGGGCTTTTGCAAGAGCTTCATCATCGGATGACACCGGAAGCGAATGAGTCAGTTCTGACGCGTATCGCCTCACAACAGAGGGATGGTCTACAATTGAGCACACTTTTCCGGAATCCTCTAAAACTGTGAGGAGCTTTTTCCTTGCACATGGTGGAGGTGCACCAAAACCAGGCCCTAAAGAATCCCAACAGACAAAATTATGGACAATAAAATAAGGTCGCCTTTAGTGGCACCACACAACATCTACCACGGCACCATACCGGAGTGTGAGTTTCGACTTTCCAGAGCACTGAGGTGCCCCGAAATTAGGTTGGTGTGGAACCACTAAAGACGCCCTAAATTAAGAAAACATTAACCTAAAGTATCTCACAAGATTACACAAGGGCACTGAGTAATTTGCTTGAATTACCATGCCTAATCTTTAGTAGCGCAAGTTCCAGAGCGGCTTTTGCATCTTCGACACTATCGTGTCCGTTTCCAGAACTTTGGATCTGTCTGTGAAGAAATTTATGTGCTAGGACACGAAGTGCGGTTTTGTAAGACCGCCCACGTGGATGTTTGTACAAAACAGCTGTGTCGATCACCAGATCATGGAAGATCTTGAGTGCAATTAAATCATTCTCTAATGAATGTCCAACAAGAATAGTCTCCTTGTATACCAGTTGTATAAATTCTTCCTGAAAAAAAAAAAAGGAAAACCGGTTGAGAGGCTATACCTGAGCGGTAAACGCATACAAGGAAGAAATCGCGCTTATGAACCTGAATATCTTTTAGAGTAGTTGTTACATCGCTCAACATTTCTTGCGTGATTCCACTGTACCTGCATTTTTCTATCTATGTTAGTGATGTACACGAATTGAGCCATTCAAAAACAAGCTTGAGTTTGGTTCGTTTAAGCTCGTATTTGTTTACATAAACAAACCAGACTCAAATGTGTATTATGTTCGTTTCATAAACAAACGATGCTGAATCAAATTTACAAGAACAAAAGGGCATCAATGAAAAACTCACAAATTACAGATACATCTAAGACAATTGTTAGTTGAAATCAAGACTTACATAGTGTTATAGTCAACAATTGCATTTGTTGGCTTGACTAACTTGTCTAACACAACCTGCGAATATTTTGAAAGCAAAGATACAGAATTTAAGTGTCCTTGTTACATACTGTTTTAGGTGATATTAGGCCCCGAAAATCTCACCCCCCCCCCCCCCACCCCCAAAATTAAAAAGTCACTTATTTCTTTTCTTAAACAAAATAAAATAAAAAGGTTTCATACCTGTCCTTTGACATCCACCAATGTCACTCTAGTAAGCTCAAAGCCTTCACTTGTAATACACTAGCAAATTGAAGATAAATCATATCAATTGTTGGGAGTCTCTTAAATCAAATTGAAGATCTTGAACTTAGACAAAATCAAGGATGTCTCTTAATTCACACCATACCTACTTTCGAGGCACCACAGTGAGATCGACGAGGTTCGACTTTCCAAAGATTGAATGTGACAGTTGACCTCTAGAAAGTCGAATCTCACACACGAGTTGTGATGCCACGGTAGATGTTGTGCGGTGACACTAAAGGCGCCCCTCTTAATTTCACAAAAGGCGATGCCACGGTAGATGTTGACAGCAACTCATTAAACAAATAAAGATGCTCCAGTTACAATAAAGTAAGAACGCTAAGTAGATCTTGATAACTTATATAGATTAAGAACACTAAGTAGATCTTGATAACTTATCAAATTTATCATCACACGATCAAATGCACCAAAGATTTTACCACCATGGACATTATTGGAAATTAGGGAATTAATTGATGCCGTGTTGCATGGAAATGGCGCATACGCAATATCTTTTGCTATGCCAAAATGATGGTAAATAGGTTTGTCAAATGGCGGGAAGAAGCCATATAAGGAAAAGGGAGACAAATTTGGCACTAAAGTTGCTCCATATACAACGAAGAAGCAAACAATCATATGTAAAGAACAACGTCAACAAATGGTGTAAGATTTACCATCTCACAATCGAGACCTAAAATCTTATGAGCAGGAACTCCAGTGGGAGCTGGAAGCGTTGAAACTAATTCTGCAAATGAACAAATGCAAGAAATTAAAGCATATTCATCTAGAGGGTCCAGAAGAAAATCATATGGATTGAATTTGAGTTACCTTCTTTATTTGTAAAATAACCATTTTCTTCTAAATCTTTCGCGGTAAGAGTGTAGTAAACTATTGGGAATGGCAGATTTTTCTGACTCTCTATGGATAATAACTCCTCGGAACTAGATGCACAACTAGCTGCAAGAACCCAAAATCAAATTGGGAAGAGATATAGAAGATTGTACATCAACGATTGCAGAAAACACAAAAGGAGCAATTTTCTTTTTCCGATACATAACACAAAGTTATAGGTGCATTTTGCATGTGTTTCAGGAAAAACTATTAACAAGGAAAGTCTTCACAACATATAAGGCTTATAATAAGGGCATTTAAAACATCACGAACCGATGCTACAAAAATAATGTTATTACATATAAGGTTTAGTGTCAAGATTACTAAAATCGACATCTTAGACTAGATGATTGTCAGCAAGTATATCTTCCCATTACGATAAAAGAGTTCAAAACAACAACCAATTACCTTGTTCAGAGGTTTTAGCAGCTTTCTTGGAGATTTGCTCGTTTGCCTCCAGTTTTCGTTTTGTGCGACAGGTAAGGAGTGCATCGATTGTTTGCATTCCATCTGATACACAACTAGAACCAAAAAAGAATGAACCAAAATTACTCTGTTTAGATGACAGAAGAATGAAACGATCAGAGCACTAATCACAAAAGTATCTTCACCAACCTCACTGCTAAAGCGGCACGTGGATTTCCACAGCATTCTTTAAAACTTTTCAGCAGTTTAGAGTGTGACAAATACAGAGCTGCATCAAGGCCAGGCAAATATAGCATCACGACCTTTTGTATCAAAGGTTTGTTCTGCATCTCAAAGACATTACATTAAGCATCAAGAATGAACAACGATTAACTTCTAGCTTGACGGGCTTTCATGTATGTGAGTCAATGAACCAAATATGGTTTCTCGTGATATACTGGAAATCAGTGATATAGGAGAATAGCATTCGCGTGACAAAACAAATACAGCATGCATGTTAAGAAAATCCAGGCAGACAAGGTAAAGAAAGATCGTATGTTGTACATGCCTGACTAGGGTTACAACACCAAGTTGGCAAGTACCAGGATCAAGACACTTAGTGCATGAAGGCACAAGTGGAGATCTTCCAAGAATACAACTCTATGTATCATAGACAGCTTAATGAACTCATCAAGTCCATTTACTATATCCAAATGCAATAACCATGAATGTTTACAATTAATATATGAGGGGAGGTTCAGATGTGTCCATTAGAATGCGCTTGTACGACATATGATTCATCTTAAGCTTGAGCGAATTTGCTTATTTACGGTGGCTTTGTTCTTGTCCCACATCTACTAAAGGTGCGAATTCATATGGTTTTCAAAATTTATTTTTTAGGGTCATTGTCATATATATTTCTTTTTTGCGAGATCAACCGGTAGACCTCCAACCTTTTCAGTGGAAAAAACCCCACGCAAAACAAAGTGATATTTGACTTTCAACATTTCCATTAGTCACTAAGGTTAAAGATAAAAGTGGAGGTTTAGCCCTATGAGAAGGTTATAGCCATCAATCATCGTTGTGGCCAAAATCTATAAAGACTGTAACAGCATATTTCAAATTACAACGTAAAAACAAGGTATAAAGAACATGAAGCCTGAAGGGATTCTTGCATCTAAAACCATATCAGCTATAGCTTAAAAGCCAAAACATTCTTTAGATATAATAACATTACATTTAAGGCACGTGTCCAAGACTTCCAAACCTCCAACTAACCTAACACTTCAACTGGTTAGATATTAAATCTCACAAACTCATGCAAATATTTTCGTCTCTATGAGCTTTCACATGGATTGAAAAGAACAGCCCCTCCGTTATCCATTAAAGCATAAAGATTGTTGACAGAATTAAACATACGCACGTTGTTGACAAGCGCCTTTTGCCCCAAGAAAAGAACTATAGCAACACCAAAGTGAAAAACAAAATTTCATAAAACATTTCATGTCCTTGCCTTTATAAAGATCCATGACGGCATGAATCCTTCACCAAGCAACCAGGTGACAAGACCTTGAATATCCTACATACACAAAATCAATAAGATAACAACCACCGAAAAGTAACTTGTGTTAAGAGCTTCCCAAAATATACCTGTAAATTCAAGGCGGAATTACCGACTGTCTGCTTGAAAGCAACTTCTGCTCGACCCTGCATCGGATGACTTTGTTACAGTACTTACCAAAATGCTCAAAACTGATTCAAACTGTTAGTTTATCATCAGAAAACAGCTGGACAATACTTTGCACAAAACACACCCCAAGAAAATGAGCTCAGAGACAAGCCGGCTAAATGTATGCACCATTGCACATGCAAGAGAACGTGCAAGGGGGGATGGGATATCTAGCTAACAACTACACTCAATTCGATCAAAAATCTACCTTTGTTCTTCAAAAAAAATTCTAATCAATTGCCGAATAGTCAGCCTAAAACTGACTCCATTCTTTCTAGGGAAAAAACAAATTTCGCTGCTTTTGCTACTTTTTTGCTTAAAATTGACCAAAAATCACAAATTTAATTAGCATAAATAGCTAAACTTAGCAAGAACGTCCAATTGATGATTATGTAATCGTACCTCAGGGCCATAAACATCAAAGAACTCATTCTTCATCGAATTGCCACCACCGATTGTGTTTCAGAAGCTTCTTCTTCTGCTATAACTTATATTGAATAATATCACTTCAAATCACACCCAAAGGAAAGCTTTAACAGTGAAAAATGTCTCTCCTTTTTCTTCTTTCAGTATCGGATACAGGAAAATTTTCAGCTTCACAATGGCTTTAACGCTTCACGCTTTAGGTCATTCAAGCCGTAAACAATTCGAGTCAAATCAAAAATCCATTTATCGAGTCCTATTGATTCGGCTGCTTGATTGCGGAAATTTTCTTATGGTCCTAGATCAAGTATGATTTGGTGATCCAGAACCAATAGAAAAACAATAAAACACACAAAGACCCACCGTATAAAATATATATCTAATGTTTTTACGTTTTTACCCTTCTTATAAACAATTTTATTGATGGACAACTATAAAATGATGATCCTGGACCACCATAAAACCACAGCTTCTGATTGTTTGTTTAAATTTTAATTATACTTGACTATTTTACACATTTATTTTTCATATCAAATTCATAATTTTATACAATTTTATTTTGCTACCAAAACCTCATATCAAACTTTAACTTATTTAAGCAAACAACCCTATTTCGTAAGTAAGTCGAGATGATCAAACCTCGATTTGTCTCAACTTAAATTAGTTTCAACTCAAAAAATTTACGATTTAAATATAAAACGAACAATACTCAATACTCAAGAATATAATAAATTTTAGGTTGGTATCTCTACTAGAAACATGATGTGTCATTCAATTGTAAATACTATATCCCTAATAAGTAAAATGAAACATAAAATTGTTACAACAAATGATACGACGTATTTTGATAAAATCAATCATTAAATTTATATTAGTCTTCCTCTAAAAAAATCATTAAATTATATTAGTCTATAATATATCATATATCATCGTCAATCATTTTATTATAGCAGTAATATTACTCGTCTTCTCGACTCCATTGAGCATTTTTAAACCTGCACCAAAAATAAACAAACAAAAAAAAGTTATTGGATTGCATTAATTATATATTTTTGATGAAAAATGAATTTATTCACACCCAATAAAATTAAACTTTACGGATCGAAAACATTAATTACATGATAACTCAATTCGAGATATTCGAATAGTTAATTGAATTGATCTCGAATACTTCAAAATATAGTAAGTAATTATATTAATTCGAATCGAAAAACATTCTCTAAAAAGAATGGACGCGACTCAACTAGAATTATGAAATTTCAAGAAGAAGAAGAAAAAAAAAATGGCAGAGAACTTACACTGAGGCGTTTCTGAAGATTTTTGGTTCTTTTCTTTGGCCTTTTAGGGGGTTTAGCTCCGTTCATTTTCAAGATATCTTCTTCAATCTCTTCTTTAGTTAGAGTTAGTGAAAATCTTGGCCGTGACGGCGGCTGATCACCACTAGCCTCTCCTTTTTCTTCCGCCGCCGCCATCGCAGCCAAACCTTTCAAAGGGGATGAGGATGATCCCACATTCCGGCGAGTACGCAGATTCCATGGCAACTCCTCTTCAGCTGGTTTTTTCTCCTTGTTTTTGTTCTCTTCTTTACTTGGGAGCTTTAATCGATCACTTCGCTTCTCGCGAAGAACAGCTTCAACTTCGGAGTTGATGGCATTGGATGGTAAGGTTTTTTGGGTGGTAACAGGGGAGCTGCTCGGACGTCCGTCACGGCGGTGATCACTGGCCGGAATTGGGGAACGGTCGCGAGAAGAAGTGGCTGGTTTTGAGAAGCGACGACCCCATTTGAGTTCAGTCGGCATTATGAAGTTGTGGAGAGGTCTTCTTGATGATTGAACACCCTTGCCGTTCTCTGTTTCGTATCTTCCCTGAGATCCGGCCATCTTCAACACACCTGGAAAAAACTTCCTTCTATCAGAAAACATGAAAAAGAAAATCTTGTTCTTCTTTTGCTTTAATTAAAATGAAGCTCTACAGTTCAAGAAACATCATAACTCGGTTGGTTTTGGCTGTTTGCAAGAAAATCTGGTGGGTTTCTTCTTTTTTTTTTTCCTTTCTGTTTTTGAATATTGATGAAGGTAGTTGGACTATTTGTCTTTCTCTGTAACTGCGAGAGGCAGATATAAGCAAATTAAGAAGAAAAAAAAATGGGAATGTTTTTTGAAAAATGGAGTTGCAGAGGGAATTTGGGGAAGACGATGAAAAAAAGGATGCGAAGGAGTGATTTTGGAAGCCATTTATACTGTTTGGAATTTGGATTGAATCAAAGAGTATTTTTATTTTTTTATTTTTATTAAGATAGAAAGGAAAAGAGTTGAAATATTAAAAAAAACAATTAAAAAGCCTTTTTTTTTTAGGAACAATTAAAGCATATATAAATTTTCATTTTTAGACATAATAAACACTATAAAATAACATTCTATCAACAATAAAGTAAGATACATTTGAAATAGTTGACAATGAATACAAATAATCAACCATACATGATACCTCTAATCACTTGTAAATTTTCATGTTTTTCATCGATGAATAATTTAATTATATACCTCAAGTTGGATGATAATACAAAATTGATGAAGAATGTGTGCATTTGGTGATATGATGGAGTGAAAACATGTAGTCGATGATATAGTATACATATAGAAACAATATTTAGTTGGGATGATTAGCGTCAATTTTTCTAGTGCCATTCGCGCCATGTTTTTACTTTCATTAGAGTAATTTTTTTAGTGTCATTCGCCATGTTTTTACTATCATTAGCGCAAAGTTATTTTTGTCATTCAAGCCGATTCTTTTTGTGACGTCAATTTTTTTTTGCGATAAGCGCTAACTAATTACCTATAAAAAGTATTTTAGTTCACAAATAGGATATTTTATTAAAACTTGGGTAAAAATAATTAGTTTCCTTTCCCCTCTCTTTTTTTTTTTTTTTTTTTACCTGAAAGAATTTGTATGGTATCAATTTCCAGTCCTACCTTTCTCATTCTCCTGAAATATAGGATACCAAGCACCTAATAATCAATCTCTCCGTCCCATATCTTTTCTTTTCTTCCCATTTCCCCTTTGGAATATAGGATACCATAAATTCCTCCATTCCCTTTCCTTTCTTTTCCTCGCATTCCCCTAATCCAAACTGAGAGCCTTCACATTTCCTTTCTCTCCAAATATATATAGTATACCAGACACCTACACATAAATCCCTCTATGCTACATCTTTTCTTTTTCTTGCATTTCTCCTTATTCAAACTGAGTCGTGGTTAGAATGTTAAATTTACAAGGTCGAGTTTGTGTACAACTACTCAACCATTTGCACATTCGATTATGATGGTTTACGTAATAAACAATAGTGTAAAAGTGGTCAAACATCGATTTGTCTCTGTTTAAATTAGCTCGAATCCAAAATCGTTTCAATTTAAATAATCAAACATCGATTTGTCTCGGCTTAAACCAGCCCAAACTCAAAATTCTTCAAACTCAGATATAAAACGAATGATACCATAAGTTAAAACAAACCGGAAATCAGAGGTGTCATTCCATTAAAAATTTAAAATAGTATTGTCTAATAAGTAAAAATGGTAACGGAAGTTCTTATGTCTCAACAAAATTGTTACAACAGATCAGATGATACAACATGTTTATATAAAAATCAATAATTAAGAATTATAATAGTCAATATATAATATATATCACGATCGATCATTTTGTTGTAGTAGTAACATTAATCGTCTTATTTCTTCCCTTGATCATTTTTAAACCTGCACCAAAAACAAACAAACAAACAAACAATATATTTCATTAATTTTATTTTATAAAAAGTAAATTTATTCACACACACAAAAAAATATATATGTATTTTCAACCTGAGGTTCAGTATCAGAAACTGCATAATTGTCTAGTGTCACCTCTGTCAAATACTTCCCAGGTACCAAAGCCTGAAAAAATCATTCCACAAAAATCATTCGATCAAAAATGTCTTTTAAAATGATTATATAACAATTTGATTCGAGTTACTCGAATAGTTAAACGAATTGATTTCGAGTTTTAAAATACAGTAATTGAATAATTCATAAGTTCGATCGTGTCTTTTTATAGGTTTGGTTAAGCTTTAGCCGAGTTTCGTTCTCAAGTTTTTGTAGTTGAATCGAACATTCTCTGAAAAGTATGGACTCAACTTGAATCGACTACAAGTATGAAATTTCAAGAAGAAGAAGAAAAAAAAAATGGCAGAGAACTTACATTGAGGTGTTTCTGAACATTTTTTGTTCTTTTCTTTGGCCTTTTAGGGGGTTTAGCTCCGTTCATTTTCAAGAAATCTTGTTCAATCTCTTCTTTAGTTAGAGTTAGTGAAAATCTTGGCCGTGACGGCGGCTGATCATCACTAGCCTCTCCTTTTTCCGCCGCCGCCATCGCAGCCAAACCTTTCAAAGGGGATGAAGATGATCCCACATTCCGGCGAGTACGCAGATTCCATCGCAACTCCTCCTCTTCAGCCGGTTTTTTGTCCTTGTTTTTGTTCACTTCCATAACTGGGAGCTTTAATCGATCACTTCGAACAGCTTTAACTTCGGAGTTGATGGCTTTGGATTTCTTTGGGGTCGTTATTCGGGATGGTATGAGTTTTTTGGTGGTAACAGGGGAGCTGCTCGGACGTCCATCACGGCGGTGATCATTGGCCGGAATTGGGGAACGGTCGCGAGAAGGGCCTGGTTTTGAGAAGCGAAGCTGCTTCTGACGACCCCATTTGAGTTCAGTCGGCATTAGGAAGTTGTGAAGAGGTCTTCTTGATGATTCAACACCCTTGCTGTTCTCTGTTTCATATCTTCCCTGAGCTCCGGCCATCTTCAACACACCTGGAAAAAAAACAAACATCAATTTTTTTATTCCCTCCCTTCCTTCTATCAGTAAAAATCAATTTTTTTCCCTTCCTCTTCATTTGCTTTCATTAAAATGAAGCTCAACAGTTCAAGAAATGGGAATGTTTGTTTTGAAAAATGAAGTTGCAGAGGGAAGTCTGGGGGAGACGATGATGAAAGGAGGAGGAGTATATAATAAACGATAGAAGCATATATAAATTTTCATTTTTAGACATAGTAATAATAATAAACAGTATAAAATAAAATTTAATCAACAATAAATTACGATACATTTGACATAAACAACAATCAAAACAAATGATCAAACCATACATCATACCTCTAACCTCTAACCTCTAACCTCTAACCTCTAACCTCTTATGAATTTTCACGGTTTTCAATCGATTAATTATTGCAATAAATGAATATATACCTCAATTAAGATGATGACGCAGAGTTGATTAAGAACGTGTTTTTGCTGATATGCTAATACAATAGAGTGAAAAAAATGTAGGTCGATGATGCTATATATATACGGAAAAAAAATTTGGTTGGAATGATTCGCGCCAATTTTTTAGTGTCCTTCGCGCTATTGTTTACTATCATCCACGCCAATTTTTCAATGTCATTTGCGCCATGTTTTTACTTTCATTAGCGGCAAGTTATTTAATGCCATTCGGGTCATTGTTCTACTGTCATTCGCGCCAAGTTTTTAGTGCCATTAGCGCCATTTTTTTACTTTCATTCCACGCCAATTTTTTTCGCAATAAGCGCTAAACACTTACCCATAAAAAGTATTTGTCTACGAATAGGAAATTTTATTAAAACTTCAGTAAAAATAATTAGTTTCCTTTGCCTTTCTATTTTTTTCTTCGATATATAGATATAGATATATATTTGAAAAAATTTGTATAGTATCATTTTCCACCGGTTTCAGTCTTGCTCTCTTTCTCTCCAAATATAGGATACCAAACACCTGCACATAAATCTCTCCATGTACCCTTCTTAGGATACCAAACATCTACACATAAATCTCTCTGTCTCCTTTCTTTTCTTTTCCTTGCATTTCCCCTTATCCAAACCGGGAGTCTTCCCCTTTCCTTTCTCTCCAAATATAGAATACCAAACACCTATACATAAATCCCTTTGTCCCATATATTTTCTTCTCCTCGCATTTCCCCTTATCCAAACTGAGTCGCTGTTAGAGTGTTAAATTAACCAGGTAGAGCTTGTGTACGACCACTCAACCATTTACACATTTGATTATGATGGTTTACGTAATAGTGACTTGTGTCCCTCGTTAGTGTCATGAAAGTAACATTACTCAATTTGAAACCAATTCTTGATAATTCAAATGGAAAAAAGCAAAAAAAAACCAGAACACTTGAAACTTATTCATCATCCCAGAAAACAGGTAATTAATACTATAATTAATCAGAATCAGACTGATTATTATCATCTTCAGAAATGTAGGTTCTTGATGTGTTGGGCAAATCCCTAAGCAATTCTGCATCTAACTCATCAGAAGTACCCTCTAATTTCCTTTGTAATATGGATTCAAACACCGATATAAATGCGTCTTCATCGCCGTTGTACATCTTCTCTATCTGCTTCTTCAGCTCTGTGTAATATGATGATCAAATTATATAACTTAGTCACCAAATATATCATTCTTCAAACTACATAAATCATAAATCACCTGCATTGGAGATTTTTCCTGCATCACACTGCTCGGAGATTGAATCACAAGTTTTGGATGAAAAAGGTCTAGCAGAGGATGAAGAAATCACAGACGAAAAGTTGGCGGCGTTGGATGCTAATATCCCCATCTTCTTCGTATTCAACCGCCCCATAAAATGTGGATTGGATTTAAGTCTCTCTTTTAGATGTGAAGTCAGAGCATCTTTCACCAGTTTATTCGCCTTTCCGGCTTCCTCGATTATGTTAAAAAGTGTTCTTAGACAGTCCTTACGGTTTTCTTCCCGGTGTTCAAACCTAGAAGACAACCATCATCATATCAAATATATTATAACTGTAAAAATAGATATTCAGATCCACTAAAACTCAGAATCTCCATTTCTAAGTTGCACGGATATGCATACATGGGTACGGATATGCAAATACACATATTTTTTTTAAAAGGTAGATATAGATACAGAGGACATATGTATACGTAATAAAACTATAAGGACCAAAATATAAATATAAATGCACAATCTAAAACGATTTTTTATTTCTTCTCTTCGTTTTTGACGTTTTCTGTCATTTTGGACGGCTTTCCATCCATTATCAGGAGGTTTTTAACTCAATTTTCGACATGGTTATCCGAATCTCGTATTCAACCTTCCAAAATTAGAATTTCACCCCCAAGTGTGTATCCAAAGTAACAGGTCGTATATGTGTCGGATGCATATCAGATACGAGACACACTACTAGACAAAAGAATCCGTGCATCATAGCTTTACTCGGATATATCAAATATAGAATCTTTAGATTATGCACTATATGTACTACACAAAATATAGATTCTCTATTTGACTTATAAGGCACTTATGCCTTATAGAGATCCTCTTGCCTTTCACTCTTTAATAGAGATTCAAGAAGATAAGAACATAGATAAAAGTGGTGTTTGAGTCTGTAAAACAGATAAATCCGTTAAAAGGAACTAATGCAAATGATATAATGCCAAAAATACCCCCTTAGCATAGCTATAGTTCAATAGAGCAACAAAACATACCTCTCACTGACTATAGTAAGTTCGTCTCTCCCAGGATGATACCGCTTTCCAACTAATTCTCTAAAACGACGAAATTGATGCTTTGATAAGCCCAGTTCTTTCACTGTAACCGACATCTTCACCTTCCTGTTCTTAGGGTGCCACGCATCCCCACCCGGAGCCAAGACCACACGTGTTTGCCACCTAAGAATCGGACCCTCTCCAGGCGGATCGTCCAAAGCCTTTTTCTTATCAGGTACATCAGTTTCATCGAATTGCGGTGGACCTTCAGCATCCATCAAATCCATACATTCTTTAACCATCTGGTCCTCAAACTCCTTAAACAATTCATAACCTTCTTCGACTTCAAGCTCACCCTTCTCAACCCTATCTCCTATCTCATCGAATTTCGCTTCAACCTTCTTCTTGATCTCATCTGAGAAGACGTAAAAAAATGCAGCTTTTAATAAAACTATCTCACGGGTATTGGTGCAAAATAAATAAGGAAACGGGCAATTTAAGAAAGCTGGAGATACACGGATATTTCTGTTTGGTAGTCTCGTATCCAACATATGTGACACGGATACACACTGAATAATTAGGATACATGTCTCGGTGAATTCCCAATTTTTAGAAGTTAGATGCAGCATATGGTCTGCATATACATAACACCGATACGTAAAATGAAAACCCCTGTGAAAATTGAAGAAAACCCTTCTTAAAATCAATGAAAATTTACCCAAAAATGAAGAAACACAAACAAAAATGAACCACTAAACATTGTTTTGTTTTATGATTTGAAATCTTTATAAACTGGTCTTTATGGTTTAATTATGTACACTTTGGTCACCATGCTTCTGATATTTACGTATATCTCATCCGTACCCATATTCTATTTTTTTTTTTGCAAAAATCTTGCACCTGAGTATTCAGTATCCGCCTATTTGTATTCACATATCCGTATCCGTACCCGTGCAACCTATGGCAAAGCAAGGAAACATCCAAAAAAGAATCACTTTAAACACCTAGAAACGTGTCTAAATTGCAAACAACTTTCCAAGGCATGCCTATGGATGTCGAAGATCAATGACATCTAGCACTATTTACCACCTATTCCTCCACACAGAAAAGACAAGAAACAAGCTTTTTAACCAGAACCTTTATCGGCATTTGTACGAAGAATTCCTGTTGTTTCCCGATATTTATCAATCTAAAACGATCTATCTTTCCAGGTCTATATATTCATAAGCTAAATTTTTCTAAGTTCCTTAGCTGCCCCACCAAATCAATAAAATTTACTTAGGTGCTTGGAGCCTTAGACCATGGTGTTGCAATAATATCCTTAGCCGGAATCTATTACGAATCCTATACAGGCACTTGGGGAATTGAATTTGAGTGAGAAGGAAAAATGGTTGAATACTCTCAGACAAGGTCACAAGAAAAACAGGGGCACAGAAGAAGATGATCCATAATATGACAAACCGTCACTAGAGACCAATAAAACGGTAAATAAATAACGCGTCTTTTAGAAAACAATAAATATATATACAACATAGTATCCAGATTCTTTACAAACCTGGTAAAAGCTTGTCCCAGCTGAGCATATCCTCCAAAATTTCCTCGCATTCTCTCATATCAGCGAGGAAACCTTTCTCGGTAGCCTCTTTAATCATTTCATCCCATTTTTTGTCATCCATATTGAAGAATTCATTAGAAGCCATTCTCTTCTGCACAAGATCCCCCGCCTCATACAAATCATCAATCTCATTGTCAGTCTCGTGTAAATCCTCAAAGTCTGATTCGAATTCTGCGTCATTTACATCACCCAGTGGCTCCAACTGCATATCATCTATCAACTCATCGTCGGTATGCTCATGCTTTCCTGCAAACCTCCTCCTCAAAATATCTTCCAAGATTTCAGGCAATACCTCCTCCTTTTGTTTGTGCAAATATTCCTCTAACTTCGATTTCAGTACTGAAAAATTACACCATAAAATGAAGCAAGTCATACTTTAAGGCATACTTTAAGGTTTTATTAAGAGATACTGGCAAGTTAGGATTCACTGGAGTTCAAGTCCCCATTTTTATACCAACAACTGTATACACAACAAAAGGAATATCTGCATTCTAAAAGAAGTACAATTTCAATTATGCAAATGAATATGCTACCGAATTTGCTAAACAAGTATGAAAAGATTAAAACTTGTTCATCTGGGTAGCAAAAATTACCTTTATTGTCAACATCTTCGACATCCATAATCGCCTTTTCCTTTGAAGTCTCTGTCTCAACCAACTGGGTTTCAGGACGCAAAGCTGGCTCATTGTCATTTGAGGTATCAGGATTTTCAATGATTGAATCATTTCCCGAAGAAGAAAACGAGAAATTGGAAGGAGGAAATGCGGCAAGTGGAAACTTAGGAATATAATCGAACTTGTTGTAGTGAATCGGGTTGAGATTCGACTTGACGCTAGAAGAAAAACGGAAAGTTCGACTACACAGAAAGAAAGCTCTTCTCATGGCTTCAGGATTAAGCTCACCGGGTGAGGCAGCGGCGTTTTGGAAGATAAATTTCACTGACCTGAACTATTGGCAGTGGCTGGAGCCTGGAGCTGAATAAGGATAGGTGGTCGGCCACGGAGGCGATGCCGGCGAGTAGGCGTCTCTTGGTTTCGAAACTGGATGGCCGCTTGATTTCTCCCGCGGATGACCTGACTGCCCGAGCCCGCTGGACACGATAACAACAAAACAAAAAGATTTATAACTTTCTTTAAGTGTTTAAGAAAATAACCGCGGATGATTTTTTCCTAAATGCGACGATCTTAAGGACCCCCTATTGGCCCGCTGCGAAAATTTGATGTGACGATCATTTACAACTTTTGGTAAAAGCGCAAAATACTGGGGAAGAGGTCATACAAGCGGTTGCCCCAAACAAAAATGGAGCGTTCGAGACGTGATTTTCGGGTCTAGCCCATACCGTTGTCCGAGCCCGTTATCGAGCAGCAAACTCCAGAAAATGAAATAATAACCAAAAATGAAACGTTTGATACGTGATTTTTCAGTCTAGCCCATACCGTTGTGCGAACCCATTATCAAATGGCAAAAGTCTAATTCCATAAAATTAGATGATAACTGAATATGAAATTTTCGACTTTTAACTTACGGGTCTAACAGATACCGTTGCCCTATTTAGTGATATAACGGCATGATGTAATCCCATCATGGATGTCATGATACAACTTAGGTAATAGCTTATACGACATTTGGCATGGTCCTTACATAGTGATGTTCTTTACAATATATCGCAAGAAATGCTAGTACCTGATCACGAATCTCCGTGTGCATATAATTGTGATCGCACACAAAGTAATACATAGGTTCATGCTCATTTTCAATGTTATGATGATCACGTAATATCCATGACAACATCTATTTTCCCAAACTACATCGCAAGAAAAAAACACACGTCCGCAAAATCTATAAATACTACAATACAAACACGGAATAGTCATAAAACAGATAGTGTAATCACGTCCCACTGTGGCCTCGCTAAGGCGCACCCCAACTGCGATGTGAATGCCCTATAATCATTCTTATGCTTGACAATTATCATCAATGCAATGCATACGGCTATAGATACAATTTGTGTGTAATTATTCCCTATAAGTCCCAAACTATTTATATATTTTATCTGTACCCTGAATGCTAGCAAAATCATTTTCTTAGTAGATTTCTATTTATTCGAAATTCTTTTTTAGCTAAAGGATAGTGATGTTGCGCTGAACACCAGATTTGCGGTAACAGTGTTTATCTTGAGGATAAAAGGCTTAGTATGAGTGATTTCTCCGGTGAGAGTATGGTGGTGGACAAGAACATGGGTGGCGGATAAGTGTTTGTGAAGAACAATTGAGTGAGTCGATAAATTGGCAGAGTGTATCTGCTTGTATTAGATCTTGTCGATGAACAGTAAACCGACATACTATTACTGTTCATCAACAAGACAATTAAGTATACATAATTAAAGATAAATATGCATGCAATACAAGTGTCCTAGCCAGCTGTTAGGATTGACCAGCTGGATTGGCCAGCTGGTTTGATAAGTGCGGCGAGCAGAAAGCAGCGAACAACGGACTCATTTGTGCCTTGTCTTCGAATCATCTTGACCATATGGGTAGAAATCACACGGAGAGGAGAAATCCGGCTTATGACTTGCGGACAGGATCCATCTTACTGTTAGCGGGCAGGCCCTGGTTAGTGAACAGCGGGTTGGATATAGCTAGTGACAGCGGATAGAGACCCAATATCTATGTTAATGGGCCATGATAATAGGCCCAATCTAGACGAACAGGGCCCCATTCCGATTCGGGTATATCAGATAGGAGAAAGGAAAAAAAATCAAATTCTGAAGGACTAAAACTTCATTAGTATCGGGTCTTATATCAGATGACTTCATCAAAGCTCGGTTCCATACATCGCATGTCACCCTTATATCATTATATCGGCATGGTGAATGTCTTTCTCCGTCTTATATGATCAGCTTGACGTAAGACATCTACAACCACATTAAGCCAACATGGTGCAGGTTCACCTCGGCCTCTTATAGTCAAGTCAAGGCAAGTCCGTCCCGACATCATATGATATTTACACTCCATTAACCAAACAATAAGCCACGAAGTTGTAACTACTTATCGCCATCTGGACCGTGGTTGCACCATGATTGTTCATAACAACTCCATATCATTGACCACATTTTCAACGTCAGCAAAATCATCTCCCCACGAGGCAAGCCTATAAATGGATCACCATCCTCACAATAAGACCAACGTTTTAACTTGATCCAAATATTCAGGGTAGGCAGACAATTATTATTGCCTCAAATATTTATCATCTACAAATCCACCAAATTACAAATCGGGTTTATCCTCTTGAGGATCAATTACCTGAATCACCACCTGAAATTACTCTAATCGCCACTTGATGATTTAGAACATAGTCAGGAAACTATTCTAAAACCCAAATCACAAAATCAATGATACTTTGTATCATGTAATAGAGGAAGTTCTCCTAAACTATTTAAAAACATAAATTACAAAAAAACTAAACAATATGGCATAAATAATTTGAGTTTATTTTAAGTGATACCTTTAACTTGATTGTGGTTCATATTTTCATCTTATTTCTTTCCCGTTATTATCGTCAAAATCTATTACTCGTAATTGGCTTCCCAGCTCTATATTATATAATTTTGAACATTACGATGGTATAGTGAATCAAGTCAACCGTAACGCCCCGCTCCCGGATACCGAGTTCTTATCCGGAAACGAAACGCTCGGCACATATAATATCAAATAAATTGAATATTATATGTAAGTCTCTACTACGTCGTATCGAGTTAGGCAAACGGAAGCTAAAAAGACTCGGCAAAACCATCATAATTGCTACTAAGAATAGAAACACAACTAAAGATGGAAATGTAACATATTACATCGGAATAAATCAAACGAAAACCAAACAACGTACGAAATCCACTAAAGAAAGTACTAAGAGATTACAAGAAATTCCCCAAAAGACAACAAGTCTAAAGTATAATAATAAAAACAGAAAATAAGTGCTTCAACGTCAGTGTCCTCAAACGTCGTCATCAAAGTCCTCCTCGTACTCCGGATCTACCTGTTCATCTTCTCTCCCCCAAACATATAGGAAAACAATGCATTTGAGGTAAGTACAAAGTACTCAATAAGAGGTAGAAGCTACAAATTAACTAAGATTTATAAACAGGTTTTATAATTAATAAATTATCTTGCTGAGACCGACTCAATCTAGGGTTCACTTCATGTTCATCAACATGTCATGACTATACGTTTCTAGCTTAGCTTATCTCTGTTACATCAACATTCAAAGGCACTACGCATAGTGCTACTCACCATGAAGTAACTGGGTGCAACATATTGGTGGATCTCACCAATAACCACGGAAGCCTATTCTGGTAGACTCCGATAGTGCACACGTTCGGCGAAGTCCCTCCATACGTAGGGTCTCGGACTTACGGGGTGGTGTTCCTCCGTACGTAGGGTCCAAAGACTTACAGAGTTATTCACTTTCAGAACGCACACACATCGCGATATAGACTTGTGCCTTACCAAGAATGGATTGATGTTTAATCTTTTTACTACACAAGTATGTAATTATATTAATGGTTATTAACTAGCCACCTAAGTGTTTTCAAGTAAGCTCCCTCGCCCCTACTCTCTTACTTAGACCCCTAGACACGGACAAGGCCTAGCAATTACACAGACATTGATGAACTCTTGTTCATCAAAGCACAAGACCTTTCATGCTCTTCCGACGGTCCCGAACTTCAACTCCCTTTAAGAGTACGTCCGGTGCCGGAACCAAACGCATCAGAAACTCAATCGGGGCTTGTTTATGTTTAATTAATGTTATATGATCAAAGATTAACATTTAGAACTCATTACATGGCTTAAAAATCATCTTAATCATCAAAAGGGAGGTCCGGTGCGCCTACACTGGGTTCAGTGCGCACGCACTGAGCCTCTGTACGTAAAAAATAAGTTTATGCCCATCCAGTGCGCCAGCACTGGGCTCCAGTGCGCTTGCACCAGGTCTGGTGCGCCAGCACCAAAGCACTATAAATGTAAAATTTCACGTTCAAGACCTCCAGTACATCCGCACTGGGCTTTGTGCGCCCGCACCAAGCGCGTCAACTTCCCAAAAAATCAGTTTTTGACCCCTAATCGATCCCAAACTTATTCAACATCATATTACTCAGAAAAAGGCATAAAAACACGGCTTTTATCTATCATAACAACTATAGATCCTTATGCAACACGAAGGTAGCAATTCTAGCATAATAATCGTCTCAATCCAAACATAAACCCTATGAAACCGTAATTAACTTGTAGGAAGATCCTCTTACCTTCTAGCAAGCTAATCCAAATCCAATTCTCATAAAAACTGCAGCAAAACGATCCTTCCTTCGCAGAGAACCTATGTGATCAATCCAAACTTAGGTTAGATTTGATCTCACGTTCCAACTGCCGACCTATACCAAGAATCACTTTATGGTCCGTAGAATTCAAAACTGTAGCGTTACTCTTGCCACGGTAGATTCCAACACAACCAACAACTTGTAGTAACACCCTAAGAACCTTGATTACTCTGTCCAAAGGTGTTGTAACAACCAAGAGATCCTTGAGGTTGTTGTTACCAAAACTGAAGTGGGGTACCAGATTCAGAAACCGATCAACACGTTCCAACTGACTCAGTAATGTCCTAAACCAAACCACTCTCTTCTTGTTGAGCCCTAGAACAACAACACTTGCCCTCTACCTACCAAACCTCATATTCTAGGTAACAACTACCTGTCCAACCACACCATAACTTCCAAGGCGAAAGAAAGACATCTATTCTTTTCTTGACCAAAAGACTTAAATATGAGTCATGAAATAATTGATTTGCACAAAACAAACCGAACTGATTTTGAACAAGAGTCAAAGATAAAATCTGTAAGTATATAAGTTTTACCTATGATGCTCAAAAATCAAAAGAATTGGGAAGCCATAGGTCGGTTAAAATAACTCTTTTTGTCTACTGCTATAAGCTGTCAAAAAATTTCAGGACTTCACAAACTGTCTTGTGTTGCATATTGTGCTCAGACCAAGAAGAATTTGCACTTGGTTCCAAAACAAAAAACTTAGTGCAGGATTTTTTTCTACAACATATCAAAAATTCAAGTCATTTGGAGGTGTATAGCTTATTCAAAACAGATTGATAAGTAAGAGTACCGCTGCAGATTTTTCTGAACAGAGTGCTCATCCTTGTCATGAAATTTATGAACAATCCAATCTGAAAACTGAGTTGATGTAAAGAGAGAAGTTGTAGATAAGACAACTTTCTAAGTGGCTGAAAATTTACAGAATTTTTGGTATTTCAGAAATGATAATACAAGGCATATAGAAATGTGAACAAAACCTTTTACTTGTTTTGCATAACACCAAGTTACAAAAAGAATTGATTAGGAGCAATGTAGCAAGTAAAAAAAAAAGTGAAATCCACCAAGAGAAAGAACATGTGAGGGAAGTCTAAAAGTTCCAAAAGAAGAGAGGGATTCTATTAAGGATCCTAAGGAACGAACTCAAGGGAATCACATAAGAGCTGTGTGCTTAGAACTCAACCTAACCTTCGCTTAAGGAGACTCTTCACTTAGTCCTAGTGCAACTTAACCACGGTTTAAGGATTCTTAGTCTGACGATGATCTACCACCACGATCAAGGGAGATCAGGAAGGTTCAACGAGGTCTAAGGAAATCTTATCTTAGAGGAAAGGAAGCCTAGAAGACGCTTCGCTCTGATACCGACTGTAACGCCCCGCTCCCGGATACCGAGTCCTTATCGCTCGGCACATATAATATAATATCAAATAAATTGAATATTATATGTTAGCCTCTACTACGTTGTATCGAGTTAGGCAAACGGAAGCTAAAAAGACTCGGCAAAACCATCATAATTGCTACTAAGAATAGAAACACAACTAAATATAGAAATGTAACATCTATTACATCGGAAGAGATCAAACGAAAACCAAACAACGTACGAAATCCGCTAAAGAAAGTACTAAGAAATTACAAGAAATTCCCCAAAAGACAACAAGTCCAAAGTATAATAATAAAAACAGAAAATAAGTGCTTCAACGTCGGCGTCCTCAAACGCCGTCATCAAAGTCCTCATCGTACTCCGGATCTACCTGTTCATCTTCTCTCCCCAAACACATAGAAAAACAATGCATTTGAGGTAAGTACAAAGTACTCAATAAGAGGTAGAAGCTACAAATTAACTAAGGTTTATAAACAAGTTTTATAATTAATAAATTATCTTGCTGAGACCGACTCAATCTAGGGTTCACTTCATGTTCATCAACATGTCATGACTATACGTTTCTAGCTTAGCTTATCTCTGTTACATCAACATTCAAGGACACTACGCATGGTGCTACTCACCACGAAGTAACTGGGTGCAACATATTGATGGATCTCACCAATAACCACGGAAGCCTATTCTGGTAGACTCCGATAATGCACACGTTCGGCGAAGTCCCTCCATACGTAGGGTCTCGGACTTATGGGGTGGTGTCCTCCGTACGTAGGGTCCAAAGACCTACATAGTTATTCACTTTCAGAACGCACACACATCGCGATATAGACTTGTGCCTTACCAAGAATTGATTGATGTTTAATCTTTTTACTACACAAGTATGTAATTATTAATGGTTATTAACTAGCCACCTAAGTGTTTTCAAGTAAGCTCCATCACCCCTACTCTCTTACTTAGACCCCTAGACACGGACAAGGCCTAGCAATTACACAGACATTGTTGAACTCTAGTTCATCAAAGCACAAGCCCTTTCATGCCATTCCGACGGTCCCAAACTTCAACTCTCTTTAAGAGTACGTCCGGTGCCAAAACCAAACACATCAGAAACTCAACCGGGGCTTGTTTATGTTTAATTAATGTTATATGATCAAAGATTAACATTTAGAACTCATTACATAGCTTAAAAATCATCTTAATCGTCAAAAGGGAGGTCCGGTGCACCTACACTGGGTTAAGTGCGCACGCACTGAGCCTCTGTACGTAAAAACTCGGTTTACGCCGTCCGGTGCGCCAAGATCGGGCTCCGTGCGCGTGCACTGTGTCCGTGCGCCAAAGGCACTGACTTTGAATGTTAAAATTCACGTTCAGGACCTCCAGTGCGTCTGCACTGGGCTCGGTGCGCCCGCACCAAGCGCGTCAACTTCCCAAAAACTCAGTTTTTGACCCCTAATCGATCCCAAACTTATTCAACATCATAATAATCAGAAAAAGGCATAAAAACATAGCTTTTATATATCATAACAACTATAGATCCTTAGGCACCACGAAGGTAACAATTCTAGCATAATAATCGTCTCAATCCTAACATAAACCCTACGAAACCGTAATTAACTTGTAGAAAGATCCTCTTACATTCTAGCAAGCTAATCCAAATCCAATTCTCAGAAAAACTGCAGCAAAACGATCTTTCCTTCACAGAGAACCTGTGTGATCAATCCAAACTTAGATTAGATTCGATCGCACGCTTCTATACATACAAAACTACGAATCCATGAGTTTGAATCCATCAAACTCAGTCACGAACACAACTAGGGCTCGAATTTCATACCTTAACAAAGTCACAACTTTCTGGAGTTAAAACGACGCCCACTTCACGACGATTCCGCTGCTCTACTCTGATTTGAAAACCGTTAAGATCCATCTTAGAATCTGAAAGAAAAGCTCTCAGCCTTTTTCTAAGTCTCTCACGCCGTCTCTCTCAGGGAACGTAGGAAACTTTTGATTCAAAAGTTAGGGAAACTAATGGGGTTTATTTTTCCTTAAATAGGAAAATTACCAATAATTAACTAAATCCCTTATTTTCCTTGAGGGATTTATTATTTGCACCCCAAATAATCTACCCATACACCACTATATACACTACACCACACCTAATAATCCAAATATACTTTTACACCACACTTAAATTGCAACATGTTAATTTATTTATTTACACCACATACTTAAAGAAAATACAATTTTATCATAATTACTTACACACCAATTTCATACTATTCCAATCCCAAAATTGAATTACATCAACGAACAATAACAGCAAGCCCTCTCAGAATAAAGAGAACAAAACACTCCTCCACCACCACCGCCTCCGCCGCCGCCACCACATTTCACGACATGTATTCCGACGAGTTCGACACAGACAACAATTGCCCGACCCCGTATGTCAGTGCACCTTCTAGCCCAATTCAATACACACCCTCAAACCCAATCAGTTTCTTTTACTACATTGCGCCGGCAAAGTCATGTTCATTATATCTTCTCCTCTCCTCGAGCTTCTAACTACCGAGATAAATTGAAAAGAAGAGCCAAATCTATGTCGCCATTGAGGACAATGCCATTCGATTGGCAAGAGGAATTCGAAACCGATCAACACAAGCCAGAGCAGAAGATAGAGAAGATCGGTAGTAAAGAAAATGAATGATTCATTTCCACGCCGGCACCGGCGCTGTGTGAATTAGAGTCGTCGCCGCCGAGATCTTCATCAGCTGGGAGAAGCTAAAAAAGATGGGTATTCTTAAAAGAGTTTCTTTACCGGAGTAAAAGTGAAGGAAGAAACAACGGCAAGAAATTATGGGGTTCATTATCATTTTCACCAGTTAAAGATAAATCAAAATGGAGAAACTTTTAGCTTCAAAAATCCCATCAAAAGAGAAGATTGTTGCAGCATCAATATCGCCGAAGAAGGCAAAACAGAGAAGACTGCGGTGAACGGAGTCCGAGGGAAGAGGAGGGTTCCGGCGACGTCGGCTCACGAGTTGCTTTACACGGCGAACAGAGCTCAAGCGGAGGAGATGAGGAAGAAGACTAGGCAGTAGTAAAATTTCCTTGACAAAAGTGTTTTTATTTTATTTTAAATATGTGGTGTATAGGTAGAATGTTGGACCCGAAACATAATAGGTGTGGTGGATCAAAAATTTTTTTTTTTTTAACAATACATGAGGTGTATTAGTAAAATTGCCGGGTGTAAATAAAGAACCATTCCTTAAATACCTTTATTATTAAATAATCAGTTTTTTCCCCAAATATACATACATATTTCGACTTTACATATATATTTATCCACAATATATAAAATACTTTAATCCGTAAATCATAATATTCCATTTTTCGTAAAAAGACACGTCTGTCATTTTTCGAAAAGTCGGAATATTACATCTACATCGATTAAATTATTCACACAATTGAGTTATAAGTTTATAGAAAACGATGGACGTGGACTCATACACGAATCACACTCGTAAACATCGGTTCACATACAAGACGTGTATGATGGTCGTGGGCTCATACACGAATCACACTCGTATACATTGGTTCACGTAGAAGACGTGTATGATGGATTTGGACTCGTACACAAATCACACTCGTAAAACATCTGTTTACATACAAGACATGATTGATGGATTTGGACTCATACATGAGTCATACTTGTAACACATCGGTTCACATAATCGGCATGTGATACGGTGGATTTACTTACTCATCTTATCATTCTCCGTTTAGTAAATAATTAATAATTTCTATAAGAGCACGCTCATCAATCTCCCCCGATAATATTTCTTAAAATACCATAAAACAAAACATATTTTTATTTTACAATAATTTAATTCAGAGCAAATTACATAAACATTTTTATCCCTATCTCTAACCCTACATCATTCAAACATTAGTCCTTGAACTACAACCACATTATCAAAAATAATTTATCAATTCACTTTAAAAATTTAAAGGAGTGATATATTGTGTATGACATGGATGATGTAAGAATATCATTTGAGTTGCTCAAGCAAAATAAAAAACAATACACCGTAAAATGTCCAAATGAGTCGGCCTTTACCGGACACAATTCGAGAAAATTCTATCATAGGACTTTCTTTATCGTGAATCGTCAAACGCATGGCGGCGTGGATCACATAATTTCCACACACGCATCGTATTCCATTCCATCTCGTAAAATCGTGGTCCGATCCTGCGCCACGTAGACGCTTCCTACTTATAGAGCCTCGATAAACGACCCTACAATTCATGTTGAATAATTCGGATCAATCAATTTCTAATATCAAAGCTTTCAATGTTTCACCAAATATGGATTTTAACCGAGTTTCTCGATATAAACTTCTAGTATTATTAATGACAATGAAATTAATTAAATAATTTGTCACTCTTTAATTAATGATAATAACGTGGTTTCAAAAAAAAAAAAAATGAATCAAGTAGTTTGACTCAAGTGGTAAGTGACTTGAGAATATCTAGGAAGGTCACCGGCTCGTATTGAAAGAAATTTCGGCTCGATTCTCCTCGAGCGCTCTCTCGAGTCAGAAGAAATTGAAACTTTCGCGCCATACCTTATTAGTCGAGTAAGTAGATTCGGATATCGGAGGGTTTTAAAGAAAAAATAAAAAATTAATGATAATAACGTAAGTACTAGAAAATATAAAACAAAAAAAAATAGAAAAAGCTGGCGATACCTGAGGTTGTGAGCTGTGAATCTGTGTGCACATCGCACAGTGACGCGCCATCTCATCGTATCAATCATTTTAAATTTTATTCAACATTTTTTTAAAAGGAAAATGATATGTGCACTACACTTGTGTCTAGTGCACAAACCACTATATGTGTGGTAGCCATTGATTAAATGGATCAATTATTTTTTATGGTGGGTCCCAATAGAATATATGATGTTGATTGTGTTGTGTAAGATGTTATGGTTGAAAGAGTAGTGGATGTATCACTATTCTTTTTAAAAACTGTTTAAATTAATGACTCGATAATCATTAATTTATGTCTTTAATTTGAATTTCTGATCACTTCATTATTTCCATCATTTAATTCATGTATCTTTATATCCAACTACACGCCATTAATATTTTTTATTGTTTTTTTTTTTATAGAAAAACTATTTTTATCCAAATAATTATAATTACCTTATATGGGTGAGATGAATTTATTTTATTAAAACTTTATTTAGGAAATGAATTTTAGTTGTAATGTTATTTGAATTTGATTGAGTTTCGTGTAAAATAAATTAATGTATTATTATGATAAAAAACAAGAGATAGAATTTTATTATGAAATGGATAAAGTTATTCTTTTAGTTCACTAAACGAGCGTGTTTTGATGTACTTCCCTCGTTTCAAAATAAAAAATACTTCAAAAATAAATGAATCAGAAATTTTGCAATACAAAATTTAATTTCATTTTTTTATACACTGTCTTAATTTTTTAATATTTTTTATAAGAGTATTATAGTATTTATCTAATCAAAGTCAAAACAATTAATTATTTTCTTAATCCGTGTGTTTTTAGCAACTGACTTAGTTATCGTGGATGGCTTAGTTATTGTGGAACGGAAGGAATATGTAGCAGTAAACGATCCGAGTTGAATAAAATTTATTTGTCGATTCGAGTAACCATTCAAAATAATGATACTCAAACTTAGCATGAGTTCGTTTGAGTAGGAAAAAAACTTACTCAAATCGGTTCGATTAAGTTTTAACTAAACTCAAGTTCGACTAGATTATGTTTGATTACTTTTCAAGCTCGAACTCATAAAAATGTTCAATTTGCAAGTACTTGAGTTCGGCTCGTCACAACGTATAAATGTACACATTTTTAAATATTTATATGTGCAAAATTGTTTGATAAATATTGTGAAATTTCAACTCAAATGTTGAATTACTATATTTTTTTAGGGAAACTCTGAGCCACTTGAGTTCTATTAAATGAGTTTTATGAGTCGAACGTCGAACTACTCGTAAGCGGCTTGACTCGCGTATATACGAAGTAAACAATAGAAGTAGAAGCTGAAAGGGCTTTGACTTCATCAAGGAGTAGAAGGTGAGATAATAAAGCAGAAAATGAATAACAAAAGTGGGAATGAACGATAAATGAAGAGAGAAAAAAAGATTTAATCAGATCCAATGGAAATTTGACGTCCGCAAGAGAGAAAATCTCACCACACACCACCACCATTTTTTTTCTTCTTCTCTTTCTTCTCTCAAAACAGCAACGAATTCCAGCTGAATATATAACGAAAAACTAGTGTCTTGGTCTCTGCTTCTTCTCTTTTTCAACCCACAGTGAAATTCTTGAGCTTTTCTTCTTTTGGCCTTTCTGGGCTTTTCAGTTGGTTTTTATTTTTGGAAGAATCGACGTAAAGGAATATTCTTTAAGTTCAGTTTCATTTTCTGGGCAGTGGTATGTTTTTAGCTATGGTTGTGTATCTTCTTTGGAGTTTTAGCTAGTCGTCTGCTCATGAATCTTTTGGGAAATTCAGTTAGGAAAAAAAGGGTTCATTTTTTTTCCTTTTCCGGATTGGGTTATGGATCGAATTGAAGTAGGGTTGATAGTGAAAAAAGGTTGACGACAGAGTTTTGCATTTCTTTACACACTCTTGCTACTGAAATTTGATTACTTTAAGCTTTTTCAAATAATTTTTTTTGTTTCAATTATTTGCAGAATTTCATTATTTTTCAGTTTTTCCTTTTAATTTTCTTACAATTATTTGGTTGATGGTAAGCAGGATTAGATTGAGTCATGCCTATTGTAGACAGCTGACTGTATCTCTGTAAGAATTTCCATGTTTCAAACCCATCCCACGTGATATATGCTTATATGTATTGAAAATTTGTAGCTTTTTGTCAGGTATAAGTGTCTATTGTGCTTTCTGGTTGAAGGGAATTATGTAAATTAGAGTTGAGAACTAACGTGTTTTCTTTTGTCTTTGTAGAAATTGATGCAAATGCCGAGAAACTGCAACGTCTTAAGAGGAAAGGCGGTTTGAAAATGTTCACATGCCAAGCTTGTTGGCTACCGCGTTTTGTATTTTTGGATTTTCAACCCATGTTTAGTTGTAAGCATCGTCTTGTGGTGCATATATTAGGTTATTGAACCGTTTTTGCACAGCAGAAGATTGAAGAATGTGTAAGTTCAAGCGGACGGAGTATATTGCTTACTGAGTAAAGAGGGTTTTTTTTGGTGCTTATATAGATTGAAGGTAGTCGTAATATATTGGCTTGTGACTGTGGTGAGTGCTTTTGTTTGTGAGGGAATATGGTACCACCTGGGCCTCCTGCTCCGTTTGAGGGTTCCCAGGCTGTTCCGTCACAGACTTTCATGTGGTCAAATTCTGGTTTGTTGGGGAGTTCAGGAAGTGGAATGCCTTCACAGGGTGCATTCCCGTCCATGGTGTCACCTAGAAATCAATTAGGTAATATGAATATGTTAGGGAACATGCCGAATGTTTCCTCTCTACTTCAGCAATCACTGGCTAATAATGCTGGACTTAGTCCCGGGATTTCTGGACCTGGGAGCGGACAACAACGAGCTCTTATGGATAATGGAGCAGAGTCCGATCCACTTGGAAATGGGATGGGTTGTAATGTTCCTAGCGGTTCGTTCGTGTCATCATCACAGAATGCAAAAGCAAATGCTACGGTTACGTTTCAAGGGGGGCAACAGTTTTCTAGCCCAAATATGAATCAGATGCTGGCAGATATGCAGTCAAATACGCAAATGGATCCTAATTATTTCCAACATTGTCAGCAATCAATGAATCGGTTTAACGCCACTAGCAATCCCCAAAATCAGTTACAACAACAGCAAGGACAGTCGATACGAGCAGGACTTGGTGCTGTCGGAATGGTAAAGCCAGAGCCTCAGACGGCAAATGATCAAACACCGCAGCAACTACAAGCTACTATCCAAAGTAGTCCTGGTGCAGTTAAGAATGAACCACAACAATTACAAAGTATGAGAAGCCTTCCACCTGTAAAAATGGAACCCCAAAGCTCAGATTCGCCTTTGTTCTCACCTCATCAGCAACAACAACAACAACTGCAGCAACAACAGCAGCAGTACCTCAATGCGTCCCGACAGTCCCCTCATGCTGCCGCTGCAGCTCAGATTTTGCATCAACAAAGACTCACACAGCTTCAGCAACAGCAGCTTGCAAAGGGTATTCCGCAACAAAGAGTCCCAGTACAACAGCAGTTTCAAGCACAAAACTTGCCCACACGGTCTCCCGTAAAACCAATTTATGAACCCGGCATGTGTGCACGACGGCTGACACATTATATGTACCAGCAACAACACAGGCCTGAAGTAAGGGAATAAAACTATAAAGATACCCTTTTTTTTCCCTGTCTTGTTAGGGTTCTAAAAAATGTTTTTTGTAGGACAATAATATAGAGTACTGGAAGAAATTCGTTGCCGAATATTTTGCTCCAAATGCCAAGAAGAAGTGGTGTGTTTCTATGTATGGAAGCGGTCGCCAGATAACTGGAGTATTTCCTCAGGTATGTGGCTGCGTTGTGTCTTTTTGCCATAAGCTCTTGTGATTTAGGCAGATTGTAAACCTATTTTTGTAGATAATGCATGTGAAACTCAGTTGTAGATTTTGAGTTGCAAGCGTTTTAGGAAGTGCATCTTCTTTACGTACAATTCCCTTACTGTTCCACGTTACGTTTTGCAATCACTAACGTCATTTTTCGAGTTTGCAGGATATCCGGCATTGTGAAATATGCAACAGAAAACCAGGCCGTGGATTCGGTATAGTCCTGTCCCTCTTATATATGTAAAAGCAAAAAATGCAAGTGTTGTATTTTTTTTTCCTTGATGAAAAGTTTCGTACTTTTTAAGCAGTTTAGATTTTTCGTCTTCAGCAACTTTCAATTTGTTTCTTTTGTTTAATTTTTAGCCATTTTCAAACTGCCATTTTACGTGCAGAGGCAACTGTGGAGGTTCTACCTAGACTTTTCAAGCTAAAGTATGAAAGTGGCACACTAGATGAATTACTTTACGTTGATATGCCTAGAGAGTATCAGAATTCATCGGGCCAAATCGTCCTCGACTATGCTAAAGCCATCCAAGAGAGCGTGTTCGAGCAACTTCGTGTTGTTCGTGATGGTCAACTTCGTATAGTGTTCTCTCAAGATCTCAAGGTTATCTATTTATAGTAACTATGAATAAGCTAAACTTTGTCTCGTGTTGATTTCTTTCGGATTGTGACACTATTCCTTTTTTGAAATCTTTGGCACAGATATGCTCTTGGGAATTCTGTGCTCGACGCCATGAAGAGCTTATTCCTAAAAGATTGCTCATACCGCAGGTTTGATTGATGAATCATCTTTTCAACTTTCAGTTTTTACCATTATGCCCTCCATTTGTAGTAGTAACCCAATTGGCTATTTCTCCATACGCTTTGAATAAATTGGTGTTTTTTCTTAAGTGATATCGGGAAGACTAAATCATATGTTTCATCAATGTTCCATTTTAAAGGTAAAAAAGTTATGGTCTTGGTGCAGAATTTGCATGCTATGATTCGTTTTCCCCGTATTTGATTATTTTGATTGATGTTCTAGCTGCAGTAATATTAAAATACCGCTATTTAATGACTTGCAGGTTCAACAACTTGGAGCAGCAGCACAAAAATATCAGGCTGCTACGCAAAGTGCACCGGCTAACATATCTGTTACAGATTTGCAAAATAATTGTAACATGTACGTGTCGGTTTCTCTCTCTTTAGTGCTACTACAGTGTATTCCAAAATATGTCGGTTTATTGCATGCTTACGCGGGAAATACTGTTTTCTTGGAATCATACCCCCTTATGGATAAAGACGTCTCACCCCCTCTCCCACTCCCCAAAAAACAACCAAGAAATAAAACAAAATAAAGTTAACACTTTTGTCCCTTTTGTTTCACGTGTTTTGCGTTCTATCCATGTTTCATATCGACACTTTAAACCCTCATCTAAGCATATTTTTTTGTTACCTTTTCAGTCCAGTTTTCCTACGTGCCAAGTTTTCATTGGCCGGATCATGTTGTAACCAACATTAGACGCATGGCACTTTGGACTGAAAATGTAAAAGAAAATGCATGCATGAGGGCTAAAAGTGCCAAAATTAAACTTTGGGGATAGAAATGAAAAAATCGTGAAACAAAAGGGGCTAAAAGTGTCTTTGTCCCATTTAGAAAATCAACCTAAAGAAGAGACCGGAATGATAATTTACCTGCTGCATAAACTGGAAAATGATCAACAGCGAGAATTTCTTGGATTAACATGTAAACCTACATAATAAACTTTTATCAGAAGTTAATTTCGTGTTAAACGCTGTTTGGAAGGGAATTAAGTATTTTCCTTATCTGTTTGAGTACAAAAGTATCCTATTTATACAAGTATTTTTACGTTACAGAACAGAAAATAAATCCCTTAAAAGAGGTAACTTTCATAACTACATTTTACACATGCTGAAAAACAATGAATGCTAAAAACATACAGCTGTAATACTATGATCTTAAAATATCTACATTTCTACATTTGTATCTAGGCTTACTGCTTCGCGAAATATAATATTCATTCAGTAATTATTGTATGGTGATTTTCTTCTAGGTTCATTGCCTCAGCTCGTCAGTTGGCGAAAACATTGGAAGTACCTTTGGTAAATGACTTAGGATACAGTAAGCGATACGTTCGATGCCTTCAGGTAAGGCCTTAATATTCTTATATGTAACATTATTGCTTTACCTTTTTGATTTGTAGATCCCACTAAATTCTTGATATTCACCGAAATGAAGCTGTTTTTAAGTTTGGAAGTCCTACGGATTTCGCCATTGGTTGTTTCTCTGAAGCAACCAAGAACACATATGGTTCCTCGTGTTTCACGATTTCTGCACTGCTATCCCAAATGCTTTTTATCTTTACACTTTATAATCCCTCATGTGTGCAAATGTTCTTACATTTCCAGTCCAAAGTGCCATGTATACGAAATCTAGCATTGAAGGATCCGATCATTAAAAACTTGACACGTGGGTGAAATTGGCTGAAAAGTTGAAATATGCACATATGAGGGGTAAAAGTGCGAAGATGAAACATAGGGGATAGAAATGCAAAAATCATGAAACACAAGGGAGCAAAAGTGTCTTTATCCCTTATCTTTACGTTGGTCTCTTAGTTGATATATAACAAGTGATGATGCCTGAATAGTCATATATATCTACATGTGCGTGTGTGTATGTATGTATGAATGTATTCTTTTTCTTTCCTTTTGAAATTGGTTTCTTGTGGTGCTGGATGATTGCAGATATCAGAGGTGGTAAATAGCATGAAAGATTTGATTGATTTTAGCCGAGAAAGTGGAGTCGGACCCATGGGTAAGTTAATCCTTGGATGTTATGTTAATAACTTGAAGAAGAATAGTTCTTATAGTACAACCGTCGTAGCAATGAAATGGATGGATGCGATGCATCCAACTCACCCTTACACACTCTTACTATGTGAAAGAGAAAAAGACGATTACATACATCTCCATCCACCTGATACAGCAATTTTACCTTAAAAAATTTCGTAACTTTGATCATGTAATGTAAACCTTGGAACGTGTTCTTTTCAGAGAGTTTAGCCAAGTTTCCGCGGAGAACAGGTTCTTTCTCTGGAATTAATAACGGTCAACCACAACAAAGCGAAGATCAGCAACAGCAGAACACACCAGGTCTAAGCTCCAATGGTGATGATTGCACACCAGGTGCTGCTTCGATGCAAGTTTCTTGTAGCAACGGCATGTTGAATGTAAATAATCCCGGGACTAGTTCTGGAAATCGGTTGCTTCATCAGAATTCCATGAATTCCAGACAGCAAAACCAAATGAATAGTGGTGGTGGAATGAGTCCTTATATGGGTGGTACCAATTCTCAGTTGCCATCTCCAAGTTCTTCAAGCACGACGCTTCCACAAACACAGACGATCCCTTCTCCAATCCAGTCTCCAATGCCTTCTTCATCCAACAATCCGCAGCAGCAGCAATTAGCTGTTCCGAGCAGTTCAGATGCTGCAGCAAACGAATCACAGAGCTCGGTTCAGAAAATTATACAGGACATGATGATGACTTCCCAACTTGGTGGTGGTGGGGGTATGATGGGTAAGAATAATATGGGAAACGATTTGAAAAACGCAAACGGTTTATTACCACCTACGAATAACAGCAATGGTCTTGTCGGAAATGGATTTGGTGGCGGTTCAGGATTCGGGAATGGACGTGGTGGTGGCCAGGATGCGGCTATGGTTAATGGTATTCGAGCTGCTTTGCGTAATAATTCTTCCATGACAGCAGCAACAACAACAAACGGAAGAATAGGAATGACGTTTCCTCGTGAACAGAGCTTGAATCAACAACATGATATGGGTAACAACCAACCGATTAATGGGCTCGGATCAGTTAACGGTTTTAATAACCTTCAATTCGACTGGAAACCATCCCCATGATCATTGTTTTTGAGCTCACCAAGAAAAAAGAAAAAAACAAACATGGGGTTGAATCTTTTTCACAGAACAAACGTACGGTCCAGATCTCCTCCACAAACGAACATTTCACAGGGGTGGATCTACTCTTCGTATGTTTCCCGGCTTCCAGTTAATTGCAGATGGTGGTTTCATGGGTACAGCATTTTAGTAGAACATAACATATGTTCTTTGTTTCTAACATGTTTGACTATTTTCTGCTGCAAATCTTGCCTTTTTTTAACAAAGCTCTTCATTGAAACGCGGTTTTGCGGTGTGATTGAGCCAGTTTTTCTTCTGCCATTAGGGTAGATACCGAGTGTATATAATCTCTATCGGTTTTCTTTTCTTTTTTTTTATGGGATTTTTATGGTAGGATTTTAACAGCTTATTCACTGCATCGTTTTGTACTTCTTTATAGTTCAGTCTGACTTTCCTTTTCTTTTTATTTTCTTTTATTATTATTTTTATTTATATATTCTGCTTAGACGGGGTATGTTTTTATATGACTCGACATTCGACTTCTGTAAAGTCAATACCGAATTCGGCTCGTCAGAATATACACAAGAATATATATATAGAGAGAGAGTGTGTGCTGTTATTGATACTATAATGAATTTAACGTGATACCACACTTCATACAAAAATAGGTACTCAACCTTTATAAAGTGGAATGTTGGAACTTACAGATTCGATTTTTCCGAGGTCGAATATCACCGTATAAAACTGATAAATATCTCGAGCCAAACTTCAAAATACTTAACTTCAACTCAAACCTTGATGGAGTACTTGAGTTTGACTTGAATCTAGTTGAATCGTATTTAAGTCTGTGACCGAACGCCAAGTTAGTCAATCTAGTTGAATCGTATTTAAATCTATGAACCGAACGTTGATGGAGTACTTGAGTTTGACTTGAATCTAGTTGAATCGTATTTGTCTGTGAACCGAACGCCAAGTTAGTCAATCTAGTTGAATCGTATTTAAATCTATGAACCGAACGTCAAGTTAATCATGAGGGTGGACTCGTTTTGAGAAGTAAACAATAGTAGAAGGTGAAGGGGCTTTGACTTCATCAAGGAGTAGAAGGTGAGAGAGATGACAGAGAAAAAAAAAAAGAGATAAAATGGAAAGAAATTAACAAAAAGTGGGAATGAATGATAAATGAAGAGAGAAAAAAAGATTTAATCAGATCCAATGGAAATTTGACGTCCGCAAGAGAAAAAATCTCACCACACACCCCCACCATTTTTTTCTCTCTCCTCTCCAAAACAACAACGAATTCCAGCTAAATATATAACGAAAAACTAGTGTCTTGGTCTCTGCTTCTTCTCTTTTCCAACCCACAGTGAAATTCTTGAGCTTTTCTTTTTGGCTTTTCAGTTCGTTTTTCTGGAAGAACAGACGAAAAGGAATATTTTTTTTGAAGTTCATTTTCATTTTCTGACCAGTGGTATGTTTTTGGATATGCTTTTGTATGTTCTTATTTTTTTTTTCTTTTGAGTTTTAGTTAGTTTTCTGCTTTAATTTTTTTTTTTTTTTTTTTTTTTTTTGATTTCTGTTATGGATCCAGTTCAATTCTCTTGGAAACTAGGGTTGATAGACTTAAAAAAAAAGTTGAAGATGAAGTTTTTCATTTATTTGAACTCTTTACTTCTGAAATTTAATTGTTTTTAGCTCTTTCTCGTAATTGCATTACATAAGCAGGGATTAAATTGAGTCATGTGTTATGCGAGCTCCGGTTAAGAATCTGGGCCTTATTGTAGGCAGCTGCCTGTATTTTTGCAAGAATTTCAACGTTTCAAACCCATGGCATATGTTATAGATAAATTATAGCTCCTTGCCAGGGAAAATAGCTACTTTGGTCTTTATCTGTGTAGTTGTTGAAGAATATGTAATTTAGAAGTAATGGTTTTCTTTTGTCTTTGCAGAAATTGATGCAAAGACCGAAAAACTGCTACGTCTTAAGTGGAAAGACGGTTTGAAGATGTTCACATGCCAAGCTTGTCGGCTACAACATTAGAACGTTTTGTATGTTTGAATTCTCAACCTGTGTTGAGATACAAGTGTCGTGAGTGTTGGGTCATGTATGTAAGGTTTTTGAATCGTTTTTTTGCACAGTAGAAGATTCCAGAATGTGTAAGTTCAAGTTGAGAGTATATGTTGCTTACTAATACTGTGTAAAGAGAGTTTTTTGGTGCTTATAAAGATTGAGGGTAGTGGGAAATATATTGGCGGTGTTTTTCGTATTGTTGTGACTGTGTGAGTGCTCTTGTTTGTGTGGGAATATGGTACCACTACCACCCGGGCCTCCTGCTCCGTTTGAAAGTTCTCAGGCTGTTCCGGCACCGACTTTCTTGCGGTCAAATTCTGGTTTATTGGGTAGTTCAGGAAGTGGAATGCCTTCACAAGGTGCATTCCCGTCCATGGTGTCACCTAGAAATCATTTGGGTAATATGAATATGTTGGGGAACATGCCGAATGTTTCCTCTCTACTTCAGCAATCATTGGCTAATGGTGGAGCTAGTTCCGCGATTTCTGGACCCGGGAGCGCACAACAACGAGTTCTTATGGATAACGGAGCAGAGTCAGATCCACTTGGAAATGGAATGGGTTGTAATGTTCCTAGCGGTTCGTTCGTGTCATCATCACAGAATGCAAAAGCAAATGCTACGGTTTCGTTTCAAGGGGGGCAACAGTTTTCGAGTCCTAATATGAATCAGATGCTGGCGGATTTACAGATGAATTCGCAAATGGATCCTAACTATTTCCAGCATTGTCAGCAGTCGATGAATCCGTTTACCGCTACTAACAATCCACAAAACCAGTTACAACAACAGCAAGGACAGTCGATACGAGCAGGACTTGGTGCTGTCGGAAAGGTAAAGCCAGAACCGCAGATGACAAATGATCAAACACCTGCTATGCAAAGTCCTGGTGCAGTTAAGCTGGAACCACAACAATTACCGAGTATGAGAAGCCTTCCACCCGTAAAAATGGAACCCCAAAGCTCAGATTCGCCTTTGTTCTCACCTCATCAGCAACAGCAACAACAGCAGTTCCTCAATGCCTCCCGACAGTCCCCTCATGCTGCTTCTGCAGCGCAGATTTTGCATCAACAAAGACTCACACAACTTCAGCAACAACAACTTACAAAGGGTATTCCCCAACAAAGAGTCCCGGTACAGCAGCAGTTTCAAGCACAGAACTTGCCCACAAGGTCTCCTGTAAAACCAATTTACGAACCTGGCATGTGTGCACGACGGCTGACACATTATATGTACCAGCAACAACACAGGCCTGAAGTAAGGGAATAAAATTGTTGTTGTTTCTACAGATTTACTAAACCTATACCCTTTTTTCTCCTGGCTTGTTAGGGTTCTAAATTTTTTTTTTTTGTAGGACAATAATATAGAATACTGGAAGAAATTCGTTGCCGAGTATTTCGCTCCAAATGCCAAGAAGAAGTGGTGTGTTTCTATGTATGGAAGCGGTCGCCAGACAACTGGAGTCTTTCCTCAGGTATGTGGCTGTGTTGTGCCTTTTTGCGATAATTTATGTTACCCGATCGTGATCCTGTTTTGTTCATATATTTCTTCAATGGCTATTCTTGTTCAGAATCTATGTCTCTACACGAAGATTAGGATGATTGTATGATGAAGAAGAAACTAAGCCTTATTTTACAGAAATAATTGTGTATGCTAGATAATGCACGTGAAAGTTGGTTGTAGGTTTTGTGTTCGAAGCGTCTTTGGAAGTGCATCTTCTTTACATACAGTCCCTTCTTGTTCCACATTACGTTTAGCAATCACTGACGGCATTTTCGAAATTTGCAGGATATCTGGCATTGTGAAATATGCAACAGAAAGCCAGGCCGTGGATTTGGTATAGTCTTGTCCCTGCATTATATATGTAAAAGCAAAAAATGATTTAATGTTTTATTTTCAGTTCAGATTTCTTGATTTCAACAACTTTCCCTTTGTTTCGTTTGTTTAAATGCTATTTTTTAGCCGTTTTCAAATTGTCCTTTTACATGCAGAGGCAACTGTGGAGGTTCTGCCTAGACTTTTCAAGCTAAAGTACGAAAGTGGCACTCTAGAAGAATTACTTTACGTTGATATGCCTAGAGAGTATCAGAATTCATCAGGCCAAATCGTCCTTGACTATGCTAAAGCCATCCAAGAGAGCGTGTTCGAGCAACTTCGTGTTGTTCGTGATGGTCAACTTCGTATAGTGTTCTCTCAAGATCTCAAGGTAATCCATATATTAGAACTATGAATAAGCTAATATTTATCTCGAGTTAATTTCTTCTGGAATGTGACACTGTTCTTTTCGAAATCTTTGGCAGATATGCTCTTGGGAATTCTGTGCTCGACGCCATGAAGAGCTTATTCCTAAAAGATTGCTCATACCGCAGGTTTGATTTACGAATCATCTTTTAAACTTTAAGATCCTTGATGTAGTGGTAGTTTGTATGACATATGTGTATTTGATTATTTTGATCGATGTTCTAGCCGCAGTAATGTTAAAATAATGACTTGCAGGTTAATCAACTTGGAACTGCAGCACAAAAATATCAGGCTGCTACGCAAAATGCATCGGCTAACATATCTGTTCCAGATATGCAAAATAATTGTAACATGTATGTGTCGGTTTTCCTTTAGTGCGCTTTTTTCTATAAATAAAAAGAATATTTGTGAAACTGAAACGGCTGAAATTTTCCCACCTTTATTGCATGCATGTTAGGGAAAATGCCGTTTTCTTGGATTCATATCCCCTTATCGATAAGACTTCTCACCCCCCTCCCCCATCTGAAAACGAACCAAGAAACAAATAAAACAAGGTTAACAAACTTGAAAACCTACCTAAAGAGGAGAACGGAATGAGAATCTACCTGCTGCATAAACTGGAAAATGATTAAAAGCAAGGAAGTCTTGGATCAACACGTAAACCTAGGTTAATTCTGTGTATCTAGGTTTAATGCTTTGTGAAATGCAGTATTCAGTAATTCTTGTATTGTGATTTTGTTCTAGGTTCATTGCCTCGGCTCGTCAGTTGGCAAAAACATTGGAAGTACCTTTGGTAAATGATTTAGGATACAGTAAGCGATACGTTCGATGTCTTCAGGTAGGCCTTTATATGTAACTTAATTGCTTTATCCATTAAAGTTTTGATACTCCCCAGAATGAAGCTGTTTTTAAGTTTGACACGTATTCCGCCATTGTAATGTTTTATTGAATTACACCTTTGGTTGTTTCTCTGAAAGCAACCAATTACGCGTTTGGTCTATAAAGACACGTATGGTTCCTTGCGTTTCACAATTTTCGCACTGCTACCCTAAATGTTTTTATCTCGGCACTTTTACCCTTTATCCATGCATTTTTTTTACTTGTTCAGTCTAAAGTGCCACGTGTCCGAAATCTAGCATTGAGAGTATGACATACCCCAGCCAATAAAATTTTGACATGTCAAAAATGGACTGAAAAGGTAGAAATTTGAATAGATGAGGGGATGTAAATGCAACGTCTGTTAAACAAAAGGGACCAAGAATGTCTTTATCCGTGACCTTTACGTCGGTCTCTTAGTTGATAAATAACAAGTGATGATGCCATAATTGTAGGTGTGGTGTTGTTTCTTGGTGTTTGCAAAACTTTACTATACATGTTCAATTTTGATGATGATTTTGTTTTTCTATCGGTTTCTTACGCTGCTGGATCATTTGCAGATATCAGAGGTGGTAAACACCATGAAAGATTTAATTGATTTCAGCCGAGAAAGTGGTGCTGGACCCATGGGTAAGTTGATCCTTGGATGTTATGTTATTAACTAGTTTTTATAGTACAACCGTCATAGCAATGAAATGGATGCATGTGATGCATCAAACTCACCCATAAGCACCCCCACTACGTAAAAGATGATAAAAACGTTTACATACATGTCCATCCACTTGTACAGTAGTAGTAGGTTTGATGTGATGCCACAAACATCGGCCTAACGTTAAACGCCTTTTTTTCAGAGAGTTTAGCCAAGTTTCCGCGGAGAACAGGTTCTTTCTCTGGACTTAATAACGGTCAACCGCAACAAAGCGAAGATCAGCAACAGCAGAACACACCAGGTCCAAGCTCCAATGGTGATGATTGCATACCGGGTGCTGCTACTTCGATGCAAGTTTCTTGTAGCAACGGCTTGTTGAATGTAAATAATCCCGGTACTTCTTCTGGAATTCGGTTGCTTCATCAGAATTCAATGAATTCCAGGCAGCAAAACCAAATGAATGGTGGGACCAGTCCCTATATGGGTACCAATTCTCAGTTGCCATCTCCAAGTTCTTCAAGCACGACGCTTCCACAAACACAAACGATTCCTTCTCCAATCCAGTCACCGATGCCTTCATCATCCAACAATCTGCAGCAGCAGCAGCAATTAGCTGTTCCGAGCAGCTCAGATGCCGCAGCAAACGAATCACAGAGCTCGGTTCAGAAAATTATACAGGACATGATGATGGCTTCCCAACTTGGTGGTGGTGGTGGTATGATGGGTATGAATAATATGGGAAATGATTTGAAAAACGCAAATGGTTTATTACCACCTGCGATTAACAACGGTCTTGTCGGAAATGGTTTTGGTGGCGGTTCAGGATTCGGGAATGGACGTGGTGGCGGCCAGGATGCGGCTATGGTTAATGGTATTCGTGCTGCTTTGCGTAATAATTCTTCTCTTACATCAACGAATGGACGAATAGGAATGATGTTTCCTCGTGAGCAAAGCTTGAATCAACAACATGATATGGGTAACAACCAACCGATTAGTGGGCTCGGATCAGTTAACGGTTTTAATAACCTTCAATTCGACTGGAAACCATCCCCATGATAATGCAGACGTCATATCCTTGTGCTCCAAGAAATGAAAAACAAACATGCGGCCGGATCCCCTTCACAGAACAAGCAATCATTATTTCACAGGAGAGGATCGACTCGTGTCGTGTGTTCCCGGCTTCTTCAAGTGGTGCTGAAAACTGCAGATGGGTTGGGTTCACTTTTCATGAATTGAAAGGGTATAGCGTATTAGTAACATAACATATGTTTTTCTCTTATTTTTCTAACTTGATTTTATTCCTTTCTGCTGCAATTTTATGCGCTTTTTAACAGTTTAGATGTGAGTAAACTTCAGGATCATGGGGCTAGAGATGATCTTGAACTGCAATTTTGCAGTGTGATCAGCCAGTTTTTTCTACCCTCGGGCCGGTTGTGAGTGTATATAATCTCTATCGGTTGTCGTTTTTATGGTAGGATTTGAAGAGCTTATATTTACTGAATGGTTTTGTACTACCTCTGTCTGAGTTTCCCCTCTCTTTTTTTTTTTCCTGAGAAAAATTCTTAGGTGCCAACTCTAATCGTGGATGGAGTTGGCCTACGTGGATCTATATAGATCACACGATTTCAACCCAGTATGAAACTGTGCAAAAACATCCAAAATGTAAAACATTGAGACACCTGCATTCGACTTTGCAGAGGTCAAGTGTCCATTTTCGACATCTACAAAGCTGAAACTAGCATGGAAAAAGGACAGCAAGAGAGATAATTAGCTGCTCTTCCAATAAAAATTTGTTCAAAAAATTACAACAAGAAGCCCATGGGATCTTACACAATGGAAGAAAAATCAAAAGAAAATAAGAAGATCCCACAATAGTGTACTTAGGAAATTACAGTGGATTAAACAACAAGCATACACATAACATACAAACCAACAAGAGATGTACTAATAGAAAAACTAGCTGCTAATAATGGTTTCTTCTTCAACAAAAAGCTACTAGCTTTTGAAGCACTTCCTGCAGGCCCATTTGCAGGATTTGTTAGTGAACCAGATGAAGGCAACACAGAATTTCCCGGTAGCCCCATAGGTGCACCCGCGATCGCAGATGGCGATGGGGCCGGCGCGAACAACGAAGGCGGAATAAGGGTTGAAGGTGGTGCTATAAGTGCAGGAAACTGCTGTGGCCCTGCAATTTTTTTAGAAGCATTATGATCTGAGAATCATACATTTTAACCTAGAAACCATACGGAAAACGATAACAATGTGCATAGTGTAAATACTTTTAGTTAGGAATGCCTACATAAAAGGAATGTAAAACAACAAACTTTAGGTTTAGGAATAGCAAAGAGAAGTCTTTATTTACCAGGGCATCTAGGTTGAAGGGACGTAGACAACCTGCACAAATATAATTAAGGAGTAAGCTATAAACACTTTGACTAACCTTCCAACACACACACAAACAAAAAAAAAAACCTATATAAAAGGGGAAAATCCAGCTGAAAGATCAAGAAAGCGATTCATAAATTCGTACGTGGTGACTATACTTCCATTGACAAAACCTCCATAGCTACAAGAAGTCACTTTGCATCCAGCACTAGTCTGTTGTACTGTGGTATTTCCAACCATAAGACTGCTATTGCTGCATTGCATGCTTGAACAAGAAACCGCTAATGAAGCTGGCATGCAGTATAAGCTACATCAAAATCCAGAAAAAATGTTAGTTTACACAGAATGGTATAAACCGAATAAAACCCACTTTTTCTTTCTTTCAGAAAGTTCATTTAAATTACTTCCAAAGTGCAAAGCTACTCACTTCCTACTGCCAGGACCACAACTGCATTGTACACAATGACTTGCTGTTATAGCGTAGCTTCCGTTTGGCACGGACAAGCCGTAGTCTGATGCGTATTTTGGAAAGTTTGACGAGCATGCTGCAACAATTTAATAGCTATTTGTAGTTATTAACAAAATATAAGCATTAAAGGAAAGACAGACAACTTTGGAAATAGTTAGGCCTGAAAGTTGATAGAAATTAATGTCCCTATATCCTACGCTACTTTCGTTTTACAAGGGCTCATCAAAAAAGTATCTAAACTAACCCGACTAATCTAGGGTCCAGCCTGGGTAGTAACTGTTACTTAAGGCCTAACCCAAAGCTCTGTAACAGGACATCTTTTAACACGGCGCCTCAAGGTAGAATGAAACATGTGACTTCCCTTGACATTCTCAAAACACTAACCGGTCTCTAGCCAAGCTAGAGGCTTAGAGGCTTATCAACTTAACCTAAAATCAGCCATTCATTTTTCCTAGGTTGCACCCTAAGTGTCTATCCTATATATTCGTTGCGTATTTGTGTAGATACTACAACACACCAATATATGTGCATCCATTGCACTTTTCTACTTGCAACTAAAAGGAAAACAATTTAAAATCGGATAAAGAAAATACCATAATAAGAACATACCAGACAAAGGGATAGCAAGAATATCACCAACATTAATTGCAGGACTCCCCAACGCATTAACATTCATAAGATCACTCACAGTAGTTGAATACTCCTTAGCTATTCCTGCTAGAGTATCCACACTCCCCACTACATCCGACATATATACAGCCGGAAGATTATTATCAGTACCATTAAAACAAGTACAAGGCAAAGGAATCACCAGCATTGTCCCAACATTAAGCAAAGACGGGTCCGAAATCGATTTCGTATTCGCCTCCCTAATCTGGTCAGCAGAAACAAGCCCACTATAAACATCTTGTGCAATAAACCCAAGGGTGTCTGCAGGTCGAGTCTTGTAAGTAGTTGAAGTGGATTTTCGAATCCCATCAACACAAGAACATGAAATAGGGATCTTAAGGAAAAGGGATGCTGGAAGAATGTGGTTTTCGACATCTGGGTAAGAAATGTCTATGGAATTAGCGGTTAATAAAGCTATTGGGTCAACATTGAAGAGGAATGCTACTTCCGCTACTTTGAGGTCAGTGTAGAGTGAGTAGCCCACAAGGGCAGAGCAAGAATCTGAGTTTGAACATGGTTCAATGGTGGATTTGGAAAACACAGCAATGGGGTAAGCTACAAGATAAACGGTGAAGAGAAGAAAAATTGCTTCTTGGGTGGTTCTTGAAGGCATAGCTTGAAATGGGGTTTTGGTAGATTCTTCAAAGTTTGGTTCTTTTTCTTATTTCTTTCCCCAAATTCCAAATGTTGAGAAGCTAGAGGAATTGTGGGTTGGGGGGAGGAGAGAGATTTTTGGAGTTGAGATTAGGGTTAACTTTAAAGGAGCTGAGAAAGTGAATTGAGTAAAGAGATTTTGGAAGTTGAGCAGAGTGAGAGAGAAGGAGTGAAAATGGAGCTGAGAAAGAGGAAACAGAGTCAGCAATGGCCTACAAAAGAGAGCCCCACATAGGGAAAGTCGAAGCTATTCTTCATGAAGGTGCCAAGTCACGTGATAATGTAGTATGAATGATTAATTTTAATAAATTTCATTTAAAAAAAAATTTAAAAAAAATGTTGAAACTTAATTAAAAAAATTCCGGCATGTTTGTTACGCAGCAAATTAATGTAATAGAATAATTTGTTTTCAATTTTAGTATATGGTTATAAGGTAATAAGGTAAAATATAATAAATTTTTAATCCAATAAAATGAAAAGTACTATTTTCATTCTCTACAAAATTAGACGGAATGAAGTTGGGTAGGTGGTGGGGTAAAATAGGATGGGGCAAGGTAGTTGGGTAGGGTAGGATAATGTGGTGCATAGGGTAGGATAAGAGTGACCGCAATGGTTATCCCTATCACACTTCTCATTTATCTTATTTTTCGTTCCGGATTTACTTTTTCAACATCCTATAAAACAATCAACTCCAATAAATATTCCCTATACAATTCCCAATATTATTTTTTTTTCACATCTCAACCAATTAATTTAACTACCAACACATTTTCCTTTTTTTTTAATACAAAAATCGGAATAAAATATTTTATACTTGCAAAATGAGATTTTAATGTCGTATCATTGTCAAAAAAATGTCGTATGCGTTTAAACAACCAATTAGGGATTATTAAATGTCCTCTAATAAATGTCGTATCGTTTTTATTAGAGGAGATTATTACCGAAGTGGTTAAAATTGAGTTTAGTATAGTTGAAGAAGATTAGGATAAATAGGTGGAGAGAGAAAAGTGAATTGTGTGGTTAAAAATATGACACTATTCACTTTAAGAGGCTCCCTAATTTAAGGGAGACACTTAATTTTAATAAGGGATGGGGAATTGGGCTGGGTGCCACTATGAGCTTAAATTCTGTATGCCCTTCTTATAGCAGACTTTCGAAAAGCAGCCCATTGGAGACAGTCTAAGATGTGGTGATTTGTAAGGTAGGTTGAGTGAGATAAGGTGAGGTAGGGTGGGGTGGGGTGGAGTGAGATAGGATAGGGCTAACACACCTCACCTAACTCTACCCCTACGACCCTATCATACGTCATGCATCATATCTTAAAGTGACCACAATGGTGGTTACTCTTCATCTTCCTATTTATAGAGGTGGCCAAAAAAGCTAGGAGTGCACACGTATACGGATGATCCGAAAACCGAACCGAATCGGGGTAATTCGGTTTGGTTCGGTTCGGTTAATAAGCCCTACGGTTCAGTTTTCGGTTTTCAAAATGGAAATACCGGAATTTTCGTTTCGGTTACAGTTATTGCTGTAAATTATCCGAACCGAACCAAAACCGAACCGAAACCAAACCGTTTATATCCGAACCGAAACCAAATAGAAAAATCAAACCATTTATAATCATATAGTGAATCAAACTGTTGTAATTGTATAATTTGGATGAAATTTGATGATTTCGGTTTGGTTTTTCGGTTCGGTTCGGTTACCATGCATTATTATCCATCACTTGATGTGTCACATTTTATATAATTTGTTTCATTCCATTTTTTCACATTCCAAACACACTAATTAAATGAGTTTATTCCATTTCATTCCATTCTATTCCGTTCATATGCTTTTATTCCATTATGCGTAACAAACATGCCATAAATGCTTTGTACAAAGGTGGATAAAGTAAATTGAGACTTATATCTCAATGGTAAATATTATCTATATTTCTTTTTTTTCCTCCTCCTTTTTCTGGGACTTATATCTCAATGGTTTGCTTTGCAAGAGTAATGATATGGTATAACTGTTAATCTGGCTATGGTTTGCTTTGCAAGAGTAACGCTAACTTGACGTATGTCATCTTATGTCATGCTGACCGTGGACGTCATGCGTCATGCTGGGTATGTAGTGTATATTAACGGCTGGATATCTCAATGGTTTGCTTTGCAAGAGTAACGCTGCATGTGACCCTCATGACACGACGGTCATATGCTGCGTTAATCTTGTTGCTTTTACATCATTATTATTAATTTAGATTCATTATAATCAATGGTGTATATGATTATTGTATCACTGGTTATGACAAAACGGTTGTTCTCGTATCATTATTCACTTTGCAAAGTATCGTGTATATTTTCCTTTTCTCTAAGATGAGTGGTTATAACATATTTTCACATTCCAACTCACAAACAAGATTTTTATATATTCTATTTATATCATATATAGTAGTATACTATTTAAATTTGCATCTTTGGTAGTACGGCTTTTTGCGACGTTTTGGTCGTCCGGCTTTAGCGACGTTTTGGTCGTCGCTATACCAAAATTTTTGTCTTTTCCCTTTTTTTTTTGGTTAGATAAAACGAAGTCGTATGATTTGGTACGGTGTTATCACATCAATGTGTTTATCACTAGGGTTTTTATTTGAAGCATTCAATTCTCTGATTCGAGTTTCGGAAATTTTAATTGTGTTATTATGTAGTTTCTATTGGTACACTGAAACTCTGGTTTGACTTTTTGTGCACGAATGTGCATTTCGATCTTCAGAATTTTTTGGTTAAGTAAAACAAAGTCGTATGATTTGGTACGGTGCCACAAAAACTACTAGAAAATAAAATATTGTAAAAATTAGACAAGGAATGAGAATGTTCATTCGATCTATGATACATAAAAGATACATAAAAATAAAAAACGAGGTCCAACTCCCATTTATCTTACTTATCCTTCGGTTAATTTACTTCGATAAAAGATAAGAAAATAAAAATCTTCCGAACCTTTTCTTTTTAATTTCTTTTTATTAGTATTAGTCAGGGTTAAGTCTGACATGAATAATATTCTACGACTAACAATTCAGCTATTCGAGTTTGGGAAATTTTAATTTTGTTATTATGTAGTTTTTATTGGTTCACGAAACTCGGTTTGACTTTTTTTTTTTCACGAAGGTGCATTTTGATCTTCAGGATTTTTTCCCCACATGTAACCTTTCTTGCTTTTTGCACGCGAGCGTATTGTCACCTCCGAAGATGGTTTAAATGCTTTTCTAAGCATTGAAGTAGGTTGATATCTTCTTTATTTTTGCTAAAGTAAATTTATTGCAGACATAAAAACTATAATCGGTGCATTAAAAAATTGAGGGCACACCGTGCGCATCGCACGGTGGCCCCCACTAGTTATTAATTAAAGTTTGATGTCCTTGTCGTCTTAAACAGTAGTACAAACTACCATTATTCCCAAATCACATAATTATTTTGTCATTAATCCCCTCTCGGCCTCTCCTTACATTTTTTTGTTATATAAACGGGGGGGGGGGGGGGGGGTAAAAAGCACCAAGACAGAACCAACGGCTATGTCATCATCAATAAATAAGCTTACAAATATTGTTTGATGGAGCTTAATTCCCGCCTCATCGTTTTGGAATATATATATATATATATATATATATATATATATATATATATATATATATATATATATATTTGTGGGATTCTTCAACAATAAAATGTCCTTATTACAAGTTTGTCCAAATATGCAAGCATATTCGTCATCCGGGTGTCTTTCTTGAGCGTGTGTTGGATTTTATGGCGACTATTACAATACGATTTTTACGTTCGATTCCCAATAAACCCTTTCCTTTTAGAAAGTGAAATCGTTTCGATAAGTGACGGTTCATATATATATATATATATATATATATATATATATATATATATATATATATATATATATATGCGTAAAGATGATCGATTTGGTCCCATACTTGTTTGATGGATTCTTCAACAATAAAATGTCCTTATTACAAGTTTGTCCAAATATGCAAGCATATTCGTCATCCGGGTGTCTAACATGGTGCATGCCACCTCAGTCTATTATATACAATCTGGCACATGTCGTCATCAGTCTCATACAACCGTTACTTCCATAAAGTGATTATTCTGGACTTTATGCCACGAACTATAACCGCTCAATAATGGCCTCGTAACTATCCTGAGACTTATGTTTCACTACATTTTAATATGTGGTAAATGTCTTTGACCAATACATTACCGCACAATAACAACCTTCCCATGATGGTGCGTTATATATTGGGTTTTCATCCTCACTGTTTCGGTACGCTTGTTATTCATATAATATATACACATTTTGCCCACTGTCTTATAGAAATTTCTCTACAAATATTGATTTTAGCGTCGACATGTAACTCCGGAGGCAAGCTCCTTGCAGGCCTACTCTAAAAAAGCATAAAAAGTTAGTTGGGTCATCTTAACATGTACATAGCTGTGAATTCTAAAGAAGACCCACGTCATTTTTAATGGAGTGACATTTAGTTCTATCTAATATTCTTCTTTGATACCACGTGTAACCAATGAGAGAGCCACATGATGGATTGAGGGAGGCTAAACTCATCCGATGGAAAAAAAAATTACACAGAAAAATCTACGTAATCCAACTCAACTCATTAAAACATTTAACTTCAGCCACCCGAATGTGTAAATTCACCTGAGTGTCAATTTATGACATTGTCATTGCTCGTAACACCCTTGAAGTCAAGCATAACACCGCTAGACTCGAGTTTTCCGACATTACAATATTTATAAAAGATTCTTATTTATTTATTTATCTTTATTTTTTATAAAGAGATTCTTAGTACTTAAGAAAGTTAGAGCAGCCCTAATAAAAGAGTTGTAGACATATTTTCTTACACTTTTTGTTAGGATAAAGTATTTTTTTTAACACATAGAAAATAACAAGAGCAAAATAGATCAATTCTTTTAGAGATTATCTCTCTCATTATCTATTTCTAGAGAATAGAAGAGACAATATTCTACAATCCTTTTACATTTATCACCATTACAACATCACATCACACAATAATTATCTCATCAATCCTTCTATATTTATCTTCCACTTATCTTTCGCCACGTCAGCCCAACATCAACTATCAACATACTTATCTCACAATTGCTATTAGGACCGCTCTTAGATACACCCTTGTAATGTTGGATGACAATTAATATATGGCAGTAATTCTTGGGTAATTCTTTTTGGCCCCAAAAGAATGATTATTTATTGCATCAAAAAAGTAAGAGCATTTATCACATTTAATTCAAGGTATCGTGTTTTAGGGGATTGGATTTTGGATCCCCTACAGTACCAACTTGACGCCGACGGTACTCCCTTCAGTACCAACAGCAGCCACATTTTGTTTGGTTATTTTTTTTTCCCATTTACTTTTGTAAGAAATCCTGGGACTCATTTTTTTTGTCTTCCGTTTGCATAAAAAGAAATTAGTGCAAATTAGTTATAAGGCCGTCGTTAGAGAATCAATGATCATTTAGGACACTCCGAAATCTTATTTAGTTATAAGGACATTCTAATTTTAAGAAGGAAACTTATTTAGTTATAAGGACATTCTAATTTCAAGTGGATAAAGAAGAAAAAGGAAGGAAGAAAAGAAAGAAAAAAAAAAGATAAAGCGCTAGAAAAAAAACGCTGAAAAAAAAAAACGCTGGGAAGAAAAAAAAAACGCTGGAAGAAAAAAAAAAGAAAAAAAAAAGATGAAGTTACTTGGAGTGATGTTTGTTTGTTTGTTTTTTTTTTTTTTTAAGATGCGGTGACATTGATGTACGAAGCAAATGATGATTGATGATTTTAGCGATGACGGTACGAAGCGGTGACATTGATGTCTGATACAAGAACATTGATGACTTATACGGTGACATTGATGTTTGATGCATGGACATTGATGTCCGATGCAGTGACATTGATGAATGATGCAGGGACATTAAGCTAAACAAGATCGTCAAATGATTCAAGATCGTGTTAAAGAATTGAGGGATTCCACAATGAATCCAATTATCAGGAGGGCACAAACAACGTGTGGCCATTACAAGAGTCATAGTGAAGAGTCTTTGTAGTTTCACCAAACTTGTAATTCTATCCATATTAAAAGCTCCACATTTGGAGAAATGCAAAACAAGACCAGAGCTGACTGATGCAATTGTTAGGTTTTATGCAGTGACATTGACGACTTATGCAGTGACATTGATGTCTGATGCAGGGACATTGATGACTTTTGCAGTGACATTGATGTCTGAAGCAGTGACATTGATGACTGTATTTACAATTAGATAATTGATGCAATGATATTGATGTCACCGCATATACAACTTGATACACACATTTGATAACTTTGTAAAGTAACTTTATTTCTTTGTTATCTTTAAATATTTGATTGATGTTGGTTTATTTGATTAGTGTTGGTTTAAATTTTCGATAACTTTGTAAAATAACTGTATTTCTTTTGTTTTTTGTTTGGTTTAAATGCATATTTTTACAACCAAAGGTATGCATAAATTGTTACAATAACACGTCACTGCATAAATCGTTACAATAACACGTCAGTGCATAATTCGATACAATAAGACATCACTGCATAGATCGCTACAATGAGACGTCATTGCATAAATCGCTACAATGAGATGTCACTGATTGTCAATGGATCGCGGCGGTCAATACATCATGGTAGCCAATGAATCGCGGCGGTGAATGCATCGGGGTGGTTAATGGATCCCGGTGGCCAATGCATCCGGGTAGGTGGTCAATGCATTACGGTGATCAATACGTCACGTCGATTTTTATGAAGAAAAAAATTTGATTTTATGAAATTTATTCGGAAAAATATCAAATTTAATTTTAAAATAAAGAAGACGAAAAATTATGAATTTTAGTGAAAAAATTATGATGATCCGAGTTTTAGATCAAAATATATGACCTTTACAAATATGGTGAATTATAAATTAAAAAAACAAAAACAAAAAAACAAAAAAAAACCCACGCACAGTAATTTTTTTTTGTTTTGTTTTGTTGTGTTTTTTTATTTTATTTTAATTACTTTGAAAGCTTCTTTTTTTTCATTCTTCCTATTTATCCACTTGAAATTAGAATGTCCTTATAACTAAATAAGATTTCGGAGTGTCCTATTACCCATAATAAGTTGAAAATCAGTCCTTTTAAATAATTGGCCCAAGAAATTATACACATAATGAATGACACCACATCAATTTTAGAAACTCGACACAACAAAAAGTGAAACAATTATATTTTATGAATGATGATAAGTTAAATAAGATATAATACTTTTCAAATATAATTATAATTGTAGTGTCGTCACGTCACTTACAATACATATCAGCTGCATTTTTTTTGTCATTAGCATTAAAACGCGCGATCCATTTTCATTTTATTATGTATCTAAAGTTATTATACATCGATACAAACACGGATATATCGTGTGACATAACGACACACCCTAATTTCAAATTTTAAATACATGACACGTCAACAACACATATTAAAAGAATATATAATATAAATTAATGTGTATATATGAAATTCAGCAAATATTAATAATTTATATTATATATAAATTATTAATTTTTATATAATACGGGAGATTTGTTGATTTAGGAAGCACCAACAACCATATCGTTTATCAACCTCTATAAAGAGAAATCACACTTGAAACCCAATTCCTTCATTTTTCTAAGTGAAATTATTCCCGATCCTAAAAAAATAAAAAGCACTGATGTTGTTGAATTAACAACACTAATTACTTAATCTAAAAAAATTGGTCGACCATTGCATGCACAATTCTTATAAGTTTCTATCTAATGGAAATTAAGTGATAGGTACATCGAAATATGACCACTTCATATTAAGTGTGTCAAAATTTTCTTAACAAGTTCACAATTTTCCCCAAGGTGGCCACTCCTGCAAGGGTGACCGACCTTCGTCCTATTGCGCTTTGTAATTCAGTTTGTAAGCTTCTCTTGAGGGTTATTGTCAATAGACTAAAATTGGTGATTCCTGATGTCATCTCGGGTAATCAGAGTGCATTTATATCGGGTAGGCAGATTACGGATAATGCGATAGTTGCGTTTGAGGCATTTCATTCATTGAAGGCAGGGGTGTCGGGGTGTCATAACCACGCAGCTATTAAGTTTGATATGGCCAAGGCCTTTGATAGGGTGGAGTGGGGCTACCTATGGGGTGTTATGCAGCAGATGGGGTTCCCTTTAGGTTTTATTGGTTTGGTGCGCCGGTGTGTGACATCGGTTTCGTATCAGGTTCTTGTCAATGGGAGGCCGGGGCGCAGGATTATCCAATCTCGAGGGATTAGGCAAGGGGATCCACTTTCTCCGTTCCTCTTCATTATTTGTGAAGAATGGCTGACGGCTTTGCTGGATAGGGCGACCAGAGCTGGCTTATTGCGTGGAATTTCTTTTGGGAGGCATGCTGAAGTTCAGGTATCTCACTTACTATTTGCGGATGATAGCATGCTCTTTTTTGAGTATGTAAATGGCGCTTTAGAGACCCTGGCTGCCCTTTTTGCCCAATATGGGGCACTCTCTGGTCAAGCAATCAACTATCACAAATCTAGCCTGTATTTTAGTAAGGGGCTGAGCCAGGAGAATAGGGCGTATATATCGGATTTCCTGCAGATACCAGTTGGTGATGGTACGGGGAAGTTGTCACGGATTTTATCAACACAAAATAAACAAGTAATAATCCGGTTAACCTCAAGTATAAGGATCGTAGTAATAGCGGTTAATGCCGGGTCGATCTTACGGGGAACTAAACGATTGTGGTTTCTAGTTTTTATCTAACTAACCTATGTCACGATTACTAAGCTAAATAACGGATAAAACTAAACGAATACCGTAAAGTTCATCTATCAATCTACTATCTTCCGATGTAAGATTAACGCGTTAAATAACCAAAGGTGCAAACTTTGTGTTTATAATCTAAGTAATCGACCTATTAACTTCCGTTATGATAGATTCGAATTACTATTCTTATTCATGGTGATCTAGGGTTTATTAAGACTTCCATCAACAATAAACAATCAACACATGCATATCTTCCGATATAAAAGCAAATTAAACATGAATAAGCATGAATAAGAAACAACCTTTATTAAAAACTCACAAGATAATCGAAGAAAACGAAATCAACAATTGTTGGACGGCTTCACAATACTCGTTTGATGAAGCTTTTAGCCTCTCGAACATCCTCGAACTCAAATTTGCGTAAACGAAGTGCATAAAAAGTAACTAATGTTTAATCTAAACTAAGAGCATAAAAATAGGAATAAAAAGATGAAAAACGCACCTAAAGCCGCCCCTAGGTTTAGGGTTTTGAATGATGTGTGTATGATCCTCTTCTCGTGGAGAAAACAATGTACCGACTATATATAGATTTCAAAGTCGGTTCTCGCTAAGTCGGCCACCGGACGCCCGTCCGAAACCTTGAACGCCCGTCCACTCTTCAATAAAACTTCGAATCGGGCCGAGTCATGACCGTACGCTCGTCCGTACGGCGTCCACTCCGGCGTCCAAACTTCCCGAATCAAAGATGACATCCCGGACGCTCGTTCAATTACACCGTACGCCCGTCCACCGGACGGAGATTCTGACGCCGCTTTGATATGATCGATTTTGATTTATTTATCTTTATCTCTTCTATCTCTATCCCACTTCTTCATTATCTCTTTTATCATCAATTAGCTCGAACTTAATCAACCTTTGATCATCTTTTGAGCCTCAAACATGTACCTATAACACATAAAAACATCGCAAAATGTAATAATGCTCCAATAATCATAAAATCACAATTAAAACACATAAATCAACCTATTTTGCGATTAACTCTTCTAAAATATCATTTGCTCAATATATCCATTAAACCCTCGTTTCTTATGCAATTTAGTACAATTACGGGGAAAAATATCGTAGAATATAGCGTTATAAATCGTATAAATTCACCCTTAACAACTCCCCCACACTTAAGCTTTTGCTCGTCCCGAGCAAAACAAAACAAAAGTTAGGCTCGAGAGAAAAACAGGGCATCTAAACGTGCATAACACATATCCACTAAATCAGAAGTTCACCCTTGTGCGTGTGCATAGCCATAATAAACTTCCACTATATCCAAACTCGAGAAACTCAAAGCAAAACTAGCTAATACCCCCTTGTAGACTAGTAATAAAGGACACTCATAAGATGCACCCTACAAACGTGATATATCCCGAAAAGAATGATCGAATATATCTAGGGCCTTTCTGAAATACTCGTAGGACAATCCCTACAACATATCCGTCGCCTTATACCTTGGGATAAGGCGTACGATAACTTAGTCTTATATACATTTCATAACACTTTATCGCTTGATTTAACTTTTCGCTTAAAACACACATCGAATGAGCTCTTGCCCCGTCATAGCGTAATAGGACATTTCGAGATAATACCCTACCTTACTCCAATCATAAGGCAGCTTTTCTTCGACCGTCGTGAGCTTTTAGTCATCATAGTGGTATAGGACATACGTGGTATACCCTACCTCACTCAAATCATCGACTAGCTTTCGACACACCCAATAATTCTTCATATTAATTCAACTTTTTCACTTTGACAATAGGTTACGTGTTACTTATCACATTCAAACCTTAGATATTCACAAGATATCATACTTCGGATCTAAATACAAACTATCATAAATCTCACGATATATACGTAGCACTAAGCACATGACTTACGAGATAATCAAAAACTACTAATCCAAAAGGGGTATAACTTTATAAATTAGCTCATCATTCACTATGGCTCGTGAAAAATAGTGTCGTGTGAAACATCTAATTTACCAAATATATGATACATAGCTTAAATGATCATAAAAGTAGCGAACATTGAATCGAATTGCCTACTCGGGACAAAACAAAAACAACGTTGTCGGAAAATTTTAAAAATTTTAGCTCATTTGCATAGAAACATTACGAATTAAGCCAATGTGTAGATACATATCGAAACAATCCCCTCCCCCACACTTAAAAATCAACATGTCCGCATGTTGTGCAAAACGAAAGAAAAAGGAAAAGACTTAGCCGATTTAAATCGAAACTTGAATCGTTGGTCGGGCCGGAGCCTTCATAATGATATCAAGAATGCGTAACCGACAATGTAGATACTGCACATCTTAGACAACATGGAACCATCTCGGGGAAAACGGGGAGTCATACCAACATGAAAAGAGAATCGAAATAAAGAGAAAGCAAAGTGATAGCACACAATACATCCGAAAGTTGAAACACGAGTTGAAATGAAAGTACGCGCGCCTTATGGCTTACATGATCCATTGAAAATAAATAGTAGCAATATCAAAATTACAACGAACCGTATAAGTAAAAATGTCAATACAAAACAACCAACGTGAAAATAGATAAATAAGATCAAGGTTGGCTCGGTGCCGCGAATCATCACCGGAGGATCGGAGGAGGGTCCGGAAGGTGGTGCCGTAGCCCTAGCCGCCGAGTCGTCGCTCCTCATCCGAAGATGACTCGTAGTCGTGTAGAGCATCCGCAATGACCCGCTCAATCTCATCGCAAAAAAGAAAATCAACGGACCTCGGATTGAAGATCCCGTCATCCCTCGGCCGCCGGCCCCACGCATGCACCGAAGAATCGTCAAAATGTTGTTCGTGTATCCCGAATTTCACCGAGCCATTCCCGGAAACTATTGGCCATGCTTAACCGCATCCTGACAGCGGGAGATAAAGGAGGAAGGGAGGATGCACGAGGCGTTGCCGATGAACCAGGCTCCGGAGGTGCCTCCGGCTCAGAATGTCCCGAGGGCTTACTCTTTTCCCTTTGTATAGGCCTAGGGTTCTTCGGTTTATGATCCGCCCCAAACTCAGGCACACCGGCATCGAGACACAAACTGTGGATCAAGTGAGGGACGATCAAGCTCCGTGTATAAACCTTCTGATTGATCGAGATCTCGTCATACAATGCCTGTCCCACATCCACATTCAAGCCAAATGTCAACGCATACAACATGCCCAGTCACCTATATGAAAATGTGTCAAGTTGTTCTTAGGCAACAACCGATTCGAATGAATCGACACCGGACCTTCCAATCCTCCGTCCGGCCGTGGTAACCAACTCCTTCCGGTCTCCTCCCGGTCTCAACGTCCAGGCCACATCCGGGCAAACTCTCAATCTCAACTCCTCCAAAGGATCCCCCAGCTGCAACTCGTCTATGCACAATCTCCTCCTTATAATCCCGACCCTCGAAAGCCGCTAAGTTGTATTTCGATTAATCACCTCCGGTGTAAAGGGAACTTCTACCCCTCGAACCACGACTACCTTTGTCCCCAAGTCGGTTTCCGAACAGTTGCATAAAATTCCCGAACTAGGGAGCTATTCACCGGGGTAGTCGGGATTGTCATCAAGGCTTCCCATTTCCTATCCTTAAGCAACTTAACGAACCCCGGATCGACCTTCGCCTCCAAAATAGCCCTCTCAACCAACATGTTTCGGAAAAGTAATGTTTAGTATAAACCGCATGGGCTCTAGGGTTCACGAATCGACGAGGCAATGGCATCGGGGCAACGGTTTTAGACTTCTTTCTGGAGGGGCTGCCCTAGGTGCAACCGGTTCCTCTTCCCGGGGAGCATCGACGGTCTCTCAGCCACTAGACGAACCTCCACCTCTCTCGAACTCTAGGCATCCGTACCAAAGGCACATCATCATCCGTCTCGGACTCCGAGGTTGGCTCATCTCTTAAGGTCGCCCTAGTTTGGGTGGCTCTGTGAGGTTGCTCACGAATACTCACACCCCGGTTAGGATCAACTAAGGTGGGGTCAATCTCTTTACGCTTTTTCCCCGCCTCCCGGGCCACTTCCTTACCATGCCTCTTCACAACTGCCTTCTTATGAACCATTTCCACGCCTAGTCTAAACCAAACAATCCTAATGTGCACAAAAGTTACCCGTTTAACATCCAAAGCGGGATTTCAAAACAACCAAACCACATCCACCACCATAACCATCACCAAACAATCCATTCATTACCCATCACAACACCATATCACCAAAACAGAGCAGAAAGAAACACCAAAACCAGAAAAAAACAAATTAAGGTGACATTCAAGAAAACGAGCCGACCCAAAGATTGAACTCACAAAAACGTGAATGAAATCTAGAAAAGTTGTTACTAACTTACCGAGTAGGGTGAGTAGATGTTGATTGAGGTGAAAATGAGTCCAAACAACACAAGAATGACCTCCAAAATCAAATTTTTCTTCACAAAAGTCGGACTGCAATGGGGTCTGATTCTCCAAAAATATCGTGTTTTGGGGGATTTGGTTATGAAAATCAAAGAGAGGGTATCAAGGGCGGCTCCGTAGCACTTTGAATCGCCCAAAACGGTGTAGAATCGACGATTTTAGGGCAAAAGGAGGGAGAGAACCCGTTTTTGATTTTTGAAATTCTGAAAAGTGAGGGTTCACTCGATGAAGGGGTATATAAAGACAGAGGTTGGACGCTCGTCCAACTCAGTGGACGGGCGTCCACCGGAAAGACGGATGAACGGACGGGCGTCCGCTTTATTAGACGCTCGTCCAAGATTTTGAATCACATACGATTGGAGGGAATAAAGCGGACGGGCGTCCGGGCTTAGTGGACGCTCGTCCTAAAATTGGTCAAGGCGGACGGGCGTCCCGAGTTCGGACGGGCGTCCAAGCGCTTTAAGTGCAAAAATTATAAAACTTCCATACAAATCAAATTCAAAATTTGCCCTTCTCATTAAACTTATATAAAACTCCAAAAATACAAATAAAAATCAAATGAAGTACATAAAATTACTAGAAAATAAATAAAAACGAGATGGAAAACGAGTGGGTTGCCTCCCACTCGGCGCTTTTGTTTTACGTCGTTTGCTCGACGAAACATCCTAAGAACGCTAGTCATCGTAAATGTCCGACCAATCGATCACTCGAATGAGACGGCGGAGCATGTCAATCGCCGGAGGGAAGTCATACTCATCTTGTAAACCCCGGTCCTCACCGGTACATCAACACCTCGAAAGTGCTCGGCTTGCGGCACTAGCGCTAAGTCTGTCGGCATCGGATCATTGAGGATGGTGTAAGGACGTCCTAGAGCCGCCCGTAACTCCTCGGTAGTAAAGTCTCCACCTCCCGAACAACGGGGAACAATAAGAACATAGGTGACCGTCTTGACGCGGGTACTAATGTCAAAATCTACGTGCAAAACGATGGTTCCTCCCGGTCCGTCATCTACAGTAATGAGTGGAATCCTCCTAAGGAAAGGAAACTCCTCTGGCTGAACACCGAAATCCATATCTAGGAAGCACAACTAACTGACAGATAAAAACAAAAACTTAATAAGGCTAAAACTGAATAAACTAAACTTAAATACTAATACTATCAAAGCATAAAACAAAACAACTAAAAGAACGATATCTAGGTTGCCCCCTAGTGGCGCTTTTGGTTAATGTCGTTAGCTCGACACATTGTAAGCTCAACCTGGATCAGGCCATTTAACCTTTCTGCCAGCCACTACCTCGTGTAAGCTCTGATCCGTAGTGTGGCTGCAGAAACAGCATCTCACACATGGGGTGAAATCTTTGAAAGCTCTCCAAACCTTCTTAAGTTTCCCCATGGTTGTGTTCTTTCTCCTCCGACTCCTCTGATGACGTTTAAGTTGTCGCTCCCTCTCAAACTCTTCCATATCGCACTACCCGCTAGAACTTCTTCGGACGGATCACTACCGTCATCCTCGAGAACAAGTCGGGTGATAACTCGTCAAACTCTTCGACTCGAGTAACACCACATCCGAGAATGTCGAGAAATTTAACAATCAAAGATGTCTCTTTGGGTTCACCAATATAGTGTTTGCACCTTTGACCGTTGACTCGAAACGGTTCACCACTATAACCACGAAGTTCTAGAACGCCTCCCGGAATGATTTGGAGAATCTCGAAAGGGCCGGACCAACGTGTCCTTAACTTTCCAGAAACGGATGTACCCTAGAATTGTATAGAAGAACTTGTTCGCCGACATGAAATTCTCTTTTCTTAATCTTAGCATCGTGGAGTAGCTTCATCTTATCTTTACTAACCCCGGCACTTTCATAGGCACAGGAGTCCGAATCGTCCGGCTCATGTAACCGCCGTAGTCGATGCTTCCCACAAGATTGGGAATCAAAGTTCGAAACTTTGTAGCCCAATAAGCTCTATGCTCTAACTCGACAGGCGGATGACATGGTTTCCCGTAGACCATTTGATATGGTGATGTACCCACGGGGGTCTTATAGGCGCTTCGATATGCCCACAAGTACATCATCCAACTTCGGACTCCGCTCTTTCCTATGATCGTTAACGCCTTCTCCAGGATCTTCTTAATGCTCTGGTTGCTCCTTTCAACCTGACCACTAGTCATAGGATGGTACGGTGTGCCAATTTTATGCCGGACACCATATTTTTCGAGAACTTTCTCTAGGGGTCGGTTGCAGAAATGCGTCCCTTCATCACTGATCAAGGCACGTGGACATCCAAACCTCACGAAAATATTCTTCTTTAGAAATTTCATCACCGTCTTATGATCATTGTGAGGAGTGGCTTGGGCCTCCACCCATTTAGACACGTAATCCACGCAGACTAAGATGTATTTATTACCGCAAGATGATGGGAAAGGTCCCATAAAATCGATACCCCATACATCAAAGACTTCGCATTCGAGGATGGGTTTTAAAGGCATGTCAAAACGCCTTGTCGAGTACCGGTTCTTTGGCACCTATCACAAGCTTTACAGAAAGCTTCCGTATCTTTAAAGATCGTAGGCCAATAGAAACCGGATTGAAATATCTTAGCAACGGTTTTCCAAGGACCAAAGTGTCCTCCTGTGGGTCCACTGTGGCACTTGCTCAATGACGTCACGTTGCTCGGATTACGGAATACATCTCCTAAGCAAACCATCTTTACGGATCTTGAAAAGATAAGGTTCATCCCAAACGAAATATTTTAAATCCGAGAAGAACTTTTTCTTCTCCTGATAAGACATCTCTGGATCGAGATAACGGCCATGAAGGTAATTTACAATGGAAGAATACCATGGAACATCAGGGGAGCGGCCATCGATCAACATGATGTTTTCTAGAGGAAAGTAAAGATCTATATCGTCTGGTTCATTCTTTTCCTCATTTAACATCCTAGACACATGATCCGCTACTACATTCTCACCGCCTTTTTGTCCTTAATTTGAACGTCAAACTCTTGTAGGGTCAATATCCAACGTAGTAAGCGCGGTTTAGCCTCTTTCTTAGTCATCGGGTAACGCAAAGCGGCGTGATCAGTCCACACGATCACTTGAGCTCCTAACAAGTAACTACGAAACTTGTCCATAGCAAAGACTACGGCCGGCGGCCTTTTCGGTAGTAGTATAGTTAACCCGAGAGTGGTTCAACGTGTGACTTGCGTAATAGATAGGCTGGAACTTTCCCTTGATCTTTTGCCCTAGAACAGCACCAACAGCATAATTTGATGCGTCGCACATAAGCTCAAATGGTAGGTTCCGGTCGGGCGATATAAGAATCGGAGCGAGATATTAAACGATCCTTAAGCTCCTCAAACGCTTGCTTGCGGCTCTCATCAAAAATAAACTCAACGTCTTCCCTTAGTAAAGTGGACGGGGGCTTGGCTATCTTGGAGAAATCTTGAATGAACCTTCTCGTAGAAGCCGACGTGTCCAAGAAAACCTCTCACTTCGCGCACATTTTTAGGATAGCTCATCTTCTCGATAGCTTCTACTTTTGCCCCGTCAACTTCTATACCCTTGGCGGAGATCTTGTGGCCAAGAACTATTCCTTCATCTACCATGAAATGGCATTTTTCCCAATTAAGTACTAGGTTCTTTTCCACACATCCGGATAACACCTCGATCAAGATTGTCAAGGCAATCATCAAAAGACCGACCAAAAACCGAAAAATCGTCCATAAAAATCTCCATACACTTTTCTACAAGCCCGTCAAAGATGGCTAGCATACATCGCCGGAATGTAGGCCGGGGCATTGCAGAGACCGAACGGCATTCGTCCGTAGGCGAATGTACCATAAGGGCGGTGAAGGTGGTCTTTTCTTGGTCGACCGGATCAATGGGTATCCGGAAATATCCCGAATATCCATCTAGGAAACGATAGAATGCGTGTCCCGCCGTACGCTCGAGCATCCGGTCAATGAATGGAAGGGGAAAGTGATCTTTCATGGTTACCTCATTGAGCTTTCGATAATCGATGCGTACTCGTAACCGAATAACAAGCCTCAATGCAATTTCCTCTCCCTTCTCATTCTTTTCAATTGTAATTCCACCTTTTTTGGGAACTACTTGAGTCGGGGAAACCCATTCACTATCCGCGATGGCATAAATGATTCCCATGTCCGAAGTTTAATGATTTCTTTTTTAACGACTTCTTGCATATGAGGGTTAAGCCTTCGGCGGGGCCGTCGACACACTTGGCGCCCTCATTCGTCTTGATCTTATGCATGCGGATGTCGGGAGATATTCCCCCGATATCTCCTACTTGCCAACCAAAAGCTTTTTCATTCTTCTTCAAGACGTCGATCGGTTTCATTTCCTCTCGTACGGGAAAGCTTGGCGGATATGATTAAAGGAAGCTTGTCGCCTTCTCTTAAGAACACATACTTAAGATGTTTAGGTAACGGCTTCAACACCAAATCCGCGGGGGGTCTTCTAAACTAGACTTGAGATCTCCACTTTTCAACTCAATATCATTGAGTTTACTCGTGGTCCCACCGCCAAAGCTTCTCCTTCCAACGACCCTTCCTCAAAATCACCGCTAGTTGATCCGGATTCACCCTACCATGAGTATTCAGATTATCAACTAATCGCTCATATTCTGCTTCTACAGCCATGACTTGCTTATCCATATAGTCGGTGAAATCATCCGTCATATAATCAATGGAAAAGCCGGTTGGAGGGCCGAGGGTACTTGAATGGACTTTAAGACATTGTAACTCACCTCTTGGTCACCAACTCGGATAGTCACGTGCCCACCATCGCGATCGATGAGAGCTCTAGCCGTAGATAAGAAAGGTCTTCCTAGAATCAAGGGAACGTTTTCGTCTTTCTCTATATCTAAAACATACCAATCAACCGGAAAGGTAAATCGATCAATCGAACCAAAACGTCTTTTAGGATTCCGTGCTTTCTTAGAGGATCTATCCGCGAATTGTAAACTCATAGTAGTGGGTTCTAGAAGACTTTGTAGACCGAGCCGTTTGCATACGTACATTGGCATAAGGCTTATAGAGGCACCTAGATCACACAAAGAATTTGGGAAGACTAGACCTCCCATCAAAGCGTAAGTACAAATTTGCCGGGGTCACCTCTTTTAATTGGTAAGTTTTCATAATTAATCATGGAACAATCCTCACCAATCGCCTTTCCATGCCTGCTAATTTCTTTTTCGAAGACACAACATCCTTGATAAATTTTGTATACTTAGGCATCTCGACTAAGACATCCGACAATGGAAGATTCACCTGAGTATTTTTCAAAAGGTTTAGCACCTTTTCGTACTTCTTATCCTCAATCAAAGGAATGTTGCTCTTCCTCGGTGGAAATGGAAGTTTCTTAAGGTCATCCTCGGAGAAAACCTTTTCGAGGATGCACCGACAAATTGTCTTCCGGATCCTTCCAACGAACGCTTTTTCGATTTCTTAGTAGTCGGGGAATCGGCCTCCCGACTTTCGCTTGCTTTTTCGGTCCTCAAAGGATCGGCCACTTGAGGATTACCAAAATCTTCACCTCTCAGGGAATCAGCCACCTGAGTTTTCTCTTGCGGTTGAGGGGAGTGTAGGTGCTCGGCTTCCCTCCCCGCCTTATCAATGGCGGGGAGGGGTTAGTGGTTTCCCGGATGGGAAGGACCACTAACTTGAGTACCGCTCCTTAGATTCATTGCACTGGCCTCCTCCTTACCGTATTGAATTGATGGCACGAGGTCAGTACATGGGCCTTTGTTCAAATCCGCCTGAGCAACTTGACCACCCTTTGGATTCTTCTCAGTGAAACCGGCGGCCGCCCGGGGGTCTAGAAGCCAACCGCTCGACCAGGTTGCCCAATTTGTCTCTCAAGATTCTTCATCGATCTACTTTGCTCTTCCAACTTAGCCTCAAGATTTGTAGGTTGGGAGGGGCCTTGAGAGTTTTGGAGATTTGGAGCATAGGGCGGCCGGGCCGACTTTGAAATCGAGAATTTGAATTGGAAGGCCAATTCGATTGAATTTTTGCGTAGGATTGGAAAAATTCGAGTTTTGATTCGATTAAACCCGGGGTTTCGTTGAAATTCGATTCGAATTAAAATTCGAATTGGGATTGAAATTCGAAGATGGATTAAACCCTTGGTTTTGAAAATTGCCCTGGCCTGGAAACTGATTGAACCTTTGATTGTTCTGGCCATAGAATGCATTCACTTCCGCATTCTGTCCGTTCATAGGGCAGAATTTAGAAGTGTGCCCCATCTCGTCACAATTTTGACATGTGACTTGATTGTACTGTCCATAGTCATGAACAGCGTTTACTTGATAAGGTGCAGGGGGATTAAATTGACATTGGCCATTCATATGGCCGGTCTGACAGCAATTTTCGCAATACAGAACCTGAGGGTTCTGTGGAAAAGAGGAAGTTTGATTTATAGGATTGGAAACTTGAGGTGGTACCATCTGCTTTTGCAGCATGGCAATCAAACCTTGTAAATTGACTTCCTCAACCTTGGGAAGAGGAGGTGCTTGAATTGCTTGATAAGAGGGGGCATAGTTATATTTTGCAATGTCCTCAAACAATGCCCATCCCTCATCAGGCGTTTTCTTCAGAAATGCCCCGCGAGAAGAACTATTGACCATGCCTTTTGTAAGCTCGGTCAATCCACTGAAGAATGTATTGACTTGCCTTTCCGGGCAAGCCATGGTGGGGGCATTTTCTAAGAAGGGACTTGAATCTCTTCCAACACTCGAAGAAAGATTCATTCTCTCTCTCGATAAAATGTGAAAATGTCATTTAAGCACCGGGTTTGTCTTTGAAGGTGGAAAATATTGACTCAAGAACTCCTTTTCGAGTTACGCCGGGTGGTGATAGATTCGGACGGGAGAGAGGTGTACCACTCTTTGGCCTCCCTTTCAACGAAAATGGAAAAAGTTTAAGTTTAATAGCATCCTCACTTACTCCTTGGATGCGTGTAGTACCGCATATCTCTAAGAATGTGTGTAAGTGGGTATGCGGATTCTCGATTGGTAGCCGTGAAAAATTGATGCGTGCCGCATCATCCGGATGAGTCCCGGCTTCGGCTCAAAAGTTTGTGCGGTAATGGCCGGAATAACAATAGCCGGGTTGACCTTGACTTCGCCTGGCATGGCGTAGTCGCCAATGTACGTCTATTATCGGCGGCCATTATCACAAAATCGGTGATTTCTCTTGCTAGTTGTTCTTCAAGATCTCGCTCGGCTCTGTCTCGCGAACCGCGAACGGAAATTCCGCTGTTTGGCCGGACTATGGTTCGCTCGGGGTCGGGGGTGTATATTAACGGTCCCTTTTGACTCCGAGTTTGCATAAAGCGGACCAAAAACAAGTGGAACAAAACCTAAAAACTAAGAAGAGATAAAAGCCTAAACTAAAAATTAAAAACCTAAAGAGAGGAAAGGGAAAGAAGAAAAGGAAACAAAAGTGTTAAGGAAAACAATACCGGACGGACGTCAAAAGATTGGACGGGCGTCCGGATGAAATTGAGATCGGACGGGCGTTTAGTAATTTAAACGCTCGTCCGACGACGACTACTCGAACGGGCGTCCAAAACTTATGGACGCTCGTCTAAGTGAATAAAACAGAACAGAATTGATAATTTCCCAGCGGACGGGCGTCCAATATCCCAGACGCCCGTTTGCTCACGGGAAAACTTAGAACAGAGGCAGGAATTTGCAGAGAATGCAAGAAGGGAAGAAAGAACGTCAGAAAAACAGAAGGACAGAAGATCTAACTTCAAGAAAAATACTAAGGGAAAGTTTTAAACCCTAATTATCTACTTAACAACTACCCAAAACAACTATCAAAAAAAAAAAAAAACAAGAATTTAAAACGGATTAAAACGAAATCGAAACAAAAACTAGACAACCGTCCGGTTCCCCGACAACGGCGCCAAAAACTTGTCACGGATTTTATCAACACAAAATAAACAAGTAATAATCCGGTTAACCTCAAGTATAAGGATCGTAGTAATAGCGGTTAATGCCGGGTCGATCTTACGGGGAACTAAACGATTGTGGTTTCTAGTTTTTATCTAACTAACCTATGTCACGATTACTAAGCTAAATAACGGATAAAACTAAACGAATACCGTAAATTAAACTTAACTAAAACGTAAAAGCTGACGAAAGAGATGATCTAAAGCCGGGAAAGATACGGGCTGCGAACCAATTTAAACTAACTAATCTAAGGCGCGAGATAAAAGTAAACTAACTAGACAAATTCAAGCTTTTAAGGATTTAAATCAAATTTATAACGAGCAAACGAGGATTGATCCACCTATCCAACAAGCATTGATTCCCTATCTCGATTATATTGCGCTTTTATTCAGGGTTGTGATTCACCTTACCTAAACATGAACCCTAATTCCTTAGAAAGTTCATCTATCAATCTACTATCTTCCGATGTAAGATTAACGCGTTAAATAACCAAAGGTGCAAACTTTGTGTTTATAATCTAATAATCGAGACCTATTAACTTCCGTTATGATAGATTCGAATTACTATTCTTATTCATGGTGATCTAGGGTTTATTAAGACTTCCATCAACAATAAACAATCAACACATGCATATCTTCCGATATAAAAGCAAATTAAACATGAATAAGCATGAATAAGAAACAACCTTTATTAAAAACTCACAGTATAATCGAAGAAAACGAAATCAACAATTGTTGGACGGCTTCACAATACTCGTTTGATGAAGCTTTTAGCCTCTCGAACATCCTCGGCAACTCAAATTTGCGAAACAATGCATAAAAAGTAACTAATGTTTAATCTAAACTAAGAGCATAAAAATAGGAATAAAAAGATGAAAAACGCAGCCTAAAGCCGCCCCTAGGTTTAGGGTTTTGAATGATGTGTGTATGATCCTCTTCTCGTGGAGAAAACGGCCGACTATATATAGATTTCAAAGTCGGTTCTCGCTAAGTCGGCCACCGGACGCCCGTCGAAACCTTGAACGCCCGTCCACTCTTCAATAAAACTTCGAATCGGGCCGAGTCATGACCGGACGCTCGTCCGGACGGCGTCCACTCCGGCGTCCAAACTTCCCGAATCAAAGATGACATCCCGGACGCTCGTTCAATTACACCGGACGCCCGTCCACCGGACGGAGATTCACGGACGCCGCTTTGATATGATCGATTTTGATTTATTTATCTTTATCTCTTCTATCTCTATCCCACTTCTTCATTATCTCTTTTATCATCAATTAGCTCGAACTTAATCAACCTTTGATCATCTTTTGAGCCTCAAACATGTACCTATAACACATAAAAACATCGCAAAATGTAATAATGCTCCAATAATCATAAAATCACAATTAAAACACATAAATCAACCTATTTTGCGATTAACTCTTCTAAAATATCATTTGCTCAATATATCCATTAAACCCTCGTTTCTTATGCAATTTAGTACAATTACGGGGAAAAATATCGTAGAATATAGCGTTATAAATCGTATAAATTCACCCTTAACAACTCCCCCACACTTAAGCTTTTGCTCGTCCCGAGCAAAACAAAACAAAAGTTAGGCTCGAGAGAAAAACAGCATCTAAACGTGCATAACACATATCCACTAAATCGAAGTTCACCCTTGTGCGTGTGCATAGCCATAATAAACTTCCACTATATCCAAACTCGAGAAACTCAAAGCAAAACTAGCTAATACCCCCTTGTAGACTAGTAATAAAGGACACTCATAAGATGCACCCTACAAACGTGATATATCCCGAAAAGAATGATCGAATATATCTAGGGCCTTTCTGAAATACTCAGAGGACAATCCCTACAACATATCTGTCAGTTTATACTGGGGATAAGGCAGACGATAACTTAGTCTTATATACATTTCATAACACTTTATCAGTTGATTTAACTTTTCGCTTAAAACACACATCAGAATGAGCTCTTGCCCTGTCATAGCAGAATAGGACATTTCGAGATAATACCCTACCTTACTCCAATCATAAGGCAGCTTCTTCTGACTGTCGTGAGCTTTTAGTCATCATAGTGGTATAGGACATACGTGGTATACCCTACCTCACTCAAATCATCGACTAGCTTTCGACACACCCAATAATTCTTCATATTAATTCAACTTTTTCACTTTGACAATAGGTTACGTGTTACTTATCACATTCAAACCTTAGATATTCACGATATCATACTTCGGATCTAAATACAAACTATCATAAATCTCACGATATATACGTAGCACTAAGCACATGACTTACGAGATAATCAAAAACTACTAATCCAAAAGGGGTATAACTTTATAAATTAGCTCATCATTCACTATGGCTCGTGAAAAATAGTGTCGTGTGAAACATCTAATTTACCAAATATATGATACATAGCTTAAATGATCATAAAAGTAGCGAACATTGAATCGAATTGCCTACTCGGGACAAAACAAAAACAACAGTGTCGGAAAATTTTAAAAATTTTAGCTCATTTGCATAGAAACATTACGAATTAAGCCAATGTGTAGATACATATCGAAACAATCCCCTCCCCCACACTTAAAAATCAACATGTCCGCATGTTGTGCAAAACGAAAGAAAAAGGAAAAGACTTAGCTGATTTAAATCGAAACTTGAATCGTTGGTCAGGCCGGAGCCTTCATAATGATATCAAGAATGCGTAACCGACAATGTAGATACTGCACATCTTAGACAACATGGAACCATCTCGGGAAAACGGGGAGTCATACCAACATGAAAAGAGAATCGAAATAAAGAGAAAGCAAAGTGATAGCACACAATACATCCGAGAAAGTTGAAACACGGTTGAAATGAAAGTACGCGCGCCTTATGGCTTACATGATCCATTGAAAATAAATAGTAGCAATATCAAAATTACAACGAACCGTATAAGTAAAAATGTCAATACAAAACAACCAACGTGAAAATAGATAAATAAGATCAAGGTTGGCTCGGTGCCGCGAATCATCGACCGGAGGATCGGAGGAGGGTCCGGAAGGTGGTGCCGTAGCCCTAGCCGCCGAGTCGTCGCTCCTCATCTGAAGATGACTCAGAGTCGTGTAGAGCATCCGCAATGACCTGCTCAATCTCATCAGTAAAAAGAAAATCAACGGACCTCGGATTGAAGATCCTGTCATCCCTCGGCTGCCGGCCCTCACAGATGCACTGAAGAATCGTCAAAATGTTGTTCTGTGTATCCCGAATTTCACCGAGCCATTCCCGGAAACTATTGGCCATGCTTAACCGCATCCTGACAGCGGGAGATAAAGGAGGAAGGGAGGATGCACGAGGCGTTGCCGATGAACCAGGCTCCGGAGGTGCCTCCGGCTCAGAATGTCCCGAGGGCTTACTCTTTTCCCTTTGTATAGGCCTAGGGTTCTTCGGTTTATGATCCGCCCCAAACTCGGGCACACCGGCATCGAGACACAACCGTGGATCAAGTGAGGGACGATCAAGCTCCGTGTATAAACCTTCGATTGATCGAGATCTCGTCATACAATGCCCGTCCCACATCCACATTCAAGCCAAATGTCAACGCATACAACATGCCCAGGTCACCTATATGAAAATGTGTCAAGTTGTTCTTAGGCAACAACCGATTACGAATGAATCGACACCGGACCTTCCAATCCTCCGTCCGGGCCGTGGTAACCAACTCCTTCCGGTCTCCTCCCGGTCTCAACGTCCAGGCCACATCCGGGCAAACTCTCAATCTCAACTCCTCCAAAGGATCCTGTCCCAAACTCTGTCTATGCACAATCTCCTCCTTATAATCCCGACCCTCGAAAGCCGCTAAGTTGTATTTCTGATTAATCACCTCCGGTGTAAAGGGAACTTCTACCCCTCGAACCACGACTACCTTTGTCCCCAAGTCGGTTTCCGAACAGTTTGCATAAAATTCCCGAACTAGGGAGCTATTCACCGGGGTAGTCGGGATTGTCATCAAGGCTTCCCATTTCCTATCCTTAAGCAACTTAACGAACCCCGGATCGACCTTCGCCTCCAAAATAGCCCTCTCAACCAACATGTTTCTGGAAAAGTAATGTTTAGTATAAACTGCATGGGCTCTAGGGTTCACGAATCGACGAGGCAATGGCATCGGGGCAACGGTTTTAGACTTCTTTCTAGGAGGGGCTGCCCTAGGTGCAACTGGTTCCTCTTCCCGGGGAGCATCGACAGTCTCCTCGGCCCTGCACGAACCTCCACCTCTCGAACTCTAGGCATCCGTACCAAAGGCACATCATCATCCGTCTCGGACTCCGAGGTTGGCTCATCTCTTAAGGTCGCCCTAGTTTGGGTGGCTCTGGAGGTTGCTCACGAATACTCACACCCCGGTTAGGATCAACTAAGGTGGGGTCAATCTCTTTACGCTTTTTCCCCGCCTCCCGGGCCACTTCCTTACCATGCCTCTTCACAACTGCCTTCTTATGAACCATTTCCACGCCTAGTCTAAACCAAACAATCCTAATGTGCACAAAAGTTACCCGTTTAACATCCAAAGCGGGATTTCAAAACAACCAAACCACATCCACCACCATAACCATCACCAAACAATCCATTCATTACCCATCACAACACCATATCACCAAAACAGAAAGCGAGAAAGAAACACCAAAACCGAAAAAAAACAAATTAAGGTGACATTCAAGAAAACGAGCCGACCCAAAGATCGAACTCACAAAAACGTGAATGAAATCTAGAAAAGTTGTTACTAACTTACCGAGTAGGGTGAGTAGATGTTGATTGAGGTGAAAATGAGTCCAAACAACACAAGAATGACCTCCAAAATCAAATTTTTCTTCACAAAAGTCGGACTTTTGCAATGGGGTCCGATTCTCCAAAAATATCGTGTTTTGGGGGATTTGGTTATGAAAATCAAAGAGAGGGTATCAAGGGCGGCTGTAGCACTTTGAATCGCCCAAAACGGTGTAGAATCGACGATTTTAGGGCAAAAGGAGGAGAGAACCCGTTTTTGATTTTTGAAATTCGAAAAGTGAGGGTTCACTCGATGAAGGGGTATATAAAGACGAGAGGTTGGACGCTCGTCCAACTCGGTGGACGGGCGTCCACTGGAAAGACGGATGAACTGGACGGGCGTCCAGTTTATTAGACGCTCGTCCAAGATTTTGAATCACATACAGGATTGGAGGGAATAAAGCAGACGGGCGTCCAGGCTTAGTGGACGCTCGTCCTAAAATTGGTCAAGGCGGACGGGCGTCCAGAGTTCTGGACGGGCGTCCAAGCAGTTTAAGTGCAAAAATTATAAAACTTCCATACAAATCAAATTCAAAATTTGCCCTTCTCATTAAACTTATATAAAACTCCAAAAATACAAATAAAAATCAAATGAAGTACATAAAATTACTAGAAAATAAATAAAAACAGATGGAAAACAGTGGGTTGCCTCCCACTCAGCGCTTTTGTTTTACGTCGTTTGCTCGACGAAACATCCTAAGAACGCTAGTCATCGTAAATGTCCGACCAATCGATCACTCGAATGAGACGGCGGAGCATGTCAATCGCCGGAGGGAAGTCATACTCATCTTGTAAACCCCAGTCCTCACCAAATACATCAACACCTCGAAAGTGCTCGGCTTGCGGCACTAGCGCTAAGTCTCGTCGGCATCGGATCATTGAGGATGGTGTAAGGACGTCCTAGAGCCGCCCGTAACTCCTCGGTAGTAAAGTCTCCACCTCCCGAACAACGGGGAACAATAAGAACATAGGTGACCGTCTTGACGCGGGTACTAATGTCAAAATCTACGTGCAAAACGATGGTTCCTCCCGGTCCGTCATCTACAGTAATGAGTGGAATCCTCCTAAGGAAAGGAAACTCCTCTGGCTGAACACCGAAATCCATATCTAGGAAGCACAACTAACTGACAGATAAAAACAAAAACTTAATAAGGCTAAAACTGAATAAACTAAACTTAAATACTAATACTATCAAAGCATAAAACAAAACAACTAAAAGAACGATATCTAGGTTGCCCCCTAGTGGCGCTTTTGGTTAATGTCGTTAGCTCGACACATTGTAAGCTCAACCTGGATCAGGCCATTTAACCTTTCTGCCAGCCACTACCTCGTGTAAGCTCTGATCCGTAGTGTGGCTGCAGAAACAGCATCTCACACATGGGGTGAAATCTTTGAAAGCTCTCCAAACCTTCTTAAGTTTCCCCATGGTTGTGTTCTTTCTCCTCCGACTCCTCTGATGACGTTTAAGTTGTCGCTCCCTCTCAAACTCTTCCATATCAGCACTACCCGCTAGAACTTCTTCGTACGGATCACTACCGTCATCCTCGAGAGAACAAGTCGGTGATAACTCGTCAAACTCTTCGACTCGAGTAACACCACATCCGAGAATGTCGAGAAATTTAACAATCAAAGATGTCTCTTTGGGTTCACCAATATAGTGTTTGCACCTTTGACCGTTGACTCGAAACGGTTCACCACTATAACCACGAAGTTCTAGAACGCCTCCCGGAATGATTTGGAGAATCTCGAAAGGGCCGGACCAACGTGTCCTTAACTTTCCAGGAAACAGATGTACCCTAGAATTGTATAGAAGAACTTGTTCGCCGACATGAAATTCTCTTTTCTTAATCTTAGCATCGTGGAGTAGCTTCATCTTATCTTTACTAACCCTGGCACTTTCATAGGCACTGGAGTCCGACTGTCGTCCGGCTCGTAACTGCCGTAGTCGATGCTTCCCACAAGATTGGGAATCAAAGTTCGAAACTTTGTAGCCCAATAAGCTCTATGCTCTAACTCGACAGCGGATGACATGGTTTCCCGTAGACCATTTGATATGGTGATGTACCCATGGGGGTCTTATAGGCGCTTCGATATGCCCACAAGACATCATCCAACTTCGGACTCCGGTCTTTTCCTATGACCATTAACGCCTTCTCCAGGATCTTCTTAATGCTCGGTTGCTCCTTTCAACCCGACCACTAGTCATAGGATGGTACGGTGTGCCAATTTTATGCCGGACACCATATTTTTCGAGAACTTTCTCTAGGGGTCGGTTGCGAAATGCGTCCCTTCATCACCGATCAAGGCACGTGGACATCCAAACCTCACGAAAATATTCTTCTTTAGAAATTTCATCACCGTCTTATGATCATTGTGAGGAGTGGCTTGGGCCTCCACCCATTTAGACACGTAATCCACGCGGACTAAGATGTATTTATTACCGCAAGATGATGGGAAAGGTCCCATAAAATCGATACCCCATACATCAAAGACTTCGCATTCGAGGATGGGTTTTAAAGGCATGTCAAAACGCCTTGTCAGAGTACCGGTTCTTTGGCACCTATCACAAGCTTTACAGAAAGCTTCCGTATCTTTAAAGATCGTAGGCCAATAGAAACCGGATTGAAATATCTTAGCAACGGTTTTCCAAGGACCAAAGTGTCCTCCTGTGGGTCCACTGTGGCACTGCTCAATGACGTCACGTTGCTCAGATTCTGGAATACATCTCCTAAGCAAACCATCTTTACTGAGATCTTGAAAAGATAAGGTTCATCCCAAACGAAATATTTTAAATCCGAGAAGAACTTTTTCTTCTCCCGATAAGACATCTCGGATCGAGATAATGGCCATGAAGGTAATTTACAATGGAAGAATACCATGGAACATCGGGGAGCGGCCATCGATCAACATGATGTTTTCTAGAGGAAAGTAAAGATCTATATCGTCCGGTTCATTCTTTTCCTCATTTAACATCCTAGACACATGATCCGCTACTACATTCTCACCGCCCTTTTTGTCCTTAATTTGAACGTCAAACTCTTGTAGGGTCAATATCCAACGTAGTAAGCGCGGTTTAGCCTCTTTCTTAGTCATCGGAGTAACGCAAAGCGGCGTGATCGGTCCACACGATCACTTGAGCTCCTAACAAGTAACTACGAAACTTGTCCATAGCAAAGACTACGGCCGGCAGCCTTTTCGGTAGTAGTATAGTTAACCCGAGAGTGGTTCAACGTGTGACTTGCGTAATAGATAGGCTGGAACTTTCCTTGATCTTTTGCCCTAGAACGGCACCAACGATAATTTGATGCGTCGCACATAAGCTCAAATGGTAGGTTCCGGTCGGGCGATATAAGAATCGGAGCGAGATATTAAACGATCCTTAAGCTCCTCAAACGCTTGCTTGCAGCTCTCATCAAAAATAAACTCAACGTCTTCCCTTAGTAAAGTGGACAGGGGCTTGGCTATCTTGGAGAAATCTTGAATGAACCTTCTGTAGAAGCCGACGTGTCCAAGAAAACCTCTCACTTCGCGCACATTTTTAGGATAGCTCATCTTCTCGATAGCTTCTACTTTTGCCCTGTCAACTTCTATACCCTTGGCGGAGATCTTGTGGCCAAGAACTATTCCTTCATCTACCATGAAATGGCATTTTTCCCAATTAAGTACTAGGTTCTTTTCCACACATCCGGATAACACTCGATCAAGATTGTCAAGGCAATCATCAAAAGACCGACCAAAAACCGAAAAATCGTCCATAAAAATCTCCATACACTTTTCTACAAGCCCGTCAAAGATGGCTAGCATACATCGTTGGAATGTAGGCGGGGCATTGCGAGAGACCGAACGGCATTCGTCGTAGGCGAATGTACCATAAGGCGCAGTGAAGGTGGTCTTTTCTTGGTCGACCGGATCAATGGGTATCCGGAAATATCCCGAATATCCATCTAGGAAACAAGAGAATGCGTGTCCCGCCGGACGCTCGAGCATCCGGTCAATGAATGGAAGGGGAAAGTGATCTTTCATGGTTACCTCATTGAGCTTTCGATAATCGATGCAGACTCTGTAACCAGTAACAAGCCTCAATGCAATTTCCTCTCCCTTCTCATTCTTTTCAATTGTAATTCCACCTTTTTTGGGAACTACTTGAGTCGGGGAAACCCATTCACTATCCGCGATGGCATAAATGATTCCCATGTCCAGAAGTTTAATGATTTCTTTTTTAACGACTTCTTGCATATGAGGGTTAAGCCTTCGCCGGGGGTCGTCGACACACTTGGCGCCCTCATTCGTCTTGATCTTATGCATGCGGATGTCGGGAGATATTCCCCCGATATCTCCTACTTGCCAACCAAAAGCTTTTTCATTCTTCTTCAAGACGTCGATCGGTTTCATTTCCTCCGTACGGGAAAGCTTGGCGGATATGATTAAAGGAAGCTTGTCGCCTTCTCTTAAGAACACATACTTAAGATGTTTAGGTAACGGCTTCAACACCAAATCCGCGGGGGGGGTCTTCTAAACTAGACTTGAGATCTCCACTTTTCAACTCAATATCATTGAGTTTACTCGTGGTCCCACCGCCAAAGCTTCTCCTTCCAACAGACCCTTCCTCAAAATCACCGCTAGTTGATCCGATTCACCCTACCATGAGTATTCGGATTATCAACTAATCGCTCATATTCTCGCTTCTACAGGCCATGACTTGCTTATCCATATAGTCGGTGAAATCATCCGTCATATAATCAATGGAAAAGCCGGTTGGAGGGCCAGAGGGTACTTGAATGGACTTTAAGACATTGTAACTCACCTCTTGGTCACCAACTCGGATAGTCACGTGCCCACCATCGCAGTCGATGAGAGCTCTAGCTGTAGATAAGAAAGGTCTTCCTAGAATCAAGGGAACGTTTTCGTCTTTCTCTATATCTAAAACATACCAATCAACTGGAAAGGTAAATCGATCAATCTGAACCAAAACGTCTTTTAGGATTCCAGAAGCTTTCTTAAAGGATCTATCCGCGAATTGTAAACTCATAGTAGTGGGTTCTAGAAGACTTTGTAGACCGAGCTGTTTGCATACAGACATTGGCATAAGGCTTATAGAGGCACCTAGATCACACAAAGAATTTGGGAAGACTAGACCTCCCATCAAAACTGTAAGTACAAATTTGCCGGGTCACCTCTTTTAATTGGTAAGTTTTCATAATTAATCATGGAACAATCCTCACCAATCTGCCTTTCCATGCCTGCTAATTTCTTTTTCGAAGACACAACATCCTTGATAAATTTTGTATACTTAGGCATCTCGACTAAGACATCCGACAATGGAAGATTCACCTGAGTATTTTTCAAAAGGTTTAGCACCTTTTCGTACTTCTTATCCTCAATCAAAGGAATGTTGCTCTTCCTCGGTGGAAATGGAAGTTTCTTAAGGTCATCCTCAGAGAAAACCTTTTTCGAGGATGCACTGACAGCTCTGTCTTCCAGATCCTTCCAACGAACGTTTTTTCAGATTTCTTAGTAGTCGGGGAATCAGCCTCCTGACTTTCGCTTGCTTTTTCGGTCCTCAAAGGATCGGCCACTTGAGGATTACCAAAATCTTCACCTCTCGGGAATCGGCCACCCGAGTTTTCTCTTGCGGTTGAGGGGAGTGTAGGTGCTCGGCTTCCCTCCTCGCCTTATCAATGGCGGGGAGGGGCTAGTGGTTTCCCGGATGGGAAGGACCACTAACTTGAGTACCGCTCCTTAGATTCATTGCACTGGCCTCCTCCTTACCGTATTGAATTGATGGCACGAGGTCAGTACATGGGCCTTTGTTCAAATCCGCCTGAGCAACTTGACCACCCTTTGGATTCTTCTCAGTGAAACTGGGCAGCTGCCCTGGGGGTCTAGAAGCCAACTGCTCAGCCAGTTGCCCAATTTGTCTCTCAAGATTCTTCATCGATCTACTTTGCTCTTCCAACTTAGCCTCAAGATTTGTAGGTTGGGAGGGGCCTTGAGAGTTTTGGAGATTTGGAGCATAGAAATGGGTGGGCCGGGCCGACTTTGAAATCGAGAATTTGAATTGGAAGGCCAATTCGATTGAATTTTTGCGTAGGATTGGAAAAATTCGAGTTTTGATTCTGATTAAACCCAGGGTTTCTGTTGAAATTCTGATTCGAATTAAAATTCGAATTGGGATTGAAATTCGAAGATGGATTAAACCCTTGGTTTTGAAAATTGCCCCGGCTTTGGAAACCGATTGAACCTTTGATTGTTCGGCCATAGAATGCATTCACTTCCGCATTCTCGTCCGTTCATAGGGCGAATTTAGAAGTGTGCCCCATCTCGTCACAATTTTGACATTTGACTTGATTGTACTTGTCCATAGTCATGAACGAACGCGTTTACTTGATAAGGTGCAAGGGGATTAAATTGACATTGGCCATTCATATGGCCGGTCCGACGACAATTTTCGCAATACGGAACCCGAGGGTTCGTGGAAAAGAGGAAGTTTGATTTATAGGATTGGAAACTTGAGGTGGTACCATCTCGCTTTTGCGATGGCAATCAAACCTTGTAAATTGACTTCCTCAACCTTGGGAAGAGGAGGTGCTTGAATTGCTTGATAAGAGGGGGCATAGTTATATTTTGCAATGTCCTCAAACAATGCCCATCCCTCATCGGGCGTTTTCTTCGAAATGCCCCGCCGGAAAAGAACTATTGACCATGCCTTTTGTAAGCTCGGTCAATCCACCGAAGAATGTATTGACTTGCCTTTCCAAAGTGGCAAGCCATGGTGGGGGCATTTTCTAAGAAGGGACTTGAATCTCTTCCAACACTCGAAGAAAGATTCATTCTCTCTCTCGATAAAATGTGAAAATGTCATTTAAGCAACGGGTCGTCTTTGAAGGTGGAAAATATTGACTCAAGAACTCCTTTTCGAGTTCCGCCTGTGTGGTGATAGATTCGGACGGGAGAGAGGTGTACCACTCTTTGGCCTCCCTTTCAACGAAAATGGAAAAAGTTTAAGTTTAATAGCATCCTCACTTACTCCTTGGATGCGTGTAGTACCGCATATCTCTAAGAATGTGTGTAAGTGGGTATGCGGATTCTCCGATTGGTAGCCGTGAAAAATTGATGCGTGCTTTGCGCATCATCCGGATGAGTCCTGGCTTCGGCTCAAAAGTTTGTGCGGAATGGCTTGGAATAACAATAGCCGGGTTGACCTTGACTTCGCCTGGCATGGCGTAGTCCGCCAATGTACGTCTATTATCGGCGGCCATTATCACAAAATCGGTGATTTCTCTTGCTAGTTGTTCTTCAAGATCTCGCTCGGCTCTCGTCGCCGTAACCGCGAACGGAAATTCCGCTGTTTGGCCGGACTATGGTTCGCTCGGGGTCAGGGGTGTATATTAACGGTCCCTTTTGACTCCGAGTTTGCATAAACTGGACCAAAAACAAGTGGAACAAAACCTAAAAACTAAGAAGAGATAAAAGCCTAAACTAAAAATTAAAAACCTAAAGAGAGGAAAGGGAAAGAAGAAAAGGAAACAAAAGTGTTAAGGAAAACAATACCGGACGGACGTCAAAAGATTGGACGGGCGTCCGGATGAAATTGAGATCGGACGGGCGTTTAGTAATTTAAACGCTCGTCGACGACGACTACACGAACGGGCGTCCAAAACTTATGGACGCTCGTCTAAGTGAATAAAACGAACGAAATTGATAATTTCCCGGCGGACGGGCGTCCAATATCCCGGACGCCCGTTTGCTCACGGGAAAACTTAGAACGAGCGAGAATTTGCGAGAGAATGCAAGAAGGGAAGAAAGAACGTCGAAAAAACGAAGGACGAAAGATCTAACTTCAAGAAAAATACTAAGGGAAAGTTTTAAACCCTAATTATCTACTTAACAACTACCCAAAACAACTATCAAAAAAAAAAAAAAAAAAAAGCGAGAATTTAAAACGGATTAAAACGAAAATCGAAACAAAAACTAGACAACCGTCCGGTTCCCGGCAACGGCGCCAAAAACTTGTCACGGATTTTATCAACACAAAATAAACAAGTAATAATCCGGTTAACCTCAAGTATAAGGATCGTAGTAATAGCGGTTAATGCCGGGTCGATCTTACGGGGAACTAAACGATTGTGGTTTCTAGTTTTTATCTAACTAACCTATGTCACGATTACTAAGCTAAATAACGGATAAAACTAAACGAATACGTAAATTAAACTTAACTAAAACGTAAAACTGGACGAAGAGATGATCTAAAGCCGGGAAAGATACGGGTGCGAACCAATTTAAACTAACTAATCTAAGGCGCGAGATAAAAGTAAACTAACTAGACAAATTCAAGCTTTTAAGGATTTAAATCAAATTTATAACGAGCAAACGAGGATTGATCCACCTATCCAACAAGCATTGATTCCCTATCTCGATTATATTGCGCTTTTATTCGAGGTTGTGATTCACCTTACCTAAACATGAACCCTAATTCCTTAGAAAGTTCATCTATCAATCTACTATCTTCCGATGTAAGATTAACGCGTTAAATAACCAAAGGTGCAAACTTTGTGTTTATAATCTAGTAATCAGACCTATTAACTTCCGTTATGATAGATTCGAATTACTATTCTTATTCATGGTGATCTAGGGTTTATTAAGACTTCCATCAACAATAAACAATCAACACATGCATATCTTCCGATATAAAAGCAAATTAAACATGAATAAGCATGAATAAGAAACAACCTTTATTAAAAACTCACGGTATAATCGAAGAAAACGAAATCAACAATTGTTGGACGGCTTCACAATACTCGTTTGATGAAGCTTTTAGCCTCTCGAACATCCTCGGCAACTCAAATTTGCGAAACGAGTGCATAAAAAGTAACTAATGTTTAATCTAAACTAAGAGCATAAAAATAGGAATAAAAAGATGAAAAACGCAGCCTAAAGCCGCCCCTAGGTTTAGGGTTTTGAATGATGTGTGTATGATCCTCTTCTCGTGGAGAAAACGACCGACTATATATAGATTTCAAAGTCGGTTCTCGCTAAGTCGGCCACCGGACGCCCGTACGAAACCTTGAACGCCCGTCCACTCTTCAATAAAACTTCGAATCGGGCCGAGTCATGACCAGACGCTCGTCCAGACGGCGTCCACTCCAGCGTCCAAACTTCCTGAATCAAAGATGACATCCTGGACGCTCGTTCAATTACACCGAGACGCCCGTCCACCGGACGGAGATTCGGACGCCGCTTGATATGATCGATTTTGATTTATTTATCTTTATCTCTTCTATCTCTATCCCACTTCTTCATTATCTCTTTTATCATCAATTAGCTCGAACTTAATCAACCTTTGATCATCTTTTGAGCCTCAAACATGTACCTATAACACATAAAAACATCGCAAAATGTAATAATGCTCCAATAATCATAAAATCACAATTAAAACACATAAATCAACCTATTTTGCGATTAACTCTTCTAAAATATCATTTGCTCAATATATCCATTAAACCCTCGTTTCTTATGCAATTTAGTACAATTACGGGGAAAAATATCGTAGAATATAGCGTTATAAATCGTATAAATTCACCCTTAACAGAAGTATCTTGGTATGCCGTTCATCACTGGCCATAATAAGTGGCAGGTCTTTGATTTTATTCGTGAGCGTATTTGGAAAAAGCTCTCTAGTTGGAAGGATAAGCTATTGTCCCCTGCTGGTAAAGAGGTAATGATCAAATCGAGCTTGCAGGCCATCCCTACTTTTATCATGCAATGCTTTAAAGTCCCGGTCCGGTCACGATGGTCCGTGAGTGGGAGCGTTATATCTGTGGCTTTTTCTTGGGGGGACACGGAGGAGCGTAGGAAGGTGCACTGGCGGAGTTGGGAGGTGTGTTGTTTGCCAAAGAATATGGGTGGTTTGGGATTCCGGAATCTCGAGTATTTCAACCTGGCTTTATTGGCTAAGCAGGCGTGGCGTCTCCTTTCCTTTCCCACGGCCCTAGTAAGTCGGGTTCTTAATGCGAAATATCATCCGGGGGCGACTATTGTGGCAGCAGGTCTGGGGAGGCATCCATCCTTCCTTTCGAGGAGTCTCTTGGAGGGACGGGACTTACTTATGTCAGGGATGCGATGGCGGATTGGTGATGGGAGCTCAGTGTATGTTTTCCATTATGCGTGGGTCTCACTACCGCCTTCCTTTCGAATTGCCCATACCTCACACCCATTGCCGACGGATTGTAAGGTAAGTGATCTGATGCTACCTGGTCAGCGACAATGGAATATGCCTCTGCTTATGCAGGTTTTTCAGTCTTGGGAGGTAGATGCGATTGTTCAGACTCCGATAGCGGGTAGCTCTCATACTGATCGCCAGATCTGGCACTATGACCGCAAAGGTCGGTATACGGTGAAATCAGGTTATTTTCTTGCGTTGAGCTTCAGAGAGGGTATGCACTCCGCGTCATCTTCCATAGGGGCTGATAGTATTTGGCGGAAGGTTTGGAGGGTGGCAGTAGCTTCGAGAGTTCAGCATTTTATCTGGCGTTGTTTACAGGAGTGTTTGCCGATCGATGAGAAACTTCACAAGCGTCGTCTTGGTGATGGTCGGTGTTTGGCATGTGGAAAGGAAAGAGAGACGATGTATCATGTTCTATTCGGTTGTGATTATGCTCGGGCGATATGGAGAGCATCACCATTTAGCGATTGTCGGCCCCACCAGGCATCATGCTTCAGGGAGTACTTTGCCATGCTTTTGGAACGATATACTGCTGATGAGGTTTCCACTATTTCGCAGCTCTTTTGGTGTTGGAATAGTGTCCTAAACCCAATCGGGTTGAACCGGATCCGACCGGGTCGGATCATTTCTACTATTTCTTTATGTTTGTACATACATTAAATGGCTTCTCTGTTGTCATATATATGTTCTTTTAAAGAACCAATTGTGAATTGTTATATGATAACGTCCTTAGTATTAAACTGTGATAGAGAAACCATGATAGGCGATTATGGTTGATGAGATCTCTAATCACTTTAATAAGTTTGATACTTAAATGTCTCTAGGCTGATGTACTATTAAACAGGACATTGATAGTACAAATAGACTAGCACGTATTAGATGTCTTCTATCTTTAAAGGCAGGGATAGATCTCGTCTATCGAAGTGTAGAGACACTTGGACTGTACGTGGACGTGTATTAGAGAATGCGTACGTTAGGGACGACCCACTTACACGGATAAGTGTCACACTATGTGGCGGTTGTGTAATTATCCTTTGGACCGGAGTCTTCATGGCATCACGGTGTGGATTGTCATGCTTTGACACTATTGAGGTTTCCTTAGCCACGGGGCGATCATGCGGTAGTGATTGGGTATGATACCGAAGCATGCAGAGTATACATGATTGGTCGTCCAGGAATCGCGTATCCTATGTTTGGGATCGAATATCCGAAATGGCCTTCTTATAAGGAATGTCTTACTCTCGTGAATCTTTGCAAAGTGGGGGTAAATGAGTTACTTCGAGAGAGCATGATATCCAGATTATAAGATACGGTCGTTGATGTTTTGACACTCGACTAACGACCGTATGGATATTATTACAGCGATAGGATTGTAAGTCACACGGTAACTGTTTCACATGAAAGGTAGTAGTCATTGCATTTGACTCTTCCGATGATTGGGGGTCACGGTGTGTTGCTAGACGCTATCCCGTGATCGTTAGGCATAAAGGGCATTTTCGTAATTTGTACTTTGTGTCTGCGGCCAACATATTCGGAAGCCTATCGGGTCACACACATATGAACATCTAGCCGGATTAAAATGTGGTTATAGATGATAACCAAATAAGAAAAGTTTATCTCGAGACTATAAAGGTTATAGTGGTAAATTAATATGGTGTTATTTCTTTATTATGAATAAATTAAATACAAGATATTAATAGTATTATATTAATTAAAGAATATTTCGGAAGCCAATTTGTTGGTCAAAGGGGCGCCACATTTAATGTGTATAAGATACACTTGGATTATGCAATTTAATTAATGATATTACCTATTATTAATATTAGATATTAATAAGATAAAATAATATATATATATATATATATATATATATATATATATATATATATATATATATATATATATATATATATATATATATATATTATGAATGCATGCGTGTGTGTGTGCATTAAATGCAAATTGGATTTGCATGCATGCGCACCATAGTGTTCATATTTGATATATATTAATAGATTTATGTGTGTTATATATATGTGATATATACACACATGTAAATTGATTTATGGTAATATAATAAAAGGTAAATATTGACAATATCTTGGAAATATTCAATATAAGATATTGACAATATCCTAGATTTATTTGATATAAGATATTATAATAAATGAGATAAATCAATCAATTATATTTTCCTTATTTTATTGGAAAAAGGTTTTCTTCTTCTCCACAACTGTTTGGGGCGCCACTTCTACTATAAATAAGAGGTGGGTGTCAAGCTCTTTTGTACATCACAATTGCAAGAGCTCATAGTTCTTGTGTAAAATAGAGAGCATCATATAGAGAGTTGGAGAGAGGGGAAAAAGGCCGGTCTAGCAACCGGAGTTTTCCAATAGCAATCCATGATGGGATTCCGGCGGGCTGTTCGTGTGGACTAGCGGTAGAGCCCGAACACTTGGGCGGCTCTATGCAGAACTACTCTCCTTAGACGGTCAAAGCGTCGATCTTTTAGATCAACCAAGGTAACCACCGTCTACTACTTGTTTGTTTATTGCTTAAACGAAGTCGATCTTGGGTCGATAGGAAATAAAATTTTGAATTCCGCTGCGTTCCCGCGTAGATTTCCTAACATTTGGAACATGTGTAAGGCTAGGTGTAGTGTTGTGTATGACGATGTCCCTATCTACGTCTCGCGTGCAGTCTCTTCATCAGTAGCGGGGCGTTGGAGTATCGCCGGGCGTTGGCTGTCTTAGCATCGACAGGCGTTGGGTCTTCTTATCCCGAGACTTGGAGCCCCCCTCCTGAAGCCTTTTGGAAGTGTAATGCGGATGCTTCGGTTGCGTGTGAAGGTTCGGGGGTCGGCCTGATCTTTCGAGACAGCGTGGGAACTATTGTGGCCGCCTTTTCCTTTCATTTTGACCTGGGAGACGGGCCGCAACTTCTGGAAATGCGGGCGATCTTATTGGCTATGGAGGAAGCTGCGCAATTGGGTCTCACCTCGGTTATCTTTGAGAGCGATTGTCTTTCTTGTGTTCAGGCTCTTTCCCGCCCTTTGGAGGACTTTTCGGTTTTGGGTTGTCTAGTGACAGACTGTTTAGCTTTATTGTCCTCTTTTCACTCCTGTCAGTTCTCTTTTGTCAAGCGCGCAGGTAATGTGCATGCGCACCTTCTAGCTAGGTATGGTGTGGCTTTGCTTGGTCGAGTGGTTTGGGGTACTACCCCGCCGAACGATGTAATCTCTGCTTCGTTGGCAGATTTGCCTTAATAAAATTGTTTGGTTTTTTTCAAAAAAAAAAGTTCATAATGATGCAATTATGACTTAATGAAATAAATGGTATATGTTTCTTATATGTTTTATTTATTAAAAACCTAATACATATATATATATATATATATATATATATATATATATATATATATATATATATATAATTATTAATATTTTTGGAATTTCATGTATACAAAATAGTAGCATTAATTTATATTATATATGCTTTTAATATGTGTTGTTGATGTGTCGTGTATTTAAAATTTGAAATTTAGGTGTGTCATCGTATCACGATATATCCGTGTTTGTATCGGTGTTTTATAAGTTTTGATACATACTAAAAATGAAAATAAAAGGAAAATGGATCCGGTGCTTTAATGTTAACGACACAAAAAAAAAAGCATCTGACATGTATGGTAAGTGACGTAACCACACTACAATTATAATTATATTTAAAAAATACTATATCTTATTTAACTTATCATAATTTACAAAATAATTGTTTCACTATTTATTGTGTCGAGTTTTTAAAATTCAAAAATAAGTATGTCATCATATTGATGTGGTGTCATTCAATATGTGTATAATTTTATTTATTTTTTGATGCAAAAGAAAGAAAAAGACAAAAAAAAATTGAGTTCCAGGATTTCTTACAAAAACACAAAAAAAAAAATTAAAATATATATATATATATATATATATATATATATATATATATATATATATATATATATATATATTATATATTTAACGACGTTTTGGTCGTCGCTAAAGTCTGTCCTTTTGTTTTTTTTTTTTGGGGGGGGGGGGGGGGGGGGGGGGGGGAAGTAAAACGACGTCGTTTTGATCGCAGGAGTTGTTTTTTTTTGTTTTTAAGGTAAAACGAAGTCGTATGATTTGGTACGGTGTTATCGCATCAACGTGTTTATCAGTAGGGTTTTTATTTGAAGCATTCAATTCTCTGATTCGAATTTCGGAAATTTTAATTGTGTTATTATGTAGGTTCTATTGGTTCACTGAAACTCTGGTTTGACTTTTTATGCACGAAGGTGCATTTCGATCTTCAGAATTTTTTGGTTAAGTAAAACGAAATCGTATGATTTGGTACGGTGCCACAAAAACTACTAGAAAATAAAATATTGTAAAAATTAGACAAGGAATGAGAATGTTCATTGGATCTATGATACATAAAAGATACATAAAAATAAAAAACGAGATCCAACTCTCATTTATCTTACTTATCCTTCGGTTAATTTACTTCGATAAAAGATAAGAAAATAAAAATCTTCCGAACCTTTTCTTAAATCATATATGTTAGTCATACCATGGAGCATGCTATTAAATTTGCATATCCTTGGACGACCAAAATTTTGTCCTTTTGTGTTTTTCATATATGTTAGTATCTTACATATAGCTATTCTTTTTATTTTTTTTTTTTTTTTTTTTTTTTTCTGATTGTGATTGAGATACGACGTCGTTTCTTTGCAATGTTATATTTCAGAAAGGGCTACCGACGGGATTCATTCCCCTCCGCTTTACACGTATCCCACCACCGTCCATTGTCACCAATCGTCTTCCGCCATTACACCACCGCCTCAGATTATTGCAGCTTAAAAGCATCACACCCATTAACAATGGCTTCCGATTTCACTGTTGTCATATTCGCGGTTTGTTTGCATCAGAGAACGGTGGTTTGTTTGCATCACCGAGATCAGAAAACCCTCATTTCTTTCATCCATTTTCAACTTTGAAGGTTAGTGTCCTTATTTTATTTTCATGTGTATTTTTGTTTGTAACCTGTGTCTGATTTATTGTTCTGGGCACAAGGCACCCGAGAAAAAGGTCTGATTCTTCTTTTTATGTTTGCATGCTGTGATTGTTGATTAGGATTCTGGATTGGTGAGTTGGATTGCTTCAGGTCGGTGCTTTGGGCGATCATATCCAGGCCTGCAAATTCCAGTTCCGGTGTGCTCTTCTTCGCGCCTCTTTACTTTTTGTGCTGTTTGTTTTAATTTCTCTTATTTGGTACCTCAGAATAATACTATGCATTTCTCTGAAAGATAAAGTTATCTTTTTTGTAGTACTACCTTTTATCCCATCAATAATGATACATGCATTTATCCACTTGAATTGAAAGTTTATCAGCTATTTGGTCGCATTCTTTTTTGTAATTATTTAGCAGATTAGTTGTACAAACAAATTGATAGACTTGATATTTTAATTTTTTTTTTCTTGGGTGTTGCACTGTTGCATAAAGAAATTTTAAGGTTGGTGAAGGTTGAGGAGATGGGGAGTGAACTTGAGCCTAAATCTTCAGTTGATGGAGCAGAAATTTTCAAAGATGCGAATTCGGATTCCGCTTGCTCCGGAAACTATGAGTATTTCTCCTTTCTTCTTGTCAATTTCTATCTTGTTATTATCATTATTATTATCTAACAACACCAGAAAGTTTTTGAATCAACGTAGTTTCAGTAATATGGATCTACAAAAAACTCTGCTCCATATCATTTTCTTTTCACAATGCATCTATTAAAGTAGTGTTGCCTATTTTGGCATGATTTGCAGGTGATATGTTCCAACTGCGGTGCAGAACAAGATGTAAGTAAAAGCAATTTTTTCGGTTGACAATTTATGATTAGTAGTGTTAAATAACTGATTACTTTTGGTTTCTATACTTGTAGGTTCAACAGAACTGCCAAAATTATGGGGTTTGTATGGGCAAGTATTTCTGCCAAAAGTGCTTTAATGAATCCTTTTGGTGAACATTAAACATTAAACATTAAAGCATTCAGTATAAAGGAAGAATTGCTAATAAGATACCATTGTGATGAATGTGGAATATGCAGGTACCATTTTTTTGAGTCCTTGTCTTACAGAACAATTCGTTTTCTTTTTCATGTTATTGTTTGTGAGAAATAGTAGAATCTTGTCATCGTTGCAAATCATGTTGTTCCTGGCTGCCTTTGTTGTGAACATGATTGATCATTTATTTTATTACTTTATATAAACTGATGCAGGTAATCGCTGAGTACTTATATTTTGAAGAGGTGGGGTGATAAAAGAGATGTTTACGTTGTGGTGTGTTTTGGAGGTTTGGTTAATGGGTTATTGTTTTCCCATATGAGTATTTTAGCTATGGGTTATTGATCGTTTTCCAGAGCAGTTGGCATCAACTTTTACTGGATTTTTTTACTTACAGGTTAATATCATCTTCTTGGCTTGTAAGATGTTTGTGTGATTTGTTAGATTATGTTTTAGTTCGCCATTTATTTGTTTGTGGTTGCTAACAAACAAATGATTACTTTTTTGCTTTTCCTAATAACGTTTCTTCTTGTGGTTTTACAGAAATGGTGCACAAAAGCTATTAGGCATCCTTTTAAATGAAAAGGTACCATGTTTTATATTGGAATATATTTCAGTTCCCCTCTCATTAGCCTCTCATGTCACAGTTTCAAGGAACTTGTTGCCAGTCGGCCTCTTTCGAGTTGCGGATCGATGAGGAAGCTGCTGCCGCAGCTCTTGCCCATTCTGGACCAAATGATCAAACTACGGAGGGAGAAACCCATCCACATTCTGTTAAACAATCTAAACCTCTAAGTGCAAGCTTAAAAGATGCCGAGGAATTGGAGAAATATATCGCTGTTAGAGAAGAGATGTTTAAGAAAGCAAAAGAGTTCGATTCTAGGATCATTGGTTTTGAAACAGCTATACGAAGGCCATACTTTCACGTCCGCCCTAAAAATGCTGCGGAACTTGAAAATTGGCACAATTATCTTGATTTTATCGAAGGAGTAAGAGACTTGAATAAGGTATTTCAGCTATTTTCATTTGAATTTGTGTTTTTCTTTGGTTTCTAGCTTTAGTTGCCCTTGTTAAGCACTAACATACAGTTAAAAAAATCTGCCGCAATTGTGTGTTGGATACAGGTTTTAATAATGAAGATTGAGGTTATTCTAGATGAATTTTTGTTCTTGCAGATCTTATACTTCACATCAATTTAGAATCATAGCGTTTAGCTATTTCTGGCTTCTGACACGAGCTCCAGACCAATGAAGAAACTAAAGTTGAAATCCCCATAATGGTTGTTGACTAGGTGTATATGTTTGCACGTGAAGTCTGCTTAAGAATGTAGCTTTTGCTGTGTCTATAAACTATGCAGCCTAAAACACAATTTGACATGTTTTGTAACTGTTTTGATATAAGCTTAGTACATCAGTTTTAACAATGTAAATGCGTTTATCCATGTCTAACCAAAGCCTTTGCAATTACATATATAATTTATGCACGCGAGATTTATCAAACTCGAGCGCAAAAACGCGCATATCACGCGTTGCTCTCACTAGTATATATATATATATATATATATATATATATATATATATATATATATATACACATGTGGCTGTTGTTGGTACCGGATGGAGTACCATTAAGTTGGTACCGTAGGGATCCATTCCCCGTGTTTTAGGCTGATAACATGTTAATTATTGGTACCTAGTACCCACCAGCGGGCCACATACAAAATTGATTCAATTTTTTGTCCACCTAAGTTTAAAATCAAATTCAAGAATATTTTAAGTTTTCGAGTCTTTAAAACATTACTCGATTAAATTTGACTCGTTTACACCATACTTCCGGATATATAGATAAAGTTATAGGGAATGAGTATGAATTGTTTACCTTTTTTCCTTTTCTTATTCTCTTGAATTTTAATGACCTCCTATGATGCACATATACTTTATCTTGCAAGCGTTTTTCGTATCCAATACATATCAAATACTGATACTCGACGGATACTTTACTGGATACGTATTTACGGTGAATTGTAATTTTCAAAGGTTGGATACTTTACGGGAGACACGTATCTTGACTACAAATACGGGTATCCGAAGAACGCGATACTTAAAATGTGAGTTTGAACCTTAATATGTGTACATGCATACGCACGCACATATATATACACACGTATGTGTGTATATATATATCATTTTATTTTTATTATTTAATGTTTAGTCCTTAAATTTTTATTATTTAAAAATACGCCCCCTATCTATATCCTATATTTCGTAAAATCTCATATCTACGTATCCGTATTCATATATTCCTTATCCACGTATCCGTATCTGTACCCGTACATCCTAAATAACCTAACACATTTTTTTTCTTCGTGTTATGTCGGCTACGTATGTCCACATCAAGATTTTTTTGGGAATATTATATGTTCATAAAACTATTTAGGGGTGTGAATTGATAGCACGTTGATAGATATACATCACGCACGTCACCATTTTATATTGTCTATATATATTGTAATTTTCCCCACCATATTTATAATAATATAATAATAATAATAATCAGTGAGCTGTGTATGAATTCTTTTCGCCGTCATGTTTATAATAATATACTATTAGTGGTAACTTTAAGGAATAATCATAATTAGAAATCTTGTTGTTACATCATTAACTGCTTCTGTAACACGGCATTACATTTATTTATTTTATCATCATTAAGCTCTACAAGTTTTGTTTTCCATTTCTAAATTGTACCATTTCCTTTTATATACTTTCATTATGGATGAGCAAAATAACCAGTAAACCAATCCAAACCGTAAACCGATCCAAACCAATCCGAATTAATCAAACCAATAAAAAAAATTGGTTTGGTTTGGAAACCAAACCAAACTGCGTTGGATTGGTTTCGGATATTTTTTTACACCCAATCCAAACCAAACCAAACCAAAATTTTAATACATTAATTATATATATATATATATATATATATATATATATTATACTCATTATATATTATACTCATTTGTCTTATACCTATTTTCGGTAGGAAAATTTATATCCGTTGGTAAAATCAATCGTAGTCTTTTAAAGTCATTGTGTGGGGGAATGTGAATATGAATGACATTATAATGCCATGTAGGACGATTTTGATCTTTTGATGATAAGTGACATGATGAGAAAACTTTTGCGCTATCGTGATTGGCCTTATTGTTTTTATTTCTCTATGCTATATTCAAATTGCAATTTTTGCTTTAAATGTTGGCTGTTGCTTGGAAACACAAAATGGTACATTCATTTTGATCATTCTCCTACTCGGTATGCAAGTTGGACTTGTCCTATTTTGCTCATTGAAAAAATGAACATTGATCTAATTCTATTTCATTATTTTTTTCATGGAGCCATGGAGGTTGTAGGTTTTGTTGGCTGTTGTTGGAGTTGGATTGGATGCTTGTTTTTGATGTGGTTTGCTATGTTGTTTTGGTTGGAAGACGCGCATGGTGTTTTGATCATTTTGTTGTGTCAACATTCAAAGATTTTCTTCTTTTGATGTAAATATGTAAATCGGTAAATGCGTACGTAAGTATGCAAACTATGGAGGATTGATGATTTTACCTAAATTATATTGTAATGTATGTAGCTACTTAGAGTTTATGTAAAAAATGATGGTTTTGTCAATTTTTTTTTTTTAAGATTAGGCTTGTTAAACCAAAACCAATCCAATCCAAACCGAAACCAATTCGAACCAAACCATTGGGGTTGACTTCGTTTTGGTTTGGTTTGGGGAACGAATTATGGCGCCTCAAACCAACCCGAGTCTTTCAAAACCAAACCAAACCCCCCAAACCAATCCAAGCTCACCCCTAACTTTCATTATATCAATTTCTTCCCTTTTTATTTCATTTATCGTTTTAGTGCAACAATAACATTAAGAAAACCATCTCAAGAATAGGATATGTGTTATTAAATACATCTCGATTAATTTTTTTTTGTTTTTATGTTATCTTATAATATAGACAACCAACCCATACATCTTGATTCTTAAGGTTGATATATAATTACGGTTCTATACATCCAATTGGAATATGACTCCATATATTAGAGTATAACACCATCGATCCTGACATAAAGTCTCGTCATTTAGGTTTAGCAGCGTTACTTGACTTATAATGAATTTCGTACTATTACATTAATCGATATAACTTGGACTAAAGTATATAACCACGAATTCAATAACTATTTAAGTATATCATCTTATTTATGATTAATTTCAAGTTACTAAATTCTCAATCTTATATTGTCCTCACTGGTTAGATTATTATTCTAAAGGTGGCACGAATCATCACCGCCTTCAAGGTATGACACTAAGTTTTCAACTAATATAGTTCGTCCCATAATTCGAGTCTAGCAGCATTACTTGGGTTAAAATAATCACTATTACAAAGTTCATTATATTTCAACATTACACATATGATTGAGTATTGCAAGTGTCATAACTACTCAAACACAACGTATATTTACATCACTGATCATATTATACCAAATCATGGTAAAAGAGTCTTACATTATGATCAATTACGTAAATAGATATCATATCATTCGTTGTGTCTGAACGATTGTAACAATAACATTACGCGGTATAATTTCTTAATAAACATAGAGCAACGGCATAAATACGTTGGACGAAAGGGATCCCACACCTCCGTGTTCATCTAGAAAAAACTTGACTTTTTGTAACTAGAAGATCAAATCAACCACAATAATGAATTTATTTATTTTCCCTTTTCGAATAAAATCATTAACAAAAGCAACTAATTCAATGAAAACAAAGCCACAACAATAACAAAATATTCATCATTTCCAACATCTTCCCCTTCCTCTATCTCTTTCCTCTGCAAAATCATCTAAAAACCATGCTTGATCATCTACCAAATGATCCAATTCACCACTTTAATCAACAATTCAGCAGCAAAAACGATGGCTACGAGTCATGGGTTCCTCCTAATTTTGCTTCAAAACCAAGAAAACCAGCTGAAAGATACGATCTTTATGATGCAAACCGGAATAATAACCACGGAATTCAACTCCGGCAAGTAGATTCCGGCGAAACAGAGCCCGGAGTTCATTCACCACCGTTATGGAACAATATTCCTCCGGGAAGTCCAGGTTCTAGATTACAAGCAATAGTTAAAGGCCAAAAAGAGCTTATGGATATGGTAAAAAAGATGCCTGAATCATACTACGAGCTTACTTTAAAAGATCTTGTGGAGGAGCAGACAAAATTGGGAAATTCACAAGAAGAATGTTTGCTTAAGGGAAAAGAAGATGATGAAGAAAATGAAGATGTTGATCAATTAGCCCATGGAAAGATGGATTCAAGAAAGCTAACAGCAAACAAGAAAATTGATGGGAGTTTAAAAGATGGTAACAGTAGTAGCAGGAGGATTAATGGTGGAGGAATAGAGAATGAAGGGTTGTTTTTAAAGATGGTGTTTCCATTTGGGATGAAGAAATCAAAATCAAAAAAGAAGAAAAAATTAATGAAATCTTCTGGTTCTGCAAAGATTAGTCCAAAAACAGAAGGATGTGATAACGATTGGTTGAAGAAGATATTTTCCAGTGGAAGTGATCGTAGCAGATCATCAAGCAGCCATAGTACAAGAAATGGAAGCACTGGCACTGGCAGCAGCAGCAGCATAAGGTATGTTTTTATTAATTTGAATGTAAATAAATTCAATTACCAGAGAAGTTAGGCTCACGGTATTGCCCAGGAAAATACCACTTAATCCTAAAATGATGTAGTGTAAAATGCCCTTGTATTAACAAAATTTGCCTTGGCAATACCACTGCCCGAGAAGTTATGGTGTGGTTTTACAAATATAGTATAGTGCATGAATATGATTTATCCTAACCCATAGTTACACAGCTATTGTTCTTGCCTACGAGCTATGAGGATCCTCTGTTTTGTGCCCTACCATGTTTTGATGTGTCTACGAGCTAGTAGGGCACAACTATTGTGCTTGCCTACGAGCTAGTAGGGCACAACACCGGGATCTCTACGAATTGAGATACTCTGTTGTGCCTCACCCCGTTCTGATGTGTTGGGAGTGAGGCACAACTGAGGATTTGTGCTCCCTACCTCAAACATGAATGTATAATAAAAATTAGTTAATATCGTCGTAATTACTCCAATTTTTTTGGTCAAGTTTGAGACTTACCACTCATCTTTTAATATGACAATTTTGTCACCTATGTTGTGTAATGTTTTGCAAAAATAAACCCTTTTCAAATTTCTGGTTAATTTGAAAGAAGATACGCGACTAAGTCTCACTCTCCCGCAAATCCAACTCGCTCTCAATCGAACACAACAATTTTTATTTATTTTTTTATATTTTTATAATCAACTGATGTCTTTTTAATTCCATTAAATCCCCCTCTCCTCTACTAAAAAAACTTAGATTTGTCGACTACACAATTTACTTTAACGTTTTTTTCAACAACCTTCATCTCTATTAGAAGATAGAGTTTTGTTTCTCACGATTTGGGAATGATAACGGATTGAGAATGAAAATGCAATTTGGGAAAATGAAATGGATAGCGAAAACGCGTTGTATAAAAATAACAAATAAAAAAAAATGTTTTCTTTTTGTCGGGAATGAGCTTAAAATATATAACAAATATTAACAAGGATGTGTTAAATGATGTGTCGTTAGATTTGTTGGAGAGCGAGATTCGGCCGCGTATTTTCCATTTAAGTTAACGTGAAATTTGAAAATTGATGATTTTTGCAAAACGTGGCACAACATAAATGACAAAATTGTCAAATCTAAAGATAAATGACTAGTCCTAAATTTGACCGAAAGATAAAGGTGATTTTTGCAAAACATGAGACAACATATATGACAAAATTGTCTAATCTCAAGATGAATGGTAAATCTCAAATTTAAAAGATAAGGGTGATTTGTACTATTTACTATAATAAAAATAGTTAGGTATTTAACTTTTAAAGAAACTCTACTTTTTGAGGGTAAGTTTGAGGGTATTTTACTCTTAAAGAAACTCTACGTAAAAATGTAAATGAAAACAAATTGTTAGGAGTATAAGTTTGAACACATGACCTCTTGTTTTATTATCATATGAATATAAACAAGGGGAAGGAGCTACAAGGACAAAAAAACACATAAATGGGTCTGCAAGGACATTCTTATTTTTCAGTTGTTATAAAGGACAAAAACAAAATATTTGGACAAAAATACCCCTTGTTACTTTTTACCCTTCTACAAATAAGTAATAAATAAAAAAACAAGTAGTAACGTACTATAAAATGTCGTAACATCCAATGAAAAAGTAGTAACGGTCTAAAAACAATTAGTAACAAATGTACCTTATTTGTTAAAAAATAAGTAGTAACGACCGTAAAATGTCGTAACGGAGTAACGTACCGTAACATTAAAATGTCGTAACATCCATAAACAAGTAGTAACGTACTAAAAAAAGGTAGTAACAACCCGTAAAATGTCGTAACGGTCAATAAACAAATAGTAACGATCCTTAAAATATAGTAACGGCCGGTAAACAAGTCGTAACGAATGTCCGTAAAAATGTTGTAACATCTCATAAACAAGTAGTAACATCCCATAAAAATATCGTAACATCAAATGAAAAGTACTAAAAGCCTAAAAAAAATTAGTAACGTAAACCGTAAAAATGTCGTAACATCCAATGAAAAAAGTAATAACGACCTTAAAACAAGTAGTAATGTACCGTAAAATGTAATAACAACCCTAAACTTTTTCAAAAAACAAAAAATAAAAAAAATTGCAGTCTGCTTCCCCGGCGTTCAAATCCGACCGTTAAGCTCCGGCGGCACAGCCGTCACCCCTCTTTCTCCTCCCCAACCCCATGCTTCTCCTCCCCAAATTGTTCAAACATTCAGATCTTCGATTCAATTAGCACAAAAATGGCAGCTTTCTTTCATCAAGCCTTCCATATCCGTTTTAAAGAAACGTGGTTGTTCAAATCGCATAGAATCAGCAGCACCGGCCATTCGAAATCGTAAACGATTTGGTTGCGATAAAAGCAGTGATTTCGAATTAATCCCTTCCAGAATGTCGGAGGATCCGTTGCAGGGAAATTTCGAATGAAATTGAATTACAAACGAATCAGGCTGAATATGGAAAGATCAAAGTTGATTCGATTACACAGCTTATGTGGTAGGAGTCAGAACTTGATTTTGCAATCAAGATTTAGAAGGCACCAGAGATGAATTTGGGCGGAGTTGCTGCTGTTGCTGTTGATGGACGGAGGAAGAAAGGAAAAAAAAAAGGAGGAAGTTTCCGTTGTTGTTGCTGTTGATGGACGGAGTTCCTGCTGTTGCTGTTGATGGGCGGAGATGAATTTGAAAGGCCGGTGTTGCTGCTGTTGCTGTGATGGACGGAGGAAGAAAGGAAAAAAAAAAGAGGAAATTCAGATTTATTTATAAAAATAAATAAAAAGGGTAGTGTGGTAAGTTTATATTGTTTTTGTCCTGATTAATTTCCAGTGTCCTTCAAGCCTGATTAATTACTAAATATGTCCTTCTTGCCAAAAACCTATATAAACAAATGAAGTTTTTTTTTTTTAAAAAAGAAGAAATAAAAAGTAATTGTTAATTACTTAATGCGTTTATGGTTAAAAAGAATAATTTAAACATAGAAATATGGAAAGAGAACAGTGAAATATAATTTTGGGTAAAAATGACATGCCTTTATTCCGTTGTGATTTAAATTCTTTCGTACTAAATTAAAAAACGAATATAATTTTTTATATGATTGTCGAAAGATGATAATTCTTTCATCACATTTTTCCTTTTTCCGTCATCTTTATTTAGACATCTCATTTGATATTTTTTTCAATGTTATTTTCGAAATTATTTTTGTAAAAAACACATAAACAATGGAATAGAGAAACATTAAATTTGAGGTCAGTTTCACTACAACAAACAGTGGATTTGGAGTTATGAACAGTTGATTTATACTTATCATTCAATTTATATTTATACGTAGTACTATCCGGATTCCTATAATTTTTTTATTTTTTATTTTTGTTCCTTTTAAACCTCGTTCCCTTACTTAATTATGTAAAAGGTGACATGCTTGGACAATGACACCCTTTTCTTTTCACAATGTTGAATTTATGGCCAATGTTTGAGCTGACAAGTAAACATTGACCTGAGGCTTAAGAAGGTTACATTGACCTAATTTACGGTGCAACTGTTAGTAAAAAAAAATTGCGTTAAATGTCATATATAATTTCCTTTCTCTCTTTCACCCCAAATTTATTATATAAGGGAGTAAAAATAAGAAGATATGATGAATACATACAATCTTTCTGTTAAATTATAAATTTTGTTTTTTCCAACTTATAATTTGTTTTTCGAATGTAGCTAGATATGCTACACCGGAAATAATGCAGATTCTGTATTTTTCAGATTTGAGTTGCGATTATGTTGATGTGTTTTTTTTTTTGGTTTTTTTTTTTACCTATTTAAATGATTTGAATATTGATTTTACATATATACCTTGTTTTACAGTATTTAATGTAAAGGGTTGATATAATTTTAGTCAATTTTTGTGAAAGAATTTGATTGTGCATACAGTATTAAATGTAAAAGTTGATTATTATTATTATAGTCAAAAAATTTGTAAGAATTTAATTGTGTTAAATACAATGCAGGACAAGGAAAGGCTTCTTCACTAGTTGCTTACCTTGCTTTCATTCTTCAACAAAAGGCAAATCTGCAGAATGATTTCAAATCCCATTTAATTTGTTGATTGGAATGGAGTCATCTGCGGTGTGAACCTTTTATTCGTATCATCGTGAATTCGTGATCTTATCGATATATCATACGTAACATACATCACATTGAATCGAGTTTCTCATCATTCGATTTTCTGAAGATTTAATTCGATGTGATGTACGGTACGTCGATCTGTCAACCACATGGTTCTCAAGTTGACAATGTTCAAGAAAAATACTGGGATGAAGAATGTAGTAGTGTAAATTGAAATGTATCTAACATTATTATAAACTCCAAAATTTGGAATCTCTTTGGGGAAAAGAAACTTAGTCTATTGTACACTAATGACCATTTATTAATAAATATAGCTCAAATTAATCAATAGTTTTCACTATCGTAAAATTATGTTTTGAAATTCGTATTTTCTATAGTTGTGCAACCAATACCAGACAATATTAGATTATAATTACCATGACTTAATACAACAAATGTACGTATGACACGTATTGAAATATTGTATGTTAGTGTTCTAATCAATGGCTATAGTGATTAAAAATGGTATATATATATCCACTTGAAATAAACAAATAGTGTATTCATTGTTATGAATATTCGACCAGGTAGAGCTGAAAACAAAATGCTGAGCTGGAAAATGTGCTAATAGCACAATCAAACAAAATAAAATTCTGCAAATAGTAAGTTGGATAAAACATTAATTTTAAGAGTATGGTTCTAACTCTGGCCGACACGTTATGGATGTAGGAAAAATAAAACTAGAAAACAACCAGTGAAAACACACGTTTTGACAAAATCAATAAATAATTAGGGCATTCTTATCAGATGCCCTAAATTTTATCTCTAAAATAATATAAAATAATACATATGATATCCTTATTTTACAACATCTTAATTCAAAAACCATCACAACAACATCCCTATCCTTATCCCTATAACATTTTAAATAATATTAAATAATATTCTACCACCCAACCCTATTTATACATATTAAATATTTATTATTTCACTCCAGCAGCATCACTATCCCTATCCCTATAATTTTTAATAATTAAATATGTTTAGGGCGTGAATAGTGCGTCCCCACAAATATGGATAGGAATATCCCTAAAAATAAATAGGGATATGGACTCACGCTAAGGTATTTTTGGGGTAAAGCTATTTTTTATCTTCAATTTAGGGATAGGGTACCATATAGGGCTTCTGCTACGAATGCCCATCTTTTTGTAAGATGTCCTTTTAAATGGTTTTCATATATATTAAAAAAGAAAAATGATAATATTACTTCTACAACTCTCTCTCTATATAGTCTCAAATGATAACTCACCAACAAAAGTGTAGAGTGCAATAGAGTAATCTCGCATTTGAAAAGTAGGTATTGGAGTTAGATATAATTGATCGATTTCTTTCACCAATAAAAAAAAAACGTGCATACAGTCTCATGCAAACTACATTACTCAGCCATCATGCTGACAGCCGGGGGTGGGGGGCACTTCTGCCACACATTTCTACGACTATTTTCTTTCTAAGTTGATAATATTGCTGAATTATCAAAAACAAGTTTGACGGTGTTTAGTAGTGGATATCTAGCTGAAATGTTTGATTATGATTTTGTCGGTGTCACACGGCGGCGATGATGAATGTATGTGGTCGAACTGGAAGCAAGAAATGAGGCGAGCTCCCTGACGACAAATTGATAGAGTATTTCTGCTTTGTGTATTCAATAATGTCCCAAATGAGTTACATCTTGCCGCTATTTATAGGCGCGGGCTGCTAATGACAGTAATTAAGCATGACAAAACATAATAAAGTATGACAAGACTTAGTTAATATGCACAATTGTCTGGTCGGCCTCAAAGATGGGCGAGCTTGACACTTAGTTATTTCTTGACTTTTTGTCTTGGAACTATCATGTTGGCAACCTGTTCGCCTAGTCGTGCGGGCTTGATCCGGGCTGGCGGTATGCGTGCTAGAGGGTGGACTGACCGGCCCCAAATGCTTCACATCGCGCTGTATGTGGCGGGCTGAAGGCTTGTGGATCGGTGCCCATGGCCTAGTCAGTGACCTGGATTGTAAAGGCTTTAGGCGGACTGGATTGTACCCGGCCTGGTCCGGTTTATGTCGGTGCAGACTTGTTAGGCCGATGACCATATCCGTTATTGGGCTTACGTATATGCCCAATCGTGGATCCGCAGGATCTTTTATGGGTTTGGCATATCATAAGTATTTCTTCAATTGGAGAGAAACCCCCTCGTTTACAAACTAGTAAAATACACGTGCATCAGCGCGACAACGCTCGTCTACCGGTGTTAATCTTTACCTATAAGTACGAGAGTGAAGCTCCAAGCTGGAATTGGTAGTGTAACGCCCCGCTCCCGGATACCAAGCCCTTATCCAGAAGAGAACGTTCGGCGCATATAACATTAAATAAATCCAATATTATACGCAGCCTCTACGTCGTCAAATCAAAATTAAAGCAACGGAAGCCCAAAAAGCTCGGGTAAACTCATAAATGTCTCTAAGAATAGAATACAAACCGACTAGGGGTAGAAAGGAAAAGCTTACAACAACGATATAAAGCTTACAACGTACGATGTTCCAAAAGAAGATACAACACTTGTCTTACAAACTCGAAATAAAAGTACAACATAATCTAGAACATCATTTAATAAGAAGGTAAAAAGAAAGTATCATCATGACATCAACGTCATCAAATCATCATCGAACTCCTCAACGAGCTCAAGGCTAACCTGTTCGTCTTCTCACCCCAAAAGCATACAAAACAACATATGCAATTGAGGTAAGTACAATGTACTTAGCAAGAGGAAGAAGTTAATGTATAATTAAGTCTTACAACGAAAGGTTCATATTACTATTATTAAGTAATCTTTGTGTGACCGACACAACTCTAGGGTTTACTTCATGCTCATCAACATGTCATGACTAACTGTTTCTAGCTTAACTTATCTTTGTTACATCGGCACTCAAGGGCACAACGCATGGTGTTACCCGGCCACCACGAGGTTTCGTTTGCAACCTATCAGTGGATCACACCGATAGCCACGGGTTAAGACCCGATAGTGTACACGTTCGGCGAAGTCCCTCTACCATTTAGCCGTTTATAGGCCAGCAGAGTTATTCACTTTATCTGACCGCCCACATATCACTATATAGCTAAGTGCCTTACCAAAAATATTACGATGTTTAGTCTTTTAACTACACACATACGTTTATTATTAATTGTTAACTAGCCACCTAAGTATTTTCAAGTAAGCTCCCTCACCTCTACTACTCTCTTTCTTAGACCACTAGACACGGACAAGGCCTAGCACTTACACAGACATTGATGAATACTAATTCATCAAAGCACAAACCAATCATACTCTTCCGACGGTCCCGAACTTCAACTCCCTTGAAGAGTACATTCGGTGCCGGAACTAAACACATCCGAAGCTTAATCAGGGCTTGTTCAAGTTCATTTAATGTTATTAGATCAAAAAACAATATTTAAAACTAGACTCATAGCTTAAAACACTAGAAACAACATTTCTGGGCCATAAGCTACGGCCTGTAAATCATAGGCCACGGCCTACGACACATGCAGAATATTCTGAACTCTCAGCATTTGATAGGCCACGACCTAAAATTCATAGGCCACAGCCTACGACACCTGGGAGCATTTTCTACACTTTTCGATTCTACACCATCTCTAACCCTTTTCCAATCAATTTAACAACAAAATACACAGCAAAACAGCAGCACAATAGTACTATATCATACCATAGCACTACACACTTTAACTACAACATTTAAGCACAATTTTTAGCACCAAAACATGCCAAAACTCAACCATAGCATCATGAAACCTTAATTAAGCATTAGGAAGAGCATCTTACCTTATTAGCAAGCAAAACCAAAGCCAAACCTTTAAGAAAATCTGCAGCACTCTTAGAACTCCAACTCAAACCTAATTGATCAACAATTAAACCTTAAATAATTGTGATCAAAGGTTCTTAAACATTCTAAACTACGAATTGATCAACTAGAACACCAAAACAAGATCTAATCTTCAAGATTCTAGATTTAGAGCCAAAACCATACCTTTACGAAACTCTGAAACCTTGCTACCAAAACGACGATCTCTTCACCACGATTCCGATTATCTACTCGAAACTGAAAACCGACGAACGACTAGAAAGATCCTTGGGAAATTCTACTTTTTCCTTTGCTTCAGTTTTCTTTTCTCTAGAGCGTTTAAAGCTTTTAGTTTTTTATTGCTAAAAAAACTTCCAACGTTAAATGAGAAGTTTTATTCTAAAATAAAACTTCTCATTAACTTCTTTTTTTTAATTTCTTTTTTTTTTAAATTTTCTTATTTTAAATAACACTTAAATCCCTTAATTAAATAAAACAAAAATCTGAATTTCGTTAAATGACTCTTTTACCATTTTCTGAAAAGTCAGGATGTTACAGGAAGACTGCCTCTATCTATATAGATTCAATTCACATCCTATCGGGTTGGGGCTCGACACACACACATGTATATATATAGAGAGAGGGGGAGGGAGGGAGGGAGGGAGGGGGGGAGGGGGTATAACACAAGTCAATGTTTTTTTTTTTTTTTTTTTTTTTGGAAACGTAAATTACTAACACATACTTTGTCCATAATGGGACTCGAACCCTGATCTCTATGCCGAGTTATAGTATAGCTTGCAACTAGACCGATTGTTGGTAATTTAAGTGTTACCATGTACATTTATTGTAATCGGGGTTTGGTACAAAGATGGGTGAACTCGGAATGCTATAAATGAGTTTGGAGATACGGAGTGTATGCTCATATAAGTATTTAACGATTTTACGGATTTAAATGATCAAGTATAGTTCGGGAAAATCGCTTAAATGACTGAAAATCCAATTAAAGGACCAAAATCTGTGTTTGGGAAAAACAGGTGACAGGCGGCCGCCTGTCACCACAGGCGCCCGCCTGTGGGGTTTTTCTGTGTATAAATTTGAACAGAGAGTTTGGTCGGTTTTTTTGGCTTTCACAGGCCGGCCACAGGCGCCCGCCTGTGGCCCGAAATTCTGAAGTGATGTGTTTTTTTCACTCTTTTCAACTGTTTTTTGTTGTATAAATATGGCTTACAAGGGAACAACAATGTCAATTAACACGCAGAAAACTCAGAAAACGCTGAAAATTTGATAACTTGATATGAACGTAGAATCGTGAAAACACTTTCCTACAAAAGTTATTTGCCCCTTACAGAATGCCTAGGGTGTCACAAATACTTTTGTGAGATAAGACTACGTTTTCCCTTCATATTTAGGCACCAAAATATGAAGAATGCTCTTGGAGATAGTATATAAGTGTTTTAACTCTCAAAGATGAATGTGCTATCTTTCTTGTAATTTTTCTCAGTTTAAAGCACTTAAAAAGATCATTTATATTGGTGGAAAAACGACCTATTTTATGTATGCAACCTTTGGAAACAAGGTGCATACAAAAAACAGTTGAAAAGAGTGAAAAAACACATCACTTCAGAATTTCGGGCCACGGGCGGGCGCACATGTGGCCGGCTGTGAAAGCCAAAAACCGACCAAACTCTCTGTTCAAATTTATACACGAGAAAAACCCCACGGGCGGGCGCACAGTGGTGACGAGCGGCGGCGCCTGTCACCCGTATTTCCCAAACACAGATTTTGGTCCTTTAAGTGGATTTTCGATCATTTAAGCGATTTTCCCGAACTATACTTGATCATTTAAATCCGTAAACTCGTAAATACTTATATGAGCATACACTCCGTATCTCCAAACTCATTTATAGCATTCCGAGTTCACCCATCTTTGTACCAAACCCCGATTACAATAAATGTACATGGTAACACTTAAATTACCAACAATCCTCCCCCATTTAACTGTAATCCTTGGTTTAGTTGAAAAACAGTCAAAACACAACAACTCATGCATCAATGATAATGTCACGAAGATTGAATTATCACCTAGTAATGTTACACATTTCAAATATTCGAGTATCGGGGTGTGTCTAAGCATTGAACCCCTTTACACGTTTTGAATACATGAAGATAACATACACGTGAGTTAATGTAACTCCAAAAGCTTATTCTTGACACTAATTGTTCGGGCCTTGTGTCCATATCCATTCATGAGCATATAGAAAGCCAACCCTAGAACTTTCTTGAAGCGGCCAAACTTCATACTCATATATGTGAATCTTTCTAATCATGTACACGAAACACTTTTCCAAAAGATATCACCTACACAACGGGTAATGCACATACTTTCGGGACTTTTCCATGTGCCAAATCTTCGAGAATGGGCCTTCCACATTGAATTCGCCTATGGCGTTGTACCGTAAGGGAATTGGGTATCCCACCCCAAAGATTTAATGGGTTTTACACATCCCGATAACAAACTTTTTACCAAGTTTCAAGTCAATCTATATTTGGTCAAACAAGATTGACTAAATCATGAGTACTCTTTGAACAACCACCATCATCCTTTGAGTTATAAACTCACAATCCAAACACATTGGATAACTAGGATGAACTTGGTTATTAATTGCAAGGGAATTCCGAACTTCTAAGTCATCAACAAAGAAATCCAACTCCATAGTCCAACCGAAATTTATGCACTTAGAAGCTCATAAATGATACTTCATCCTAGCACAAATTACTAGTTAACCGAGGATTCTTCTAAACCGAAGGAATCTCATTTTACTATAGAGTTTAAACCTCCCCCATGTCTGTAGTTTAAAGCCTTGATGACAATACCGTCCAATTATGAACAACATGATTTGGTTAATACCAAAATCAACAATGTAAACTACTACATCACCTTATATTCCAAGGCAAATCCAATCTTTTGTAGATCGAGCATGTTTCACTTTTAGTATCATGAATAGATACTAAACCAAAGCAAAACACCAAACATGTATTCAACATACATCAAAGGACAAAGTCACTTCCTTAGACATCAAACATATATAAGACATATAAAGTATAAAACATATGTAAGATTTGAATAGTTACGAACAAGGTATTACAAACAACTTTAAATTAAACTAATCTTCAAGCTAAGATGTCTATCAAGTTTAATTAGCACCTTGAACCAAAATAGCATATACACTCCTATAGCATAGCAACATCTTATATGCATATAAGTATCACTTAAGCATACCAATAAACATACATGTAAAATTATTTCAAATCATACAAACCATGTACAACTAATGTTTAAACTATATACTTCCAAGAACCAAAGGATATACTTAAATCTCTTAACAATGACAACCTTGACTCCTTTTCATGAATGTCACGGATCAACAATCCACCGGTTCAAAACTTCAAAAACGAGTTGATCCTTACACTCACAATTTTCCAAACCGGAGTCAAAACTCAAAACAACATTTTATTAGTTGTTTCACCAAGACTTAGTTTACTTGTCATTATTCTATCCTTTGTTTGATCTTACATACTAGGCATTCAACCTAGTAAAACAAGTTTTCCGAAATCTAAATTTCTTTAGATTTGCAAACTCTTCATTACAAGTGTTCTATCAAAGATAGACATTTAAAAACATTATCTCTTCAACATGATTTCCATCTATTTGTACCATTAGAAAACATCTAACTACAATAGACATCAAGCTTTCCAAGAGATAACACTTGATTCATCCCAACATTAGTTATACACAAACACTTAAAATTTCTAAACATTAACATGATTTTATCACCAAGATCAATGAACATTAAACATTAAACACGCAGCAAGTTTCATCATTGATTCAATCATGTCTAGAAAAATCAAGCCAAACAACATATATGAATAATCAAATAACATCCAAGAACAAAACTAGACACTACAATCAAATTTTATATTGATTGTAGTTACTGTTCTTGGACACCACAAACTTTCATGAAATAATGTAAATAAACATACATACCATTCATCCGTAGTCATAGCAACATCACAGCAATTTTTACAAAGTCATTCCAATGAACTTTTACTTACCAAAAGATTATAATCGACTTTGCATCAATAAAAAAAACCGCAGCAACTTCTCAGAATTTCTGACAACTGTCAACATCGAACCAGACCGCAAACTTTATATCACTGCGATCCTCGTCTCGCCACGATTCTAACGGTATCTCCGGATTTTCAAACCGATTCCTGAATCAAGAGTTATGCCCAAAATACTAGGACACAACCTTTGATCAAGTCTGCCATCTTCTAAAGTTCACTCCCTCGAACTCTTCCTTTCGAAACCGACATTGTAAACTAAATAACTTTTGTAGATTGTTGTATAAATATGGCTTACAAGGGAACAACAATGTCAATCAACACGCAGAAAACTCAGAAAACGCTGAAAAATTTGATAACTTGATATGAACGTAGAATCGTGAAAACACTTTCCTACAAAAGTTATTTGCCCCTTACGAATGCCTAGGGTGTCACAAATACTTTTGTGAGATAAGACTACGTTTTCCTTCATATTTAGGCACCAAAAATATGAAGAATGCTCTTGGAGATAGTATATAAGTGTTTTAACTCTCAAAGATGAATGTGCTATCTTTCTTGTAATTTTTCTCAGTTTAAAGCACTTAAAAAGATCATTTATATTGGTGGAAAAACGACCTATTTTATGTATGCAACCTTTGGAAACAAGGTGCATACAAAAAACAGTTGAAAAGAGTGAAAAAACACATCACTTCAGAATTTCGGGCCACAGGCGGGCGCTGTGCCCCGGCTGTGAAAGCCAAAAACCGACCAAACTCTCTGTTCAAATTTATACACAGAAAAACCCCACGGGCGGGCGCACAGGTGACGAGCGGCCGCCCGTCACCCGTTTTTCCCAAACACGATTTTGGTCCTTTAAGTGGATTTTCAGTCATTTAAGCGATTTTCCCGAACTATACTTGATCATTTAAATCCGTAAACTCGTAAATACTTATATGAGCATACACTCCGTATCTCCAAACTCATTTATAGCATTCCGAGTTCACCCATCTTTGTACCAAACCCCGATTACAATAAATGTACATGGTAACACTTAAATTACCAACATTTTTTGTATGCACCTTGTTTCCAAAGGTTGCATACATAAAATAGGTCGTTTTTCCACCAATATAAATGATCATTTTAAGTGCTTTAAACAGAAGAGTTTTAAAGAAAGATAGCACATTCATCTTTGAGAGTTAAAAACACTTATATACTATCTCCAAGAGCATTCTTCATATTTTTGGTGCCTAAATATGAAGGGAAAACGTAGTCTTATCTCACAAAAGTATTTGTGACACCCTAGGCATTCTGTAAGGGGCAAATAACTTTTGTAGGAAAGTGTTTTCACGATTCTACGTTCATATCAAGTTATCAAATTTTCAGCGTTTTCTGAGTTTTCTGCGTGTTGATTGACATTGTTGTTCCCTTGTAAGCCATATACAACTACAACAATCTACAAAAGTTATTTAGTTTACAATGTCGGTTTCGAAAGGAAGAGTTCGAGGGAGTGAACTTTAGAAGATGGCAGACTTGATCAAAGGTTGTGTCCTAGTATTTTGGGTATAACTCTTGATTCAGGAATCGGTTTGAAAATCCGGAGATACCGTTAGAATCGTGGCGAGACGAGGATCGCAGTGATATCAAGTTTGCGGTCTGGTTCGATGTTGACAGTTGTCAGAAATTCTGAGAAGTTACTGCGGTTTTTTGATTGATGCAAAGTCGATTATAATCTTTTGGTAAGTAAAAGTTCATTGGAATGACTTTGTAAAAATTGCTGTGATGTTGCTATGACTACGGATGAATGGTATGTATGTTTATTTACATTATTTCATGAAAGTATGTGGTGTCCAAGAACAAGTAACTACAATCAATATAAAATTTGATTGTAGTGTCTAGTTTTGTTCTTGGATGTTATTTGATTATTCATATATGTTGTTTGGCTTGATTTTTCTAGACATGATTGAATCAATGATGAAACTTGCTGCGTGTTTAATGTTTAATGTTCATTGATCTTGGTGATAAAATCATGTTAATGTTTAGAAATTTTAAGTGTTTGTGTATAACTAATGTTGGGATGAATCAAGTGTTATCTCTTGGAAAGCTTGATGTCTATTGTAGTTAGATGTTTTCTAATGGTACAAATAGATGGAAATCATGTTGAAGAGATAATGTTTTTAAATGTCTATCTTTGATAGAACACTTGTAATGAAGAGTTTGCAAATCTAAAGAAATTTAGATTTCTGGAAAACTTGTTTTACTAGGTTGAATGCCTAGTATGTAAGATCAAACAAAGGATAGAATAATGACAAGAAACTAAGTCTTGGTGAAACAACTAATAAAATGTTGTTTTGAGTTTTGACTCCGGTTTGGAAAATTGTGAGTGTAAGGATCAACTCGTTTTTGAAGTTTTGAACCGGTGGATTGTTGATCCGTGACATTCATGAAAAGGAGTCAAGGTTGTCATTGTTAAGAGATTTAAGTATATCCTTTGGTTCTTGGAAGTATATAGTTTAAACATTAGTTGTACATGGTTTGTATGATTTGAAATAATTTTACATGTATGTTTATTGGTATGCTTAAGTGATACTTATATGCATATAAGATGTTGCTATGCTATAGAGTGTATATGCTATTTTGGTTCAAGGTGCTAATTAAACTTGATAGACATCTTAGCTTGAAGATTAGTTTAATTTAAAGTTGTTTGTAATACCTTGTTCGTAACTATTCAAATCTTACATATGTTTTATACTTTATATGTCTTATATATGTTTGATGTCTAAGGAAGTGACTTTGTCCTTTGATGTATGTTGAATACATGTTTGGTGTTTTGCTTTGGTTTAGTATCTATTCATGATACTAAAAGTGAAACATGCTCGATCTACAAAAGATTGGATTTGCCTTGGAATATAAGGTGATGTAGTAGTTTACATTGTTGACATGTTGATTTTGGTATTAACCAAATCATGTTGTTCATAATTGGACGGTATTGTCATCAAGGCTTTAAACTACGTATATGGGGGAGGTTTAAACTCTATAGTAAAATGAGATTCCTTCGGTTTAGAAGAATCCTCGGTTAACTAGTAATTTGTGCTAGATGAAGTATCATTTATGAGCTTCTAAGTGCATAAATTTCTCGGTTGGACTATGGAGTTGGATTTCTTTGTTGATGACTTAGAAGTTCGGAATTCCCTTGCAATTAATAACCAAGTTCATCCTAGTTATCCAATGTGTTTGGATTGTGAGTTTATAACTCAAAGGATGATGGTGGTTGTTCAAAGAGTACTCATGATTTAGTCAATCTTGTTTGACCAAATATAGATTGACTTGAAACTTGGTAAAAAGTTTGTTATCGGGATGTGTAAAACCCATTAAATCTTTGGGGTGGGATACCCAATTCCCTTACGGTACAACGCCATAGGCGTAATTCAATGTGGAAGGCCCATTCTCGAAGATTTGGCACATGAAAAAGTCCCGAAAGTATGTGCATTACCCGTTGTGTAGGTGATATCTTTTGGAAAAGTGTTTCGTGTACATGATTAGAAAGATTCACATATATGAGTATGAAGTTTGGCCGCTTCAAGAAAGTTCTGTGGTTGGCTTTCTATATGCTCATGAATGGATATGGACACAAGGCCCGAACAATTAGTGTCAAGAATAAGCTTTTGGAGTTACATTAACTCACGTGTATGTTATCTTCATGTATTCAAAACGTGTAAAGGGGTTCAATGCTTAGACACACCCCGATACTCGAATATTTGAAATGTGTAACATTACTAGGTGATAATTCAATCTTCGTGACATTATCATTGATGCATGAGTTGTTGTGTTTTGACTGTTTTTCAACTAAACCAAGGATTACACTTAAATGGGGAGGATTGTTGGTAATTTAAGTGTTACCATGTACATTTATTGTAATCGGGGTTTGGTACAAAGATGGGTGAACTCGGAATGCTATAAATGAGTTTGGAGATACGGAGTGTATGCTCATATAAGTATTTAACGAGTTTACGGATTTAAATGATCAAGTATAGTTCGGGAAAATCGCTTAAATGACCGAAAATCCACTTAAAGGACCAAAATTCGTGTTTGGGAAAAACAGGGTGACGGGCGGCCGCCGTCACCACGCGCGCGCCCGCCCGTGGGGTTTTTCTGTGTATAAATTTGAACAGAGAGTTTGGTCGGTTTTTTTGGCTTTCACAGTTTTGGCCACAGCGCGCCCGCCCGTGCCCGAAATTCGAAGTGATGTGTTTTTTTCACTCTTTTCAATCTGTTTTTTGTATGCACCTTGTTTCCAAAGGTTGCATACATAAAATAGGTCGTTTTTCCACCAATATAAATGATCATTTTAAGTGCTTTAAACAAGAGAGTTTTAAAGAAAGATAAAGACATTCATCTTCGAGAGTTAAAAACACTTATATACTATCTCCAAGAGCATTCTTCATATTTTTGGTGCCTAAATATGAAGGGAAAACGTAGTTTTATCTCACAAAAGTATTTGTGACACCCTGCGTTCTCAGAAGTGGGCAAATAACTTTTGTAGGAAAGTGTTTTCACGATTCTACGTTCATATCAAGTTATCAAATTTTCGCCGTTTTCGAGTTTTACGCGTGTTGATTGACATTGTTGTTCCCTTGTAAGCCATATTTATACAACACCGATGACCTTGTGCCACAAGTCAATGTTAAGAAGGGTAAGATCGTCCAAAATTAATATCAAAATTGTAATCTATAAAGTCAATTTTATTTTTCCTCAAAGAAAAGTCTATGTTTTTTGTCATCCCAAAAATAAAAATAAAAAACTCTAGAAGATATACTTTTCATATTTTTTTCTTGCCTAAATCAAATATAAATTCATTCTTTCTTTCCATCTACTTTCTTTCTCTAGACTATATCTGACCAGGTAACCTGCTTAAAGATCTTGATTTTATTTTATTTTATTTGTTTTTTCCTTTGCTAATTCTTCGAGATTGTTCCTTTTTGTGATATGGTGCTTTTTCCGTTACTTTTGAAGGAATGATCTTTAAGATTTTGATAATTGGGTTTGCATCTATTTTCCTGTGGAACTTGGACTTTGAAGCTCTTATTTTTCTTGGGTCTTGGTTTGCTTTCTTCAATTAAGGTACAAAATTTTCCAATTCTACTTTCATGATAGCTGGATTGTAGATGAATTGAATTCCGTTCCTTTGCGCTAGACAGCTAAAAATTCTACTTTGATCACTCTGAGCTGAGTAATTTTTAAAATTTTTTTTTTTTTTGCGGCGATTTGAATTGATATGTGGATTTGCTTTTACTTTATATTTGGGGAAAGATGTTGAATTTGATTCATGTATGTATAAATAAGGACTCGAATTGATCAGTACTCAGCTTGTGCCGGAATTCAACTTTCTGTACGATCTGGTAATTAATTTTGTCGGTGCTCTTGCTGCTGTGGAAGCTTTTTTGCTTTTTATCAATTCTGTTTCAATCAGCTACAGCGTGATTTTGGTGTTTATAGTCTAATCTGAGAAATTCTACTGCAGAGTGAGCTCAATTTAGCATCCAATTAAAAAACTGACAAGCTTGTAAACAAATTAGGTATCACAGACACAAAAATTAGGCAGTAGAATCTCCCACTTGATCTGTATAGTGTTGTTTGGTTTACTGTTTTTCATTTGCTGCGTAATAGAAGATTCGGTCAGCTTAATTTTTCGAATTTCATTGCTTGAAGTGACAATGAGATTATATAATTCAGGGTAATAACATTTGTACGAGCCAGCAATAAGAGGACGAAAAATGGCTAACAATGCAGCAACTTGTGCAGAAAGGGCTACGAGTGACATGCTGATTGGTCCCGATTGGGCAATCAATATTGAGCTATGTGACATTATCAATGCCAATCCTGGGTAAAATAATTTTTGCCTAATGAACGCCTTTCATACCATCTTTAGTCTAAAGATTTTGTTTTGTTTGTTTACAAGCATCACACTCATTGTCATTTAGTTCAAAAATAGGGACGTATACTGAAAATTCTATTCTGGAGAATGCCGACCATCACCATATTTCGGTTCTGTTCTTGAAAGTTGAAATTCGTTGCACAACACTTGCAAAACAATGAAATGGTACTCGTCTGAATCATTCACTTCCTTGGGAGATGCTTAAGGGAAGTACAAGAGGCTGATTAGTTCCCAAGTAACAGATAAAATCTCTATGCAAATTGTTTGAAGTTTATACCTTTTGCATGGAATAGCTAGTAGAAAGGAAAGAAAGTAAATGAATGATGAAGGTTGATGCTTGACTAGGGGTGGTGGATGAAAGAAGTGAATATACTCATATGTGGAATGTTACTTTCTTGATTAAGTACACCATCGATTTAGATATCCTGTTGCTAAAGCTCATTTATTTTCTTTTTATTGCCTTCCTTGTCCGTATGCTTTTTAGACCAGCAAAAGGTATGTGCTTTGATAGGACACGTCTCAACTTCTCATCTCAAAGATATGCTTTTCCTTATCCAATGTGTTGAGAGTTTGATGGATTTCTCTATGTGAAGGAATACTTGTGTTTTGTTTTCCTTTTTGGGAGAAGGAAGGTTGGGGGGTTGTTGTTTAATGGCCCAAAGCCCCACACAATAAGTTACTTATTAGCTAATCATTACATCATTTCAGTGGATAAGTTCTAATTTCTTCCCTTTATGGACCTGTATTCATTTGTTTGTACATAATCTCGTTGGTATTACTTGTTTGTGATGTCAAGTCATGGAATGACAATAAATAACCGACAATTTTTTTCTCTCACTTTTATTGTTATTATTTTAACTTCGTATTACATTTATGTTGCTGTTGATACTTCAGTTTAAAGCTTTCTGTTCAACAATTGTTCAGCACCGGATATTCAATTTTTTTTTTCTTTTGCTCACTTTTGGTAAAATTTTCAGACAAGTAAAGGATGCTCTAAAGATACTCAAGAAACGTCTGGGAAACAAAAATCCAAAGATTCAGCTCCTTACATTATTTGTAAGAATTCTCTCCATCCCATTTATGTGTAACTTGCTTAACCTAGGTTCAATTTGATTTGTTTATTTTGTTTTTGTGTTGGGAAGTCAGCATTTTCTGATATGGATGTCTTCATGCACACCCTAATTCTATTACAAAACATTCTCTGCAAAATATGCAAAAAATGTGTTGAATGGTGTGTTTCATTAACGCCATTTCCTTTTTTAGCCTAAGATACCGAGTTTGTTGACAGTCTAAACAAAGGAATAATGAAATCCCTCTTTGTAATATGGCCGCATGTGCTTTTCCGGCATTTCTGGATAACATCATGTACAATGTTTTCCTTTCAAGAAAGTGCTCATGAAGAAACTAAATTATAAGGTTCTGTTTTCCATGTTTTCTGTTTGCATTCCTGCTTTCCATTTTTAAGTTAACCAAGCTTGTTTTACAGGCTCTTGAAGCATTGAGCAAAAATTGTGGTGAGAATGTGTTCCAGCAGATTGTCGAGCGGGACATTCTACATGAGATGGTCAAAATCGTAAAGAAGAAGGTACATGTTCTACTATATTCTTGCTTTGTAATCAACTCTGACTTACTTTTCCTGTTAACTTCCAAATTCACGTGTTTCCTTTTCATGCACAACTTCTTTCCTTTTTTCCCTTTATAGCCTTTGCAGATGGATTTGAGTGTTAGAGAGAAGATTCTGAACCTGATTGATACATGGCAAGAGGCTTTGGGGGGTCCCAGGGGACGATTTCCCCAGTACTATGCTGCATATAATGAACTCAGGGTGAAGCCCTATACTATTCTTTGATTACGTATATACTATTTACGGTGGTAGATTTGTTGCTCTTTTATTAGGGCACCTTTAGTGGCACCACACCAGAAACACTCGACCACCGGAAAGTCAATTCTTAGCTCTAGAGTTGACTTTCACCGGTCGATTGTGACAGTTGACTTGCAGAAAGTCGATTCTAGACCTGCAGTTGACCCCCGTGGTGCCACTACTGTAGATTTGGTGCGGCACCGCCACTAAAGACGCCATTTTATTATTCATTTACTCTTAACAAAAGTTACTGAGATCTTTTCCTGAATTCTTGTTAAAGCATTCAACTTCAATTATCTTTATTTTGCTTGTTCTGTTATATGTAGTCTGCTGGAGTGGACTTTCCTCCAAGAGAGGTAGACAGCGTACCATTGTTTACACCGCCACAGACTCATCCAATTGTGGACCCTACTTCTGCATACGAGGAAGCTGCGGTACAGGCTTCTCTTGAGTCTGATCCTTCAGGACTAAGGTACCGGACACATATGGCACCACAAAACTCTATCTAAGTGGATGTTTTGATTTTTTTCGGGTTTCTTTTTTTAATACAAATGATCATTATTTGTGACTAGTCAAAACGGAATAATTTGTACCTTTTGCTTGTTTTGCAAGCCATTTATATGAAATTTTGCTGCAGTTTGCCAGAGATGCAGAACGCGGAAGGAGTGGCTGATGTGTTGATGGAAATGCTTGCTGCTTTGGATCCTCATACTAGTGAGGTGGTGAACTTTTCTTTATCTGATTAAAAAGTTATAACATTCCATGAGTTATTTAACTTCACGTTCAACAAGAAAACGCATACAAAGTAATAATCGTTTACTAGTTTGAAATGTTTCTGTGTGAAGACATCGTTTTCTTACCCTGTAATAAATAGACTTTACATGAATATCATTCATTTACTATCTTAATACTACAGGCTAGTGCTTACTAATCTCCAAGATAGTGAAAATGCTCTCTCATTCTCTCGACTAGTCCTGTTAGGTAGTTATTAAATAATGGTATAGTATCTGAATAAAGCGTGTCTATACGTTAAATTGACTGTTACTCTCATTTTTTTGTAAGATTGTTAAAGATATGCAAGGCTGTGTATCTTCAAAAATAAAATAAAATACAAGGGTTACTTTTGTCTGAACTACGGATTCTCCTTTGTCGGTGGGGATGGACAGTTTCAGGTTATCAGTGGGTTGGAGGAAACTAGGTGGTAGGGTGGGTTGGTGGGGTCAGGTGGTGCTGATTTGACGGGAAGTGGGAGAAGGCTTTAGAGGAAGGGGTTAGGTACGGGTGGGGTGCTTGTCTTGATGGCACGATTACACAAAGTAGTGCTTTTTTGGGGGAAGCAAAACTCCTTATTTGAACATTCTGCCATTGGATGATGTGTAATTTGAGCTATGAGAACTATTTGACATCTGTACTGTCATTTTTGGAACTCGATCGATAAGCAGAAATTATCAGCAATATTGTGTACTAAATAAGCATGTATTGGCTTTAAAGCAGGGGGTGAATGATGAAATTATTGTTCACCTTGTTGATCAATGCAAGTCTTACCAAAACCGTGTCATGATTCTTGTCAACAATACTCTGTAAGAATCATCGTGTCTTCTCTACTATTTTTTCCTTCCCTTTTTTGCCCTTACAATCGATTCAAACTTATCGTTTTCTGTCATGTTAATCTTGTCTTTTCAGGGACGAGGTACTTTTATCGAGGGGATTGGCATTAAATGATAAACTGCAACAAGTTCTTAGTCGGCACGATGACATTGTAAAAGGGAATCCTGTAGCCCCACCACCCATACCTAGAGTTTATGAAGCACCGCATTCTTCTCTTATTGATGTGAATCATGATGACGACGAGGAAGACGATGATTTTGCTCAGCTAGCACACAGGTAAGGTTAAGCCAAAAACATATCTTTTTCTGCTATTTGGTATGGGAATGATCCAGTTAATGTATGTAGAGGATGATGAATGTGTTCTTCACCATGTTCTATTGCATATTTTTATTGGCCACTTTTAGTGGCGTCACGGTGTTTTTATTGTGGCACAACATTGACAATTGACAGACAGAAAGTGCTTTAGAATCGATCGTGACAATCGATGCCACAATGATAGATATGGTGTGATGGCACCATATCAAACCTACTTTGGGGGCTCGTGGCACCACGGTGAGGTTCAACCGCTGGAAAGTCGAATCTCAAACATGAGGTTAAACTTTTTAGAGGTTGAATGTCCACACTCGACTCCCAACCCCGGTGTGGTGCCATTATAAGCTCCTTAGGGGTGGCTTTCAAGGCACCACATACTTCTGGCACCAGACAAACAATCGACCGGTTAAAAGTTGATTCTCGACTCTAGAGTACAGAATCCACTTTCATCCGGTCGATTGTCACAAAAGAGCGTGAATTTAGCCGATCGTCGCTGTGGTTCCACAATGGTAGGTTTAGTTCGGTGTCTTTAACAACGACCTAGTAAAAATTAGGAGAAATTGACACAAGAGGATGAATGGATGATGAAGTTGAATTTTGTTGTTTGCAGGACATCAAGGGACACAATAAATGGACAAAAGCCGACACCGAGAAAGAACGAACTTATCGGGACTAATCCCCCCATTCTTCCTCCTCCCCCGTCTTACCGTAGGCGGCCAACTTCTTCTTCTTCTGACGGTGGAAAAATCGATTATCTCAGTGGTGATTTTTACGAGTCTGAAAGACCATCCTCCATTTCCACCCCTCTTGCTCCGCCACCACAACAACCTAATCCTACATATCCTTCCCCATTTCATCATGCTGATGATGATGATGATGATTTCATCAATCCAACGGCGACTATATTCACCGTACCACCACCGCCACCACCACCTTTATACGACGAACCAACTCCTAAGTCTAAATCCGCAGTCAATTCGCCTCTGCCTCCATGGGAAGTTCCTCCAGCCACCACCACCACCACCGCCGCCGCCGCCACTGCCATTCCACCACCACCGTCAAGGCACAACCAGCGTCAACAGTTCTTCGAGAAACAGCACCAGCCTTTCCCTGGAGGATCGGGCTCCTCCTCTTTTGACAGCAACAACAGCTTAATCGGGCAGACTCAGAACCTCTCGTTAAACCCATCGACACTGCCTAAGAAAGAAGATAATTCAGAGGATGCTGTGTTCAAAGAACTGGTCGATTTCATGAAATCCAAGAATTCATCCCCTAAACCCAATAGGTCATATTGATTGATTGATAAGATGGATTGCATGGGCCATTAAAAAACCAGGGAAGCTTTTTAATTGTGGTACAGATTCTAGTTGTGGTTTTAACTTATCAGTTTCTTGAAATATTTTGAATTATTCTATTTAATAAACATGAATATTTGAATTCTCATCTTTGCATCTAAACTTTTGTGCTTGCGATTTTTATGATCTGCTTCTGACTTTTGAGTGTTTGAATATATAAATATATATATATATTTTGCATTTCTTTTCATGGTGTTCTTCAATTTCTTTTTTCTTCTGATGATTTTTTCCCTTCTTTTCATGGCTTCACAATTTGACTACAAAGTCCTACACATTGGGCCAAGCGAGATGCTGCATTTCGTCAGTCAGATTTGACAGAAGCAGCTCATTCTGTGAAACGAAATGATTAGAATGTTGCAGAGTATTGTACCAAATTAAAGACTCTTTGGAACGGAAAATTCTTACCCGGAGAGTCTTGGTGTGCACCGCTTCGTTGGATTTGCGACACGTGTGCAAGAAGACAAATTAGTATCTGTCTTCTTGCGTAAATGTCGCACATCCAATGAGCGGTGCATACGGGAAGAATGCGGGTATGGATTTCCCCTTTGAAACCAGTTCTTGGTGTTAATTTTACATCATACATAAACATGCATGTTCTTGTGATACTATACATACGTATATTACAACATATAGTGAAAAAGATTAGGCCATTCAATTCCTCAAAGGGTTGAATAGTAATTTTGAACCAGTGAAGTCTCAAGGTATTCAGAGTTCAGTGTTTTTAAGCAATAAATACACTTCTCAGAATAACATGCGGCACGTTGTTATACGTAACGGAGATCTTCATCGTTATATTATACGTAACGAAGATTTATATCGTTATATTATACGTAACAAAGATTTATAACGTGATCTTATACGTAAACGAGTAACATAGAACTATACCACAATCTTATATGTAACGGGCGAGTGGGCGACGCTAAACTATTATACATATCATTACGCAGAAAGAAACTTAATACAACATATCATTACGCTAAAGTATTATGCATATCAAGAGGGAACCATGAACAGGGATTAATCGTATGACATATATGAATATTCAAACACAAATTAACCATATTTTGTATAGAATATGATTATTTTCTTCCAACCTCTGTAAAATACAAAGCTATATTTTATTTATTTATTTATTTATACAAAGCCTTAATTAAGTAAACTTATTTTAAACGTATAGAACAAAGTAAAGTTACTTATATGATACTATCAAAGGGGTGATCAGCTAAATTAACCACTATTTATTTCATTTAATTTTATTTTGGCTTATTTCATAGGTATACATGCCTTGTTTTCTTGTAAAAATCGATGACTTTTTGTTTCCATTGTTTTATGCAGATCCATAATCATCAAGGATAAAAACAACATAAAATCTTTAGTATGTTCCCACATTTCATTCTCAAAGAATAAACTATATTATTAAATCCAAAATATTAGGAGATTTTTGTCCACATAAATTAAAAAAAGTTACAGTATATTCCTTTTATCTTATTTGTTGGAAATATCAAGCCACTTAAAATAATGAAATAGAATGAACTGTTTGGATTAATGCCCACATATATGTACTGCTTGTGCTAAATTATCTACTCCCTCCGTTTTTATATATATGTCGCAGAGAGAAGAATCACACAGATTAAGAAATTAATTAATATGTGTATTGGAAATATTTTTTTTATTGAAGATGCAAATGTTTTGTTGGTAAAAGAGTTTTTAGTATTGGAATTGTGTTTTTTTATTGGAGATGTAAATATTTTGTTGGTAAAGGAAGAAAAAATAATAAATGCTGCATTGAAAATGTAAAATGACAGATAAATAAAAAAAATGGCAAAAACTGAAATGTGACAGATAAAAAAAAACGGAGGGAGTATTATATTTCTCAAAGTAAAATGAAAATATCGATCTATCGCTAACCTGTAAGATTTCAAATTCATGTCCGAGGAATATATATAAGGTGGTTCTATCGGCACATCCTTTTTATTACTAGCACCACATTACTTCCGGCACTTCAAAAACTTACTTTCGGCACCACAAAAATATTTTTATTATTTTCCTACTTCACACACCACAAGTTGATGGTGGTTTGTGGTAGTGGGACAAATGGCGAGAAGGTGGAGTTGTACGTGATGGGCGGTGTCAGGCGGTGGCGGTTGTGGTGTGGTATTGACAGTGTGTGGGGTGGAAGGTGGTTAGTGACAACGTACGATGGTGATAAGGGTGATGGGGCATCTGGTGATGGGATGGGTTTGAGGGGTGATGTGGATCTGGTGATGGGATGGGTTTGAGGGGTGGTGTTGGGTATGATGACGTGATGTGTCGTGATAAGTTAAAACAATAAGTGAATGGTAGCAGATGATGGTAGGGTGAATGTAGGCAGGTGGTGGTGATGGTGGGTACGTGGCGACGGTAGATGTTAGAGGTGGTAGCAACATGTGGTGGGATAGGTGCATGGTGCGACATGTGGTGACAATGATGATAGTGTGTGATGATCAGGGCCGGCCCACCCATTAGGCGGGTCAGGCGACCACTGTAGGCCCACCATCATGGCAGCCCCTCAATGAAATATTTTACTCAAAAAAACCGTGTACGTCCAATCTCAATCAACCAAATATAATATGTCTACAAAAAATGTTATTACTGAATTGATTGGTATAATGTGTAATAAAAAAAATTTAAAAGCCTAACGTCACAATAGAACACACGTAATTCAATCAAAAAATAAAATCATATATAAAAAGTGTAAAAGATGCGGCACGTTACGAGTGCAAAAAAAGAAAGATTTATGGTTTGTTTTATTTTTTTACTTTTGATTATATGTCTCTATATAGATACCAGTATGGCATGATCGACCAACCGATATCACCTGATCGATCAACCAACCAGTCTCGCCTGAACGATCAACTGACAAAAGACCCATCCAACCAATCCGCCTTAGGGCCCCTATAGCCTAGGGACGACCCTGGTGATAATATTTGATGTATGTTATCTCAGAGTGGTATTCGAAGGAGATTCTTGCTCTTTAAATCTATCAGAAGTTGACCTTATAGACTTCAGATGTATCTCAATTAGTAGGAAGTATTATTGATGATACCGGATGTATGTTATATGTCTTTATTACTTACAAATTTCCTCTTGTCAAGAAAGCATCAAATTTGCCAGCTCATCTTTTGCCAAAGAATTGAAGAATGGGCTAAATACCGTCTACTTATGTAATAATGTACGTCTTGCTACATTGATATTGTGTAATAAAAGTATTTTCACTCTCAACAAACAAAGTGACATGTGTTCGATCCCCATTCTCCAGTAGTTATTAGGCCTTACGTTTCCTGGCAAAAGAAAAATAAATAAAAAAATGACATGTGTTTATATGTGCCTTTTTTCTATGTGTATGCCAGAATTATGTAGACCTAAGCGATTGATTAAATTAAATATTCATATTTTCTTCGTCAAATTTTTTTTTCTTCATATTTTCAAACCCTTGTGCAATTATTTAAGTTATTACTGGTTGTAGTGTACCTAACCCTTTGTTTCTTTCCAGTTTTAAATTAATCACCCATCGGCTGAAAGTGACTAACCCTCATAATTTTGTTTTATATTATTGACTAATAAGGACATAAGAAGATTTAAATTTAACATTGTACGGTACGATATTTCCAATTCTGGATTACCGAAAACGTCGAATTAAAAGAATGCAAAACTACATATAATTATAAACATGTTTACTTCAATCCTACACGCAACACGCATACTAAATGCTTCATCTTGAGTTATATCCAATATTCTTTAGCCCGCTATTGCCACAATAAAATGTCATAACACGAGGTTATAAAAAGTATATTACAACACGTCAAGGTATTGTGGGTGTCACAAAATATATATAGTAAAACAAATCAAAGCATAACAAACAACGGTTGCGGATCTAGGGATTTAATCTTGTGGGGTCATCGACACAAATTTGAAGATCAATCAACACAATAACTATAAATTTTAACAACAAAACTAAATCGTTTTAACATAAAAATAAAAAATTCGCAGATGGGGTCACGTGACCCATGCAGCTTGGATACAATGAGTTTGTTAGTGCAAACAACGTGACGTGTAATAAAACATATCAAAACATAGCAACTAAAGCATCATACTGGTTTTTTCCACCCCTGTGATACTTTGAGATAATTTATTATGTTTATTGTGATATTTTATTGTGGCATTTCTATTTTTGAATATTTTTTACAAGTTTTTTTAAAGTATAATTAGCTACTCTTATTGTTTGAATTACCTTTTAAGGAAGTTAGAATATTGCCCAATAGGGGTGGGTCAGAGTGGAAGGAGCTCTGGTCGCTTAAGCAAGGTGTTTCGAGTTCGAGTCATTGTGGATGCAATAAATTTTGTTGGGAGAAGTCCTAACCTTTTGTGTCCGACAGTACCTTAAAGAATTAGTCTCAGACAATTATCCGAAAGAAAAAAAAATAGAATATTAGTTAAGTATGATTAGTTATTTCAGTTATAAAAAGTTAGTATTTTCTTTTGTTTTATATGTTGTTGTGATTCTACTAAATATTTTAGTTAGTACTCTTTCTCCAAGAAAAAGAGAAAACGGCTTAATACATGGGAACACTCTGTACTTTATTCCTTAAAATTGTTGGGATCTTCATGATTTTTTCGCAGAGTACATAATTAACTTGGAAAGGGCAGTTACATCCAATACTAAAAATAATTTTATTAAAATAAATCGAAAGGGCACAAGAAAAATAGATTTGGAATTTAGCTAACTAAAATATTGTGCGGGTTAATTATTTGACAAATTAAATGGTTAGAATATTATATATCCTTTTTCCTTGTCCTTTTAGCTTGACAATGATTGAGCAAGGAAGACAAATATATGCAATATTCAATTTTGTTATTATTTGAAAATAGAGTTCCATGCAATATTCATATTTACTTGAGGGAAAATTTACAAAACAGTCACTGAAAACAAACATTTAGTAATTCTAAATAATTATCTGTTTTATGTATACATATAATTAGTGTAGTGATAAATGTGGAGCGTTTTGATTCGAACTGAGCAATGTCAATATAAAATAATTATACTTATACTTTTAGAATCGATATGTCTTTATCATCTATCATCATATATATATATATTTTCATGCTTTCAATAAATAATTATTATAGGAGAAGTCATCCATCTCAAGGAATGAAAAATGATTTTGATGGTGAACGTGTATATGTCATCCTCCAGCTTAGTAGCAAAAATAATGAAGATGATATGAACATGTAAATTTTGTTTACATTATAAATTAAACGGCCTGAGTTAGGGACGGATCCAATAATTCATTTCAGTGGGGTCATCGATGTCTATAACTATATATTTTTTATCTGAATATTTGTTTCAGTAGGGTAGTCCCCGGCCGGTGCGCTACATTTTTTTAACGAATGATAAAACGACATTTTTAACAACAAAATTATATCGTTTTAATACTAAAATAAATTCTCGGTTTTCAGTGGGGCCCCTCCCCTCGGAAGGTAGATCCACCCCTGATCGGAGTCGTCACACAGCTAAGTAAAAAGAACAAATTAAATAAAAATAAAACAAAGAAAAGATTAAATGAATCTGGCCCAATGTGCAGAGAATGTTACACTTTCTGGTGAGAATTATGGTTCAATCTCCATCGTTAATAGGATTCTATTTGGGTGTATTAATAGGAACTACAAACTACCATATATGTCTTATGTATACATGAACTTACCTCCTATTACTTCATTGCTTAAACACTTGTTCTTTAACATAAAAAAAAATTAAAGGTGCAGTACATGGAGGGTGACTTTAATTTCTTTAATTAATAAATTTACACTAATTTTAATTTAATGTTCTTAAATATGAAACTAAAAGTACACGTTAGTTAACAATGGTATGACTTATCATCAACGAACCTTCATGCATTTACTATCCACACCTGATATCGACTGACTTTGATATATACCAACTGTTGGAATTATATTACTGTTGCAATTACAGTGATGTAATTGCATTAATTGTTTTTTCATTGAATTCATTGAAATTAATTAATAATGAGTTGAGTATAGGAAGCTCAGAAGAAATCCCATATATTTTGATATACATTTTAGTTTGGAAGTATTTATACAAAATCTACATTACAACTTTCACATTTGCCTTGTTTTTACTAGACTTAAATATTCCAGAATTTATCAAGATACATTCACTAATTTGCTTTTATTTAAAAAAAAAAAACTAAACTAAACTAAACTAAAATAATTCGGCTCTTTATATTACTAAGAATCTTTCACATACACTTATCATTACACAAAATCCATAAAATATTTAAGCCTACATTCATGAATTCCAGTCATCACAATTTTACTCTTTAATCATAACAATTTTTAAATTTTATTCATGTTTAATGTTTGAGAGATCTCCTACATACCTAAAGATGTTGGGAGCACTTGTTATAAAATCTGTAAATGATAATAAATATGCATTTAACACATCCATCTAAAATACAATTGTATCAGAATCGATCTGTTAATAAATATTGTATTTAATTGATCATGCATATAATACCATACATGTAACTACCGCAATCTAATTTTTTTTTTTACAACTCCACGTATTTCATATTAGTCCTTGGACGTTTTTTTCTTTCTTCTCAACGAATGTTGGTGCGCGTGCGCACATATATAGACACTCATGTACTTACGTATATATGTGTTTGTGAAAGTGTGTTGTTATTATTGTGGTTTATAATTTTTTTGGTGTTATATGTTTTATTATCGAGATTCTGACGTAATTGTTTAGGGTAGCTAGCGACTATGTAAATTACGAAAAATAATTATGTTTGAGTCTGTAAAAATGCAAAATCTGCTTAAGAGTCTCTCGTTCAAACGTTCTATAGCTAGGCTCTACGTGTACAATAATATTCGTACATATAGTTTTGATATGGATGACTCTTTATTATTATTATTATTATTATTATTATTATTATTATTATTATTATTATTATTATTATTATGAAAAGACGGCTCTTTTTAAAATAAAAAAATACACGTCAGATGGACAGTGATATGATTTAAAAAGCTGCATCTCTTTGAAGCATAAATAGCCCTCATTTTCGAATAACTAAACATATAACATGTTTCAGAAGCAAAGACAAAAAGAAAAGCTTTAGAAATTAAACCTAATCGCCATTTAAAATGGCTGATGAAGGAGCGGCGAGTACTACTCACTATGAAGAGCTACAAGACTCGAATTCGGCACCCTCCACCGGCGAATCTTCCGACTCCATTGAAGATAGGCTTCTGCCACCAAAGAAGCGGATTTTGAAAGAGTTGTATGGCAAGAAAGGCAAGCAGAAGCTCGAGGATCACGAGTCTGAGGACGACGAGGAAGAGGAGGAAGAAGAAGAAGATGAATCTATGAAGGATGATAAATCTGGAGGTGCGAAAAGTGATGATGAGATTGAAATTGAATCAGATCATGATGATGATAGTTAGCGATGAAAGTTGCCAATAATGAAGAATTGTACGTTATACCAAGAACGTCGACATGATCGAAGAGGTTCTCACCGAGGGAGTCTTTATTGCAGCACACTGACGACGTGTTGCAGTAAAGACCTTTTTATTTAGGAATCTCATACATGTGTCGATCTCCTAAAGCCACGAATCAATGATTGGGTTTTAGATTAGATCATTGAAGTTTAATTACGAGTGGTGATTATCGAGTAATTAAATTATACACAAGACGATATAGGGCTTATCCTCTGTCAGTTAATTACAACTTAAGAACGCATGTCATTTAAGTCATTGATCAGATATGAAATCATATATTAGTTTGTTCGATGTATTATCATGATCAACACTTTAGATGACATGTTGAGATGTACGTGACGAGTTATACTAAATTGGTACATGTGTTTCATCTAATTAATAATCTTTTATATGGTAGGGATGTACCTTTAGAGTTGAGTTGTATGTATAACATCTTTTAATTTGGTATGAGTATAATCTTGTGGTATCATAACTTTTCTCATATGCATGTATGGAGGATCTTCTTACCATTTGGAATGAACCTTAAATTATAAATATGCCACGTAATATAAATATTGATTATCAGTAGGATATTTTTCATGCCAGATGGCATGCATATTTACATTTTAACATTATAATAATTAGCATGCCATTCAAAAAAAAAAAAAAAAAAAAAAAATTCTCCTAAATTTCATGTTTCAACTTTCAACACATTAATATTATTATTATTATTTAATTAGACAACATCCTTTTATATTATATACGTTAAATATGCACATTGAAAAAATGATTAAATAAGTTTGAGTTATAGAATAAAAGAGTAAAATATCATTCAATGTATTTAATGTGCTATTATATGCTATATATAAAAAGAATAACGGTAAAGTGAGAAAATAGATATTAAGATTTTTTGAATAGGAAAATTTTGTCAACTGAAATTAAAGAAAGGGAGAGATGTCTATACATATATTTGTTTAATTGTATAAATAATTGTACCGAAACATGTCATTGTATAATCATTACAAGTATAATTAGTATTATCTCCTTACCAAAATATAATCTATATCAGAAGTTTTTTTTTATTAACACAATGAAGCATTTACTAACTTTTCCCCCATTAGATTATGGATGGAACCCGTTTTGTAATGAGAAATAATTTATATACATTTGGGAAATAAACCACTTTTTTTTTTTCGGGAAATGAAACTTTTATTAAGCAACTAAATCAGATAAACTGGCAAAACATACATTATTCAAGGGTTTATAATCCCAAGACATATCACCGTAGATGGTAAGAGCATTATTATTAGTCTCCCTATCTCTATCCCCCAAAATATTATTAAAAAATAGCTATCCCTACTTTACGGCAACTAAATTCAGAGTACTTTACATCAGCTTTCATATCTCTGTCCTTACACTATTAAAATATTTATTATTTATCTATAAACAAATTCTTTTTTTTTTGAGTGGTTAAACAATTTTTTCAAAATGAAATTTTGTTAGAAAGAGAAAAAGAATGAATAAAAAATATGTAGGGTGAGCTACAGTACCACCCCATATTTGGGGTGACACTGTTAATGGTCCCTATTGTAGGGAAATGATGGGGTGGCTGATGGAATGTGTTTTTTTTGCTGCATCCCAATAATTTATCCCTATTGTGGAGATATAAACAATATGTAGGGAGTTTGATGTTAATGCTCTAAGGCCATGCCTGAAGAGAAGGTGCCTCGGAATATTTCCAAATGCCTAATAAAAGAAAATTGCACAGAATAAAATGGGACGCCTAATAAATCACTTTCCAAAGTCATATCAGCCAATCATCCACACTCAAAGTTTCTAAGGCAATAAGAATATAGATTCAATTATGTTTGATAAAAATATCCTTTTTTTTTTCCTTCAAATAAACGAATTCTTTTATTAAAAGATAAAAAAAACATTCGTACATTGCCATATTATGACCTTCTTTATATCGAAGGACGTTGACGAAATATAGCTTTTCCTCCTTAATACATAATCTAATCCAATCTTCTAATGTTTTTTGTCGATAAAATGCTCTTCACTTTCTTCTCTCCTAAATAATTAAATCGACCTCCTTTAGTTGCAAAATCTGAATTTGTGAATTTCATTGTTGGAACAACAACAAATTCACGATTATTTTACAGATTTGAGTAGAATTTACTGCTCCACATGTAGTGCATAAATTCTACAAATCTATAAAAAAAAAATTATATTCTATAGAGAGTCTTTACTTAAATATGTACTAAGATATAAAATCTGTAAATTGTGTAGTACATATACTGAATAAAGTATATATATATTCTTTATTCAAAGTATACGTTATAGAAATTCTGATATATATATTTCGCTCTGAGTAGAGATAAGAAAACAGTATAAAATAGAAAATTTCTTAAAATTAACTATGATGGAAGTGCTATTATTACTATGATATTTCTCTCTATAATTTATGGATTATGATTCCCATCCATGCTGAGTATACATTTATGTGCCATTTGGTGTGTCCAAAGGAAAATGAATCCCTTTTGTCTTATATTTACTTGAATGATTGGGTGAAGTTAATTCTTTTTGTCTCATTTCTTATTTTCTATATAATATAGGAAAAAAAAAAGTATAAAAATGCAGAGTGATATTTCCAAACGAATGTTTCTCAAATCTCAATAAAGTATTTACAGCCGATAAATTGGTAGAAATACACAACAAAAATTCATTATAAAATATAACATGAACTCTAATTCAGCTGTCTAAATCACCATTTGCCTATATCTTCTTGTACCAATCGATATTTCTAGTATTATAATGTATTTATATACTACCTTTACCTCCGTCCAAAATATAAGTTCATTTAAGATTTTTTCACACTATTTCAAAAAGTAGTTATGTGACATTAGTTTTAATGATAAAAGTCTAAAATATCTTTTAACCGTTATTAATGCATAAATTGTGTACTAGTAGTGAAAAGTGACTGAATGTATAATAAATTAAGGTAGAATGAAAAGAAATATAAATACTGCTAGACAAAATCATTGGTATTTTAAACAAATTTATATTATTAGACAAAATCAAAATCTTTAATGGATTTATATTTTGAGACGGAGGTAGTACTCCTTCCATTCCAAAATAAGAGATGCAATTATTAAAACACGCATATTAAGAATGTGAGTTAATGCTTTAATTTGAATACCAAAATAACTAAAATACTCTTAGTCTATAATTAATGCAATGTTTTATTTATTCTCTCACTCCTTAATAAATAAAAGTATATGTAGGAAAAATACAATAAATATTGCATATGAAACGTAACTGCATCGGTTATTCTGGAACTAATCTTTTTGGCAACTGCCTCAGTTATTTCGGAACGGAGGGAGTATATATACTACCCCGTCCCAAAATATACGTCATCCAACACTTTTTGTTTTGTCCCACAATACAAGTCATTCTACATTACCAATGCAACATTTATTACTCTTTTATCTATCTTACCCATAATTTATTATTAATCTAAAAACTTTTAATTACTTAACAACTATTGCATTAATGATGGCGAATGACATTTTTTAGATATTAATCATCAAATTTATGACATTCAACCACTTTTTTTAATCTCTGTGAATAGGCTCAAGAGGCATTTTAGACATTAACCATCAAATTTATGACATTCAACCATTTTTTAATCTGTATGAAAACCTTTGCGATGACTTATATTTTAAAACGGATGTAGTATATATAAAATAGAATTAATTATTGATTAGGGTACACGTGGGCAATATTCCAATTTCAAACTGTATATGCCTCTAAATTAATGACATTCGATTCCCTCAAAATCAACCACATATATATAAGCTGCTACGAATATTATTGGCAATTTCTAGATTTTCGTCCACATACGATAAAAAAAAGGGAAAATATTGTACCTTTCTTGATTAATTAAATAAAAACAAAAAGTATTCTGTTTCGTTTTTTACAATAAATACATGTCCATTGAAATAAAAAAATAACGATTGGAGCTTCACTGAGATATTTACATAAATAAAGATATGACTGCGCCTGTCAAATCATTTGTTATTATTTAACCAATTCCAGTTCAACATAGCCCAAGAATATGGTTGCAACTGTTGAGAGATGATAGGATTTTTTTTTTATATTTATTATAACAATAAATAATTATTATTTTTGGATATAATACTTTTGTTCTGACAAGTGTTGTAATGGGTTATTAATCCTTAAACACTGTGTATGATTTATTGATTTATACAAATACAATATGATTAATGATTTAAAAGTTTATTGATTTTTTTTTGTGAGTTATTATAAAGACAATATATTATTTTTGCATTGAATCATAATGAATGATACATCATTGTTTTATAGGACTGTACTACTTGGTCAACAAGTACACAATAAAGACAAGAATCAAATAAAATCAAATATCATGATCGGAGGTATCTGGGAGTGGACCAACACTTAGAACAATATTAATAAGAATACAATATGTGTTTCAAAAATTTGAACATATATTATCTCTTGTTCTGATACTATGTTGAATTATAAATTTTTTTTTTCAACACTTTAAGCTAATAATTAAGGAGGTAGATAACTAACATTTATAAACCTCAACTTAAACATTTGAGGAAATTATTGGGATCTATGTTAATTTTTCGGTTATTTAGTTTTCTTGATGTTTAAGAATTATATTATTTTTGTCAGGAGTTATGTTTAGTGGTTTTCTTCTTTTAATAAAGTCATACATAGTTGCTTCTGTTAATTTCTGGATGAGTTGCAACGGATATTTTCATTCATTCTAATTCACTTCTAAGCTAAGTTAGTTTTAAATGCTTTGGAGTGAGCTTAGGCTAACATACCCGGTATATTTTAATGGGTTGACACGTGTCGAACGACTTATGACTTGAAAATGCTCGGTTTTTGCATTGGGTTGCAACAAGTTTTTACCAAAAGTGTCCCATATTTATTTATTAGTGATATTTTTACACATATATATGTGTCAGCAACACAATTTTGTACCAATTATTATAGCTAGTCTTTATGTTCAAATATGTAAGAATGTGCTATATCATACGATGTGACATAACGGTTGTAGTAATATTATCAAATTTTTTTTTTTTTTGGAAAGGATATTATCATTTTTCTTCATTTAAAAATTACTATTGTGAAGTTTTATTTTTTATTTTTTAAACATTAAACAACACGTTGTCTAGTACTAATGGATGTAGTATGAAAATGGTGAAGGGCATCGATTTATCAGACAAGGTTTTTAGGAAAATGAAATATTCACATTTATTTTGTTTTGCCTATATATTTTCACACATTAATCCTTTAGTGTATAATATTATATTTTTTGTTCCTATATATCTCAACCAATGTCCCTTAATGCAACAACTGGAGGACGTAAGCAGCCATTTTGCTTTCACGCACAATATTTTAAAATGGCTACGTAATTAATTTTAGAATTTAGGACTCAAACAAAATATTGCATTAATATTAAATAATGTTACAAAGATGATGCTGGATTATACTAATTTATATGCTTGTTTCTGTTTACATCAAAATGAGAGGTTAGCTTACGGCATATACCTCTACCTTTTTAATTTATATAGTCTAAAGTTTGAATTCTGACATGCATTTGAATTTTTTTCTTCCCCTGACATATGAACTGTTAACTCATTAAATATCTAAAGGATTTAAGTGTTGAATTTATAATGATGAAGTTTGAATATAAATACCGAAAACGATTGATATTATAAAAAAACTATAGAATATAACTTGAACATATAACAATTTATTGATAATAACATATATAGAAGATAATGGTTTAATTAAATCTATCAAATAACATATGAGAGAAACCAAATCTATCATCGATCATTTTTAAGGATTAGATTTTTAAGTAAGCAAACATATCCCTTAATTAAATATCACTAGATTAGGGCATTCTTATTGAATCTTCTACATCCTTCAACATCCTTATATCTTATATGAGCCACATCCCCTTAATTTAATCTTATTTCACAAATTATGTTATATGCCACTCAGTGTCACTTAAAATATATAAAAAGCTATCTTTTCTTATTTTAACTGTTATTTTTTATGATAAATAATCAATGACATATATATTTTAAATAGAAAATAATTTTTCCTCAGAATCGGTTTCAACGCATATATGGGATCGAAGCTAAACCGGGGACCATAGACATATAATCAAAAGCTGACCAACTAAGCTCTTCAGTCGTATCACTCAACTTATTAGTCTAGGTGTCACATCATCATAGAGCCGATAATGCATTCTTCCATAAATAGATCGTCTTACGCTACTATGTATATAATTACCGATCGTCCATTGTTATAACAATTACCCATGGTTTACCCACCATAAACGATTTTTATATTAAGAAAGAATTGTATGTATGACTTTTTCATAACATCTTATTCTTGACAACCATTAATTCACTAGTGATTGATATTCTTTATCATATAATTAATAAATTCGGCCGATCAACCAGTTCCATAAATAACAATCGTTAGAACCGTCTTTGTGCTTCTTGCAGGTAGGAGTGAACTACATCTTTGTGTCTTACATTCCCGGCTAGCAATCACTGAATGTTCCCAACATCAATGTGATTGAGAAAGCTTCACAGAGCTAACTTTAACGTCACGTCAAACACCACTATGAAAAAGTCATTAATCTATAATCACATCAGGATTAAGATTAAATCAATAAATTGTCATCTTGTAATCCAGTTAGATTTTCTCGTCACAGTTTTGCTACGAGATCATCATATTAAATCAATTCAAGTCCTTTGTAAACATATCACATATGAGTGCAAGACACTAAGATATTAAATATGACTCGAGTCAGGCGGTTACACTCCAAGTGTTTGGGGCCCTGATGGTGGTTTGACTGTAAGATCTTGCATTTCAATCCATTTCACCATGGAGTATCACCATAAATTCAATAATCTCTTACATATATATCTCTTATGCATCGAGTATTATGATCAAATGAAAAACTCTTTGAGATTTTCTTTGATGTTCATTTACATGTGTACTACTCCCTCCGTTCCAAAATAACTAATGCAGTTGCCAAAAACACTCATATTAAAGATGTGAGTTAACGCTTTAATCCGAATGCTAAAATGACTAAAAAACCCTTAGTTCATAATTAATGCAATGTTGTATTTATTTTCTCACTCCATAATAAATAAGGGTAGATGTAGAAAAATACAATAAATACTCCATTAGAAATGTGATTCAAATCTTTTTGACAACTGCCTCAATTATTTCGGAGCTGAATGAGTAATAAATGATAAACTTCAATTTATTTAATCAAAACAATACACTATTGCTTTTTTCGGATTAAATACACCCCTAATCTCAGCTACTCTCAAGTTAATTGAATCATCACAAGAAACAAGTTCTATAGTGATATGTTTTCTTTTTTAATATATAGTAACATATATATTTAACTATTTGGTATATTTTACAAAGTTTTAATGACATGCCATTAACTTTTAAAATTTTAAATTATTTGTATCGTCAAATTCTTTATTCCTCGATTCATATCTTAGATTTTGTTAGCATATATACAAACGATACATGAATAGATGCAAAGACAACGATTCACTCTAGCTGGGTAAGACACATCATACCAACAACGACATAATTTGGTAAGTTTCATCATAACTACTTATAAAATGCTCTCATTTTTACATTTTAATAAAATACAAGCAAACCTTAATTAGAATCTATATATTCAAAAAAGCTATTTAAGTTTGCTCTGAATAATTATTTACCAAGAGAATTAATTAAGAGCAAAATGGCTGATGGGTGGGGTAACTATAGGGAGCCAGAAAGCGAGCAAGACTCAAACTCGGAGGATGAAACCCCGTTGCCACCAAAGAAGAGAATCGTCAAGGAAATGAGGGACAGAAACCGTAGGTATGTAGACTCAGATGAATCCGACGACAGTGATGATGAATCTGAAGATGAAGATAATGATTCTGATGCATCAGACTCTGAATGAATAACACAACGGAATGGGTGCATGGATTCCCTCCTCATCAAGGGTTGTGTTCTTTGAGTTTTTGTGCTTGCAAATATGTGGAAAAAAAAAACTATTTTTATTCTATCGAATTCGATGCATGTATCATGGTCGGTATGAAATGAAATCATCTTGTCTTGGACCACAAACTTATTGAACATCTCTCTCTATTTCTTCTTTTTTTTTTTTTTTTTTTTAAATCTTTTTTTTTAACCTTTAACTTGGATAAAATTCTTGTTCATCTAGCTCTTTGCTTGATTACCTCTCTTACAAAATATGTTTTGGATGTTCAAAGGCAACAACAACAACTTGTACACTTCATTAATTGTTTTCCATAGTATCAATAGTATCAATAAAAATGAGAATATCCTTGGTTTTTTCACCAAATATTCCCACCCTTTTCTTACGCACGTATGTATTAATAAGATAATAATGATAGAAAGATAAACGAAATAAAAGGAGTTTACTATATTTGTTCACAGGTATTCTAGTCTTTGTGTTATCAAATTCAAAACAATTAATTATTTTTTTAATTTACGTATTTTTGGCAACTGTCTAAGTTATTATGAAACGAGTGTTTATATTCGATCCCTAGGCTAACTAAATCATAGATGAGATAACTTTAAGTAAGAGTTATCTAGTCAATTAATTAGTAATAGTGCACTTAACCCCCATGTTGAGAAAATGAAGAAAAATTAGTGAAATATAAGATTGAGATATAATGAATTTAAAAACATGTGTTTATCAATTTAGACTAAACAAGAATGATCAAATTAAGTAGTTAGAGATCCGTTGATCAATAAAAAGCTCGTTTCCACAAAAAAAAAAAAAAAAAAAAAAAAATTAAGTAGTTAGAGCACTTGCAGTAAATACTGTAAATCTTTTAAAAACTGTATTTTTTAAGAAGAAAAAAAGACAGTGGAGCGGATACTCCATTTTTAGAGTAAAATACGATTCTGTAAAATTTCTTTATATCTGCCATATTCATCCAGATTCTGTAAGTTTTCCTTTATATTTACCACATTATGTAAATTGATAATCTGATGGATTTCATCTTAGATAGAGATTCTGTAAATTAGAAAAATATGTATTTAAAACTGTAAAATAGAGAATTCGATTAGAGTATTTGATGCAAATGCTCTTACCGGATCCATATATACTGAATGCAATGAATCAATAAAACATCAAGATTCATAAAGGGAAACTTGAGAAAGTATGCTTTAAAAGCATATAAATTATGTAGTATGCTCCGTAAATTATGATTTGAAAACCATGCTTCGGTAGAATTTTGGTAGGATTCGCATAGCACACCAAGTTATTTCGTGGGTTTTCGGTAGCCTCCAAAAAAAACCCACGTTGACTCAAAAAAAAAAAAAAAAAACCCACGCAAAACCCACATATATCTTACGTATAAGTGACTCATTTTTGACAACCTGATTTTCGATATCCGTGTAAATGACCTAACAACTCAATCACTGCTCAAATATCACTCAAACGCTGCGTATGTTTAAGTCTGCCATTACCTCTTAAAAAAACCTTTTCTAATCATCTTTCTCACTGTCACTCAAACCCTATTCAAATATCACTATTCGCCGTGTATCTTTAAATTTGTCATTACCTGTTCAAAAGTTAAAAAAAATGGTTGATACAGTTGGAACTTTGGTGGGTACCACACATCAAATTCTCATAGAGATGCCTGAGAGAATCATTCATGATGAAGATACTGCTGAGCTGCCTAAGTATGCTGAGGGACAGACTGTTGAGACAAATGTTGTTCAATTTGTTGTTCAGATTGAAGTGCTGGTTATTGATGACACTCCACCAGCATTGAATAATGGTTTATTGATTGACACTACCACATCACCAGACAATGAACAAGTTTTGTCATTTGGGGACCAGACAACTGAACTTGGCAAGAACTTAGAGAAGTCACCAGTGGAGTTGCAAACCACTGAAGAATGTGATGGGACTGAGGGGGAATTCCAGTCCACTTGAAAATCTTTTTATGATGGGATAATCATACCTACAATCCCATCTCCTGAACCTAGCTTTTCACTTGACGAAGAATATGCAGTGCAGAGTTCAGATGATGAAATAGAAGAGGAACTTCCGGTGTTACAGATGCCTCGAGTGCCTGAAGTTCAACAAGTTCCATAGAATCAAAATCAAAATCAGATTCCACAAGTGGTCTTTCCTGAAAATCCCATGACTTTTATGGTTGTGAGACATAGAAGACCTGAGAAACCATATGTCACAGAGCCTATATCAGCTTAGATCGAACCCTGTTTTGTTATGACGACCCAAATATAAATGATAACAATATATGAAAAAATGTCTAACATCAATGAATTTGAATTGTATCTATAGATTTTGTATCCCATTTGCTCCCCAAGCTTTCGTCTCATAGTGTCAGTGTCGGCCCAACAGAGCCCTTTCGCTGTTGGTGTTCTTTCTGATCTCTACGCATTTCACCGCTTCACTGGAAATTCCCACTGCCCCTATCGTACTCCAGCTTGGTAGTCTCCACCGCCTGTCCAGGGTTGAACCTTGGGATTTGAGGGCGAAGACCCAAAAAATTTTAGGACCGACCGTGGGTTCAAGATCTCAAAAGTTTCAAGGCTGTATGTCTCAAACACGCTAGCTAGACACTAGATGCCTCTTGGCTCATGGGGTGCTCAGTTTAGGGACACTACATTTGCCTCTTTCAATTTACGTGTCAAGTGCACCATAAAATTGCTCAATTTGTCTTCATAATTAATCTCAACTCGATTGTAATTAATCTTTATGGTGATTTATTAGCATAATCATTGTAATTGCTCAGTTCTTAATTAGTCTAGTTAATACCCATCCCGTCTCAAAATACAACCCACTTTATCTTTTTGTGTATGTCTTAAAATACAAGTCATTTTACATTATCAATAAAATATTTATTACTCCCTCCTATCCTAATTATATGTCGTGTTTGAGAAAAACACACAGATTAAGAAAATTAGTACTCCAAAAAAATCTTGGAAAGTGTAGTGATGTAATGAATATGAAAGAATGATAGGTTGAATGAGCCTAAAAAGTTGAAAAGTAATATTGAAAAGCGGAAAGAGTATTAAAATATGTATTGAAAATGTAACTACGACATATAAAAAGAAAATTTTGATTTTGACAACTGCGATATATAATGAGGAACGGAGGGAGTACTATTTTCTCTATTTTACCATAGATTATTATCAATTCAACTAATTATCGTTACTTTATGACTATTAGAATAATGATTATCAAAGAGTGCTTGAGTCTTTTTTTTTTTGAGGGAATCTTGAGTCATTTTTTAATCCGTGTGAAAACCCTACAATGATCTATATCTTCGGATTGAAGCAAGGGCGGATCCAAAGGCATATCCGAGAATCGCTGTATTTTTTGTGTTAAAAAATATAAAAATACCATTTATACCCCGGTAGATCATTATTTTTAGTATGATGTCCCAGTGAGAAAGTTTTTTCGATCCGCCACCGGATATAAGTACATATTGTCTGATATTAAGGAATATTAGATAAGAGTAATTACATGTTAATTAGACAATAGTGTTGACAATGAAGTTAAGAAACATAGATGGTAAGAAACAAACTAAAAAAGTACAAAAATATAATGATGGACAAATGGAGAATATAATTATTCTCATAATAATTATCACAAGTAATAAATCAATGAATTTGTTAACTTATTTTCCGGCATGCATGAATGTAACAAAATGTTTCATTCAAACCGATGCTTCTTTTCAAACTTTTGTTCACATTTCAAAACACATACATGTACCACATCAATAGGTAAATAATTCAAATAAAATACTGTAGATATAAATATAGCTCTCCCATTCTTGTATCTGAAAAACATAATTTCATACAACACAAAAAGAACAAGAAAAATGGCTGAGAATCTAAGAAGAAAGTATTCTAAGGAAGACAGCAAGGACTCCATTGATACGGTGCATGTAAGCTTTCTGCCTCCGAAGAAGAGAATCGTAAGGGAGATGATGGCTCGAAACCGCACGTTTGCTTACAACAATGAATCCGACACAGTGATCACACCGATGAATTCGATGATGATGAAGCAGATGAAGAAGAATATGGATGTGACGGATCAAAAAACCGATATGAATATATCATAATAGATCGAGCCCAGATGGAGAAGGGGAGCACGTGCCTTCACTAAACTTATCAATATTCGTGTCTTGATCGATAAGCTTTTTTCATTTTCGTTGGTACTTATAGTGACTTCAGTCTCTGGATTCGCTGCTCGTTATATAGCTTTTGGAGTAGATTTATAATATGATGATTAAGTTGAAGTTTTCTCAAATTCAAAAATTTGTATACATGCACTTCTCCATTTTCAACTCGCTTAAATCTAAAAGAGGGTTTCTAATGAAAAAAAAAAAAATCTTAAATAATAAGCTTTGATTGCATGTGGCTTTGCAATATAGTTGATGAGTATTAGGAGGTGAAATGTTAAATTTTTGTTTACATATTAAGATCATTGTTACTTAAATTTGATCTTATTGAAAGCAAATGATTATTCACACAAACTTCATTTAAGGCGCCGGTGGAATCCTGAGATAAGGTTCGAAATTTGTTAAATATTTTATCTCTTAAACTTAATAAATTTATACATAAGGACAAAGTCAAGAATTTATATTTGGATGAACTAAGAAACCGTATTAAGATGTTTCGGTGGGCTGAATAAAGATATTTTGATACAAAATCTCAAATTATATCAGATATATTAGTAAAAAGGTTTTTTTTAAGAGGTAATCCCATTTTTTCCCCTCGATCAACTGTGCAAATTCTGGTTTTTATTGGTAAAGACTAAAGAAAAACAAATTTAAGCAAATTCAATGACATGGATGGAAGCGAATTACCAATTCAAAATTGTGTATATATAGTAATTATAAAGCATCATTCATGTACATATATAGCATTTGAATTAAAATGGTAAATTATATATACATGAGTCTACAATTCATGTTTGAATTATTTTTCTTTTTCTGCATTGTGTTCCATTGTTTAACGTGTTTGAAATACGAATAAATGTAATTATTATTCAATCCAACATTAAAATGGGATGAAATGAATAAAATGATTGAATTGAACGATATAAAAAGCTAAAACACACCCCATGAGTAAACAAATTAACCGCCGCCACCACCACCATACACACTAGCACCCACACCACCGTCATGACCTAGACCGCTATGGCGCTATCACCTGCTACTGCACATCCATATATAAGTAAACAATTAAACTGGCGCCACCACCGCCATCACACAAACCATCATCAGTTGCAACCACCCCATCATCATCTACCACCACACATCATACTACCCGGCTATACCACCGAAGGCCACAACCACCCTACCAACCAGTGGCGGACCTACATACAGTCAAAGAGGGAACTGCCCTCCCTTAATCCGAAAAAAATACACTAAAATTTATACGATATATATAGTTTGCTCCCCCTTAAATTTTTTATTTGTCTTTAAGAATTTTATTGCCCCCCGACCCGAGATCTTGCGTCCGCCCCTGCTACCGACACCCTCATCAAAACACACCAGCATATCTCACTATCACCTAACCTTGTAATCACCCACACCGGTTATAACATCAACATTGCTTCTGCACACCCATCATCACTCACAACCGCACGAACAACGACCTTCCCAAAAACATCTTGTCGTCATATATGACCTTCCCACCCGCCATCACCCTCGTTTCCACCACTCGTCGCCCCCATGCATCGTCACTAACCATCCCACCACCTAACCCATCACTTCTTTTCCTTCACCACCATAACATTGCCACATCCATTCGACCATCTCCCACCAACCACCTTACCACCACAAACAACCAACCACCAATGTTTTGATACACAAACCCCAGATCGACCAGACCGTAACATCTTTAAAGTCACGAGCATTACATCATACATTATTTTAACATGTGTGATAATGAGTAGGTTTATATTATAAATTGACTAATTAATACAATGTTGCTATAATATAAGGATTTAATAAATGATGATTCTAGTTCAGTAAGTAATGCATCCTCGACAAATCGTTTTAGGGAGCTCTAATGACACCATAAAAAATCTTTCATTGACGTCATAAAAAGAGTAAAATGTACATTTATCAGAGGCTGTATTTTTCTCTCTCTCTATTATCCCTCCTCCATGGCCAACGAATCAACTTTTTAAGGGTCGATCATTGGATTCACTTGTCAAAAGTCGTTTCTCATTTAGATCGAAGGTTGTGTTCGCTTGTATACTCACGAAATCTGACGTGGAGTGCCAAATGAGATTCAACGTTATATTTGTTAGGTGAACCCTTAGTTTGGACGATCAAACCGTTAGTTGTCTTAAAAGTGAAATTAAAATAGGGGATAAAAAAATAAGGAATCAAAAGTATATATGATTCAGAAAAATATAATAGCTATTTCAGATACAAAGATAAAAGATTAGAGGAAAAAAATGCTAAAACCCCTTTATTATTTTGTCTTGATAAGCCAAACTTGGCACTAAAAGGTCCATACAAGAATTTACTATAAACCTTGGGTATCAATATTCTATAAAGTGTACACATTTATGAATAAGACATCTTAATTTTGTCATGTTAGATTCTCATAGATATTAACAATCTTATAAAGAATTTCGCATCAAAATTGCCACCTTCTACACGGGAAATTTGTAGGAGTGAAGTATCAACATCGTTTGATAACTCCAAATGTACTTTTTTTTCCAAATATGTCACAATTAATTGTTTCTAAAAAAACAGGCATTTTAAATTCGAAAATGATAACATTTCCTTTTGCATTTTAAATGATAGCCTTTTCGACGTTTCCTACGTGTCCTTTTATAATCGGCAAATGGAATTTATTGATAATATGTTTACAACGAGTCGATGATTCCATATAAAAGTAGTAATAATGAATAAACTTAAATTTTTCCTAAAAAACAAAAGCAACTAAATGTTAAAAACTTTGTTAACAGAGAAAGCAAAAAAAAAGATTTTTTAAAAAAAAGAAAAACATTGTCCAAAAAAACCATTAGTTTATTAGGATCAAGCACTTACCGTTGTACTAAAACCAATTGGTGTTAGTAAAGACGCTACTATATTTCCTTATATCACTTTTAATACGCCTCCTCAAGTGTGGGCCTATAACAACCCCGGGTCAATACGACACACAAAGCGCATATAAAGTGTGCACACAAGCGCCAACAAAGAGGCCCAACACTTGCACAATATAATTGGGAAAGCAATGTTGGTAGCAAGGATTGATCACATGACTTCCTGCTCCGATATCATATTGAATTTAGCAATTAAAAGCTTTGAAATCACAGAAAAACCAGAAACTCCATTGATGAACACATAAGTTCTTGAACAATTTGAAAATGGAAGAAGGCGGGAAAATTGCCTTGGAGAAAATTACGTGAAATTACATGAACTATGAGCCTAAAACTGAAAAGTAAACTTGCTAACTAACTTCTAATGATCCTAATTAGCTGTATATATAGACTATAGGTCCTTAGGCGGTTGTAACAAACTTCAACAGACTTTCAGCTCCACATGCTCGACGTAATGCTTTAAAGACCAAAAACTCCTTTTTCACTTGTATACTTCAACACCCCCCCCCCCCTCAAGCTTGAATATGGGTTGATGAAAGCCATAGAAAAGCTTGCCAAAAACTCCTTTTTCACTTGTCTGGATGTGAAGATATATCATACAAGTCTTTGAGTGGGAATGCTTGCAAAAGCCTGTTAAAAGTTGTTGTATCAATTGGTTTAGTTAGGATATCGGCTGGTTGATCCTTAGTATTGATGGGAAGTGGATTCAGGACCTTAGCAAGGTACTTTTCCCTTACAAAGTGACAATCTATCCCAATGTGTTTTGTACTTTCATGAAAAACTGGATTTTCAACAATATCATGTGCACTTTGACTGTCACGGTATAATAGGACAACATTAGTGTATGTTATTTGAAATCCCTTTAACAAATATATTAGCCACTGAATCTCACAAGCAGTGAAAGCCATGGCCCTGTATTCTGCTTCAATAGAACTTCTAGAAACTGTAGGTTGTTTCTTTGATTTCCAAGAGATTAAAGCATCTCCCAGGTAAACCAAGTAACCAGTCACTAATTTCCTTGTCTTTGTACATCCTGCCCAATCAGCATCACTAAAAGCCTTCAACTTGATAGCACCTGTAGCAGGAAAGAAAAGGCCTTTTCCTGGTGAGGATTTCAGAAATCTAAGGAGCCTGTGTACTGCCTTTAAATGTGCTTCATTAGGACAGTCTAGGAATTGACTAAGTTGTTGAACATGAAAGCTATATCAGGCCTTGTGTTGGACAAATAAAAAAGGTTTGCCTACCAAGCTTCTGTAGTATGTGTTAGATTCCAATACATGAGCTTCAATGGATGTGAGGTTTTGGGAGGTATCCATATGTGTAGTTACTGGTTTGCAGTCCAGGAAATCAAAATGCTTCAACAAATCTAGGCAATACTTTCTTTGGTTGATAACTATGCCTTTTGAGATCTTGCTACTTCAAACCCTAAGAAATACTTGAGAGTACCTAGATCCTTTATGGTGAATGTTGAATGAAGAAGATATTTCAAATGATGTATTTCTGACATCTGTAGACTCCTCATTATAATATCATCAACATAGACTAGAAGTGCTATGAAATGATCTCCATGACCCTTTGTGAATAAGCTATGATCATTTTGAGACTGTTTATAACCAGCTTCTAGTAATTTCTGTGTCATTTTGGTATTCCATTGCCTACTGGCTTGTCTAAGTCCATAAAGTGATCTGTTAAGTTTGCATACTAGGCCATCTGCCTTCAGGCCTGGTGGTGGCTTCATATATACTTCCTCATCAAGATCTCCATGCAAGAATGCATTATTAACATCCAGCTGATGTAATAACCATCCTTTTTGTGCAGCTAATGCCATAAAGAGTCTGATTGTGGTTTGTTTAGCAACTGGTGAGAATGTTTCAAGAAAGTCTATGCCTTCTGTTTGTGTAAATCCTTTTGCCACCAATCTTGCTTTATATCTTTTTATAGAACCATCAGACTTTCTCTTTATTCTATATACCCATTTGCATCCTATAGGTTTGACATTCTTTGGTTGCTTGACCAGTGTCCAAGTATCTGTCTTTTGTAATGCTTCTAGTTCCAAGTTCATTGCTTGTTGCCATCTAGGATCAGTCACTGCTTCATTGAAGGTGTTTGGCTCCCTGTATTCATTGATATTGACAATAAAACCCTGATAGCTAGAGGAAACATTAGCATAAGACATCACATTATCAAGAGTGTGAAGTGATGTTCTTTTTACAAGATTTGTGCAGACATAATCATTCAAATAAGATGGGACAGATCTGGTCTTATAGGACCTTCTGTTATTTTGTTGGGGAACATCACCAGTAGTTGTGTTATGTGATGTGACATCATTGTTAACAAGTGGTGAATCATTGTTAACAACGTGGTTATCCTGATCATATGAATAACTAGCAGTCTGATTGTGTAATAATTCATCAGAATGTTCATCAGTAGTTAGCAGGGGTAGGGGAAGACAATGATTAGATTGATCAGTTTTGAAAGAGAAAGGAAAGGAAGTTTCATGAAATACCACTTCTCTAGAGACTGAAACATTTCTCGTTTCAATGTCCAACAACTTGTAACCTTTAATGTTAGGTTCAAAACCTAGGAAAACAGAAGGTTTACTTCTGGTTTCAAATTTTTCCCTGCCTTGAGCAGCTGTTGAAACAAAACATAAACATCCAAACACTTTGAGCATATCAAAATCTGATTCCTTTTATGTAACATTGCATATGGTGTTTTGTTATTTAACAAAGGAGTAGGAGTTATGTTTATCAAATGTATAGCATGGATAAAACAGTGCCACCAGTATTCTAAAGGTATGTTTGATTGGAATTTCCAAGCTCTCAAAACATTTAAAATATGTTGGTGCTTTTTTCAATCAAACCATTTTGTTGAGGGGTCCTGACACAGGACTTTTGATGCACAATTCCCTTAAGTCTGTAGAATTGTTTCATACCAAATTCCCCTCCATGATCAGAACTTATTGCTTTAACACATCTATCAAAGTGATTTTGTACAAAATTGCAGAAAGATTGTAACAACAGATTTGCTTCACTTTTGCATTTCATAAGAAATAACCAAGTGTACCTACTATGATCATCTACTATTGACAGAAATTAATATTCACTATTTACAGTAGGAACCCTATTAGGTCCCCAAATATCAACATGAATTAGATCAAATGTGTTTACTGTGGAAATACTATGGTTAATATTACATTATTATTACACTCATAACATGTTACAATGCAACGTGTTACTTTCTATCAAGGGACATATTAATTGCATTGAATAAACAATTAATATGTCCTAATAGTCATAAAGTAACTATCCTTTGTCCTATTATGTAATAGCATTGACATAGCCGACTCTAGCATTTATTGTAGCCGGCTCTAGTTACTTTTACTTTACTAGCTAGGATCCTCTCTTGTAAGGATCCTCTCTTGTATCTATTTATACTCATTCTTTCAACATAAATAAACAAGTTGGAGTTTACTCAAGTATTATTACTTTCTCAAACTCTCTTCATGGTAGCGAGCCTTAAACTCCCGAAATCCGTCGCAAACTCTCGGACCCCGCTCGAATCAAGAATGTCTTCACTATCGAAGCTTCCTCACCTTCGCTTGAGTCCCAGTTTGCCTCGACGGACCGGGGTCACCGAATCTTCATCTTATACTAATCATAGACTTGATGGCAACAACTATTTGCTATGGTCAAGATCTATGAAAATGTACATCTCTGGACAAGGTAAGATGGGATACCCGTCCGGCTCTAAACCCGCCCTGCCGAAGATGACCCGGGATTTGAAGCATGGGATACTCGCTAATAATCAAGTCATGACCATTCTCACAAGATCAATGACAAAAGAGATTAGTGAGAACTTTATGATGTATGATACCGCAAAGGAAATCGGGATAATGCCGGGGATCTTTACTCCAAGAAAGACAATACCTCGAAGTGTATGAACTTGAAGCTCGGATTCAAAACTGCAGGCAAGGAGATATGTCTATAACTCAATACTTCAACCAACTTGTCTAGGGCATGGCAACACCTAGATATGCTTTGAAACTCACCCCTGGAATGATGTCAAGGATGCGCCTTTATAAGGACATTATTGAGAAAAAGAGAGTATTCAAGTTTCTTACCGGATCGAATCCTGCTCTTGATGATGTTAGAGGAAGAATCCTTGCCACAAAACCTCTCCCCAATCTCAAATCCATGTTTGCGAAGTCAAACATGAGGAAAGCGAGGAGGAAAGTGATGCTTCTTGAACTCCCTCCGACAACCCCGCCGAGAGTGCTACCTGGCCGACCATCGGGAAGCCTGCTGAGGTTACTGAGACTGTCAGGAAGCCTACTGATAGAACAGGAAAGTTGTTCTGTGAGCACTGCAAACGCACAAATCACACCAAGGACACTTGTCTGGAAGCTACATGGCATGCCTAAATCCCTCAAACCTACCAGGGAAAGTCGTAAGCGGCATGTCCATGAAGAGGAGAATGACAACAAGTTGAATGCTCGGTTGCGCATTCAAAGCTTTCCTCACTCAACAAAAAGAAGGTAGTACCTCTACCGACACGGCTACTCAAAGCAGTACGGGTAAATTCTACTCTTCTATTAGTAATGAAACATGGATTGTTGATTCTGGGGCCTCCTCCCATATGACTGGTAATAAAAACCTCATAACTCACCTTATGCCATGTCAACAAATTCACAATGTTAAGACTGCTGATGGATCTATCTCTCGTGCAAAAGGTTTTGGAAATGTTAAACTCACTAATAAGATATGTCTAAAGGATGTCCTATTTGTTCCAAAATTAGACTGCAATCTCATATCTGTCAGTAGACTTGCAAAAGATTTAAATTGAATTTGTTGTTTTTAATAAGAATCGGTGCACTTTCCAGACCCTTCTTCACGGGAAGTGATTGGGAGGGCTAAACCCCGCTTAGGATTGTATGTGGTCGACCCCGCCGAAGACGAAGACCGAAGACCGAATCCGCCTCGGCACTCGCACTCAAACCTTAGATAATATCATGTTATGGCATTATAGACTAGGACATCCAAGTTTTGGTTATTTGAAGTCTGTAATTCCTGAATTATTTAAAGGATGTAATGTCAATGATCTTCAATGTGATATTTGTCAATTTGCCAAACTTACCAAATCTGTGTATGCCAAACTACCTTATTTGCCTTCCACACCTTTCACTTTAATTCACAGTGATGTATGGGGACCTTCAAGGGTAAAAAGTATAACAGGAAAAGGTGGTTTGTCACTTTCATTGATGATCATACCAGGAACACATGGCATTTTTTAATGAAGGATAAATCGAAGTTGGACCAGTTTTTCAGAATTCTACAACATGATCTCTACTCAATTTGACACTAAGATCAAGATCTTAAAGACGACAATGCTCTTGAATACTATGAGTCTAACCTCGGTTTTCTTGATGAATAAGGGGATTGTCCATATCGGCGGTTGTGTGGAAACACCTCAACAAAATGGGGTTGCTTTGAGAGAAAGAACAGCACCTACCGTAGATGGCTCGATCAATCATGTTCACTACCCATGTCCCAAAGTATATGTGGGGTGAAGCTATATTAATCGCCACATACTTAATCAACGGACTTCCCACAGAGTGTTAGGCTTCAAAACTCCTATCCAAACCCTCCCGACCACACACTCCTCGCCCTCATCTTATTTCCCAATTACCACCAAAAATCTTTGGTTGTACTTGTATTTGTTTATATCCATGCCCAACACGAAGCAAACTTGATCCCAAAGCTCACAAGTGCATTTTCCTAGGATATGCAAAGGACGGAAAGGTTACAAGTGTTACTCTCCTTCCGAAAAGAGATTTTACAATTCTATGGATGTAAAGTTCTTTGAAAGGACTCCTACTACAAAGAAGTCCACCGAGGCGATCACGATGGAAACCCGATTGAACTTGACCTAAATCCTTTCCCTCGGAAACTCTTGAACCTCGGCACCCACCGACTCTCAACATCCTACGATCCTCGGCAACCTCCCGAACCGAGTCTACCGACCCGCAGCCCGCCGAACCGAGACTACGACACTCGGCAACCTACCGAGTCACGGCGGACGAACCTCAAAGCACCCCACCGACTCTCGGCCACCGCCGACGTTGATGACAGACCTATTGCTATCGGGAAGGGAAAGAGATCTTGCACTACCGATCACTCTATTCATAATTATCTATCCTATGATCGCTTATCACCTGTTTTTGCCATGTTTACACAGACTTGGATTCTCACTCTATTCCTAAGAATATACAGAAGCTCTCCAACATGATAAGTGGAAGGCAATCAAAACCGAAATGATCGCTTTCTCCTTGACAACCATACTTGGGATCTCACCACTCTCCCACATGGAAAGAAGACAGTAAGCTGCAAATGGCTGTTCACTATCAAGTACAATGCTGATGGTACTATTGACAAATACAAAGCTAGACTGGTTGCAAGGGGATTCACTCAAACATATGGCCTTGACTACAAGGAAACCTTTGCACCTGTGGCAAAACTAAACACTGTCAGGGTACTGATCTCAATTGCTGTCCAACTTGACTGGCCTCTACACCAATTGGATATCAAGAATGCTTTCCTAAATGGTGACCTTACTGAGGAAGTCTATATGAATGTGCCTCCTGGTTTTTCCAACACTCACACTCGAGGAAAGTTTGCAAATTGAGGAAATCTCTATATGGCCTAAAGCGAGTCCCTCAGAGCCTGGTTTGGCAAACTCACTACCGTGGTTAAAGCCGCTTGGATACCATCAATGCAACTCGGATCACACAATGTTTATCAAAACAACAAACCGAAAAAGGTCCATTCTTATTGTCTATGTGGATGATATCATCCTTACGGTGATGACCCCGTCGAGATCCAACACTTGAAGACCCCGTTGGCAAAAGTATTTCAAGTTAAAGATTTGGGCTACCTCAAGTACTTTCTTGGTATGGAAATAGCTAGGAACAACCAGGGTATATCTCGTTTCACGGAAGGAAGTATGTGATGGACCCGCTTTGAAGGAAACGGCATCTTTGGGATGCAAACCCGTCGTATCCCCAGCAGACCCCGCAATACCCCCTGTCGCATGGTGACATTGTTTGTCGGAATGGATCAATATCAAAGACTTGTAGGGAAACTCATTTATCCGTCCCATACAAGACCCGATATTGCATATGGCGTCGATCGGTTAGCCGGTTCATGCATTGCCCTACCGAGCAACATTGGGATGCCGTGAACGGATACCGAGGTACCGAAGTCCACTCGGCCAGGGCTTACATTTCACCAAGTCTCCCGATAGATCAATCAAGGTCTACACCGATGCCGATTGGGCCGGATGTCACATTGACAAGATCTACCACAAAGTTATTGCTCATATGTATGGGGAAACCTAGTTACTTGGAGAAGCAAGAAACGACCCTCTTGTGTCAAGAAGCGATCTTTGAAGCCGAACTCGGGGCACTTGTACTTGGCATTTGTGAAGCTCGTGGCTAAAAAGGGTACTCACCGAACTTCAAAGAACCTCTTGAAACCTATCACACTCTCGTGACAATAATTCGGCCTTATGCATGGCGGAAGATCCATCCATCATGATAAAACCAAACATGTGGACATTGACGACACTTCCTAAAGGAGAAGATTGATGCCAAGATTATTCAACTCCGGTATGTTCCCTCAGCGATCGATCGAATGCGATATTCTCACCAAGGCCATACCACCACTTATGTTCAAAGATTGAGTAGCAAACTTGGTCGTATAAACATATACAACCCGGTTGAGGGGGGGTGTGGAAATACTATGGTTAATATTACATTATTATTACACTCATAACATGTTACAATGTAACGTGTTACTTTCTATCAAGGGACATATTAATTGCATTGAATAAACAATTAATATGTCCTAATAGTCATAAAGTAACTATCCTTTGTCCTATTATGTAATAGCATTGACATAGCCGACTCTAGCATTTATTGTAGCCGGCTCTAGTTACTTTTACTTTACTAGCTAGGATCCTCTCTTGTAAGGATCCTCTCTTGTATCTATTTATACTCATTCTTTCAACATAAATAAACAAGTTGGAGTTTACTCAAGTATTATTACTTTCTCAAACTCTCTTCATTTACAGTAGGAGAGGAACTAACAACAAATTTCAACTTTCTTTGTTTTGCCAAAGGGCATACAACACAATTGTGTACATGAAGTTTGATTTTAGGATCTAAAGATTTCAAGCATTTCATTCCGTACACAGAAGGATGACCTAATCTAAAATGCCATAAAAGGGAATCAGTAACAGCACAGTTATTACACAGAGGTTTAGAAGTGTGTAAACTAGACTTGAAGTCTTGGCCAGATTTGTTTGATAGAATATAGAGTCCATTCACTACTTCAGCTATACCAATCTTCTTCAAAGTTGACAGGTCCTGCACCACACACTTATTAGTTCCAAAACAAACTGTAAGATTTTTATCAGCAGCCAATTTTCTTACTGACAGTAGATTGTAAGTAAAAGATGGAATGCAAAACACATTGTGCAGTATGATGTCAGTGTGAATCTTAACTTTTCCTATATGTGTCACACTCACATGTGAACCATTAGGCAAGTTAACTATGAGACCTTTGACATGTTGAACATCAAACAGATTGTTAAATCAAAGGTTATATGGTCAGTAGCCCCTGAATCAACAATCCAGTGTTGGCTACTGCCTTTGATACCTGGATTATGAGCAGAATCAGATGCTGTCAAGATCACTGAATTGCATTGACTATTTCTAGCTTGAAGGCCATCATGGACATCAAATGTTCACATTGAGATTTAGTAATTCCAGAATCATCAATGGCTTGCACCTGAGTTTGAGAATCTCTAACATTCTGTCATCTGAGTTTGAGACAGGATCAAAATTCACATTGTTTTCCATAGCACCAGTGCCTCTACCAGATCTTTTGAAATTAGAAGGGAGGCCAAACTTCTTATAGCATTTGTCAATAGTATGTCATTCTTTCCCACAGTAAGTGCATTGAGGTCTCTTGGAATTTCATCTGGCAGGACCAGTGCCCCCACCCTGTTCTCTGCCTTGATTTTCAAATCTTGAATTGACAACAACATTACTCTCAACATCTTTCTGACTATTGACAGCTAGCAGAACAGAATCAACACTAAGTTTCTATAATTCATCCGCTCTTCATGATTAACATCAGGGAGGGGTTTAGTCATCAAACCTTGTGACTTAACAGTGCCAAAGTTGCCATTCAGACCCTTCAAAAACCTAGTTGTATAAGAATTTGCATAATGCTCCCTGGTCATAGGCAAAGCATCACAAGTACACTGTGGTATAGGCTTCAAAACCATATACTGATCCCTTAGGGACTTCAATTTCGTGAAATATTCAGTCACAGATAAAGAACCTTGTTTGACCCTCTCAATTTCTTCCTCAAGATTTGACAAACGGTAGGCATCAGCTCTACCAAACCTATCTTGGAGATCCAACCATATCTCCCGAGCAGTATCAAAGTACATAACGCTCTCAGAAATATTAGGAACCATAGAATTAATGAGCCAAGAAGTTACCAAATCGTTGAGTTGCATATGTTCATATCCTGGATCATCTTCTGGTGGCATGGTGGTGGTTCCATTTATGAAAGACAGCTTGCCTCTGGATGACAACGCTTTTGAAGCAGCTCTCCTCCCATGATGGAAGTTTTTTGTACCTCTTAATAATGGCTGAAACACCAGACTTGGATTATCAATGTTATTGGAAGAACCGGAGGGATTTGCAGGTGCAGTGACGGTAAAACAACAGAATTAAGCGCAACGCTCTGATACCATATTATGATCAAGCGCTTATCGTTGTACTAAAACCAATTGGTGTTAGTAAATGCGCTACTATATTTTCTTATATCACTTTTAACATAGTTGTCATTTTTACTCTATTGCCCTCATTTATATTTGCCTATGTACCTAAAGTATTCTGTAGTTGTTTTTGACAAAATGATTTGTTCTTAATATTAGTCACTCTGACTCCCTCCCGTCTCCGTTTACTTTATTTCACTCTCCGTCCCAAATTTTTTTTTTTTTAACTTATTCCATTTATAAATGTCCTAAAATAAGTCCTGTAATTAATATTTAGTCTAAAAATTGCTTCTTAAATCTCTAAAATGCTCATATATAAATATTTATTAAAAAATGTAATCATAATATAAAAGGGTTGTAATTGTAAACTAGTCTTGTTTTTAATGGTTAGACACGGAAATTTTATTATGGTCCTGGACCAAGTATGACGCTGATGATCGGACTAATAGAAAAAGAAAGAAAAAACACACAAGGCCCACCGTGTAAAATATAAATGTCATTAATTTATATTTTTACCCTTCTTATAAGGATTTTCATTGGTGGACATGTGTGACATGATGATCCTGACCACCATAAAACCACTGGGTTAGACAATATAATAAATAATGTTCTTTTAAATTTCAAGAGTTTCAAAAGGTCCCAAACAATTTTGGACGGAGGGAGTACTTTTTTCTTTTCTTTTCTACAATCAGTAATTTATAATTTATTCAACTAACTTTTAAACGTTACATTCATTGTATTAATTGTATTCAATGGGCATGTTAGACTTTTTTTTAAGTAAAATTAGTTACAATTAATCATTAATTTTTCTCAGTATACCTTAAAACCACCAAGGTGAATACTCCATCAATTCATTTTCAACTTATGTAGACATTTTAGCATTTTTCAGTTAATTTATAAAAGCGTAATAAGTACTATCCGTAACAGAATTTCTCATAAAACAAAATGGTTCATTCGGACCAACTGCGACAGAAATCGCCTACAAAGTACTATAAATGGTGTACAATATTCTTGTAACTCAAACACATAGTATTAATTGCATACATAAATTAACCAGAGGAAAACTTCAAAAAGTTTAAGATTTCAAGAAGAGCCCAAAAGATATGGCAAGTGAATGGGTGAAGTATGAATATGAAGAAAGTGAAGACTCGTGTTCGGAGACCGAAGAAGTCCCTTTACCCCCTAAGAAGAGGATTTTAAGGCAGATTACTGCGAGAAACGGCGGCAGATATGTATACAGATCTCGTGATTACAACACCAATGATTCATCGGACGACGAGGATACCGATACAGATACCGATGAATCTTCTACTGATTAGCTAGCTATGATGCATAGATACTTAGGCTTGGTAACGTGTTATTCATGTTCAGTAGAGAATGAAAAAATTGTTCAAAATTATGAAAAACTACTAAAAAATGAAGTAAACTTGTTAAAACATGTACTATTTTATGTATTTTAATATTTATTATTCAATTCTTTAAGTTTTTATACATACATTTGGATCATTATATATATATTTTTTATATTTATCAATATGCCCTCCATCCGGGGTGGACCCAGGTTTTTCGGTAAGGGGCAAGAATATTATGAATTTTTTTATTAGAAACCAACAAATACGTAGTTACCGTAACAAACTAACAATAACGTAGTAACTCTTTTAAAAAAAAAAAATACTCAATGAACATTGAAGAAAGAAGTACCTTACAAGCTAGTGTCGCATTGTCTTCATATTTCGACTCCTTGAAGATCGGTTCATCTTCAACGTTGTTGATGACAATTGATTTGATTTCATATTTGATTCAATTTCTTGAACAAGTTTAATTTCATGTCTATTTCAAAAGTAGATAATTCAAATAGACAATAATGTTTCGAGTTGACACAAATTAAATTTCTCGGGAGAAAAAAAAAAAAAAACTACAAAGTTCCACTCAATCTTAGAAAATCATTGCATGTTTTGTCTAACGTCATAGTATATGAAATTATTAAGTTGATCAGTAAGTGTTCAAACATTTGAAAATTCACTTTAACATATTTGAGCAATTCAAATCAATTTTCTTTATCAGATGATGAAAAACATTCAAATGAATTAAAACAAACTAATCAAAGGAACAATCCATTCGTTGTTTCTGAGAATTAATTGATCATTTACTTTTTGAAGTTCTGTGCCCCCCCCCCCCCCCCCCCCCCCCACATTATTGATTATACAACCACTCCACTTGAAATTGATGCAAATGCTAATAAAAGAGGGAAGTTTTTACATTCACGTACCTACATGTGGATAGCCTCCATGGCACACTACACACCACACGATTTCATTCTGCATATAAACTGTGTGGTTCTGATCGTGCCATCTTACATATCCACACGTAGGTACGTACTATCCAAAAATTTCACAATAAAAGAGGTTGTTCAGTGATTGAACAATGATGGATGATTCAGGAGGGGGTGGGGGCAAATATGAAATTTCAAAAGTATAGATAAAATATATAATGTATAATACTTTTTCTAAAGTCAAATGGGGCAATTCTCCCTCCTTGGCCCTAGCTACATAAGGCTCGCCTCTGCCGTCTATACTAGTGCATGTCTTAGAAGTTTCGCATCCAAATATCTCGTATAGTATGATGTATATTCAAAGTTCCATTGAACATGTAAAAATGTTATATCTTATGTGACAATTGATAGCATCGAATGGAATATTCTCGAACATATGATCTTGAAAACAGAGTTTTCTCACTCGTATTTTTTTTTTGATCGGTATGTGTCACTTCGAAATACTTGAATAAATTATTGTTGTGTGATGAATTTGTAACATTTTAATGCATTTACATCTAGTTATTTAAGTTTATACAAGACTCTATTTCACATTTGAGTTTCATATTTTATTTCTGCTGCGATTTTTCGATTAGATTGAGACATGTGAACCGGATCCTGGAAAAAATGCCACACCAACTAGAGTATTCTAGAGTTGGAATAATCTAAATTGATTAGTAAATTCTCCCCCTTTTTTTTTATCAGTCAACTTTAGTGTGGGTACACAGACTAATAAAGTGATTAATGTGTCTGAAATATAGTACTCCATTTGTTTTTTATTAATTGTCATTTTTCAAAATTTATTATGGTTTTATTTATCTGTTATTTTACAATATCAATGCATAATTATTTTTTTCACCTTTATCTCTCATTTTAATAACCCAAATTTTGGTACTCCTTCCGTTTTTTATCTTTCGCAGAGAGAAAAATCACACAGATTAAGAAAGTAATAAATATATCTAAAATATAGTATTGGAAATGTATTTTTTATTAGAGATTTAAAAACTTTGTTGGTAAAGCAGTTTTTAGTATTGGAAATGTATTTTTTAATTGGAGATGTAAATAATTTATTGATAAATGAGAAAAATAATAATAAATGATGAATCCGAAATGTAAAATGACAGATAAATAAAAACAGAGAAAATTATGAAATGCGAAAGATAAAAAAATGGAAGGAGTACAATTTTCCATTCATAAGAAATGAAGGATAATTTTGTTATTTTACTCCCTCCGTTTTTATTTATATGTCGCAGAGAGAAAAATCACACAGATTAAAAAAGTAATTAACATGTCTAAAATATAGTATTGGAAATGTATTTTTTTATTAGGAATATAAATACTTTATTGGTAAAAAGGTTTTTAGTATTGGAAATGTATTTTTTTTATTGGAAATCTAAATACTTTATTGGTGAAGGAGGAAAAATAATAAATGATACATTGAAAATGTAAAATGACAGATAAATAAAAAAAGAGCAAATTCTGAAATGTGACAGATAAAAAAAACGGAGGGAATACATTATATTTTAGACACATTAATAATCTGTGACTATATATTAAATGACTAGATTGTACTTCTTTAATCTTTTAAATTTATTTGCAATCATTAAATACACTAGATTGGAAATGTAAATATACATTGATAGTAGTACTATTATAGTTTCAAAATAACTTTTGGTGTTTTTGATGTATTGAAAATGTATAGTATTTTATTATGTATAAGACTTTTTTTAAATCTTATAATTAATATATGAGGATATAAATGGAAGAAAATAATAAATGATTTATTTGTAATCTAAAATAACTGATATAAATGAAAAATATTAATTCTCAAAAGTGACCGTTAAAAAAAGCGGAAGAAATAGGATAGAATATATTCTAGAGTTTGATTAGTGCGGAATTGGTAAGTAAATTACTCTAGTTTCTAGAATTATGTAGTATATGTCAAGCAGTGGCGGAATCATGTGACCCCACACAAAACTAAAAAATATAAATATATATATTGCGAAACGACTTCGTTTTGATAAAAAAAAAAAATCAAATTTTGATCTAATTACTCTCCTAACCCGATTTCGATCCGAAAATTTTGACATAATTACCCACTCAATCCGTAAATATTTTATAATTACTATATATTTTTAAAGTCAAGTAATTTTATGAATTCAAAATTATATTTACAAGTTGTATGTGACTATTCAATTCGTATTACATTGCACAAGAAGTAGACTAATATGTAGCCAATGAGGCTTTACCTAAGGGGTTACAAGGAGCCTATGAGCCTTGAGTTCAAGTCTCATCTGATCCAATGTGGGTTAGAGTGTTTTGCCTAGAGTGTGGGGTGTTCGACCGGTAAAATGTCGGTTTTCTCACTAATAGGCAATGACGGCTGCAGGAATTTGAAGATACGGATTGAAAATTTGTCACATTTTGTAATTACTAAACTTAGTATTATATATTATATTTTAATACGGATCAATATATAAAAATAAGCGAAACAATTCAACATATTTATGTATACGTAATAAAAAATTACTAATGTAATATATTTTTAGCAGGTGGCCTGACCCATTTCGACTAAGGTGCACCCACCCCTGCCATATACTAAAACTATGAGACAGAATAGTGGAAGGCCTTCTAAACTCTATACACAGAGCAGTGGGGAGGCTCTAAGCTGGATTTTTCAAGTAAACTAATCTGTACATGATTCAGTATCAGAATCCTCGTCGTCGTCGTCCGATGAATCAGTGCTGTCGGAGTAATGGGATCCGTAGCCATATGGCCCATATCTGCCGCCGTTTCTCGCCGTAATCTGCATAGAAATCCTCTTCTTTGGGGGCAAAGGGACTTCTTCAGTCTCAGAACACGAGTCTTCACTTTCTTCATATTCATATTTCACTACCCACTCTGTTGCCATTTCTTTTGGGCTGTTCTTGAAAATATTAAATTTCCTTTCTCTGTTTTTTTTTTTTTTTTTCTTCTCTGATTATTAAAAGCAAGTATGTGTTTTTTTGTAGTTACCAGAATCAAAGGCTATTTATAGTTTGTAAGTGATGGAAACTTCCGATTTATGTCGCTGTTTGTCTGAAAGATATGTTTTGTTTCTATTCGTTACTTCCTAGATTTTTCTGCTTTGCTCTGTTTCTTCATATTTTTTTTTAACATTTTCTTGATTTTATTGTTTTAGGGGATGATTCCCATATGATGTTGATACTTACACTTGTTTATTTATGCGGCCACGAAACTCTTTCTTGAGGATCGACGTGACGTCTTAGTGTTTTTTACAACCACGTTTTTTTTTATCTGTCACATTTCAGAATTTGTTTTGTTTTTATTATCTGTCATTTTGTTTTGTTTTTATTATCTGTCATTCTATATTTTTAATACATCATTTATTACTTTTTTTTCCCACTCCTTTACTAATAAAGTATTTACATATTCAATAAAAAAAATACATTTTCAATGCTAAAAACTCCTTTACCAATAAAATATTTACATTTCCAATAGAAAAATACATTTTTTGACATATTAATTATTTTCTTAATCAGTGTGAATCTTCTCTCTGCGACATATAAAAAAACGGCGGGAGTATTTATTTTATTGTCATTTATCTAAAATAAGTTGATATCTTTCTCAAACAAAAACAAAAACAAAAAATATACTACCTCCGTCCCAAAATATAATTTTGGTGTTCTTACACAGATTAAGAATGTGGTTGAATGTCATAAATTTGTAGGTTAAATGTCCATTGACTATCATTAATGCATTAGTTGTTAAGTAATGAAAAGTTGTTAGACTGATAATAAATTAGGGGTAAGATGGAGAAAGGAGTAATAATGTTGTATTCGTAATGTAGAATGACTTATATTATGAGACAAATTTAAAAATGTATAATGACTTATAATTTGGAACGGATGTAGTACTAGATATAAATTCTTTTTATCTTGTGTAGTGATGTATAACTTTGTCTTGAATTAGAATTCAAATGTTCTTGAAGTATCATCTATTCTAAAAGTTCAAGCAGATGATGAGTTAGATAGTTCACATTTTCTATTTTAACAAATGTTATATTTCATAAATAGACAACATTTTCGAGTAGAAAAGTGTGTACATATTATATACATTGAATCACCGAGACAAAACACTATGATTTTACGTCATTGATGCAGTTTTGAAGCCGAGGTAATCGGAGCTCGAAGGGATGGGGGATATCTTTTGATAGAAGAATTATGCCGAGGGGGTAATTTTATAGGTATGCCAAGTGGAGACGTGTGATTAATTCCATCACACATAGCAGATGTGTGTAGGTGTTATATGAATTAATCACACCCTCCGCTTGGAATACCTCTAAAATAACTTCTCTCACTCTAACTATTCTCATCCTTTGAAGTGGGATAATCAAAGAATTTTTTTTTAATAGCAGATATAATAAGTTATATCTTTTTCAATTGTTTTCGGTACAGACAAAATATTTAAAAATAATGATAGATGCACAACAGTTGTGCCAACGATGATCTATACCGTTGATTATGTTAGATGTATATTGATAGAAGATAATTTCAAACATGAAATTCAAAGAAGATATAGGTTTTATGATAAAGTTTTAATTTAAATAGTTTGTTATTTGAAGTTATTTTAAAATTAGAATTATCTATAGTGAGTGTTTTTATCTTTATTTTGTAGTACGGGATTTACTATAAATACCACTTGTCATTCTATAGTTTCATTCATTCAATAAAACACAAGAGGTTTTTCTTCCACTACATATTCGTTTTTTTTATGGTATCGTGAGCGGGGGCGAGGGTTCGTGTGCGCTTAACATCGGTGAACCCTCGCCCGATCGTTTTTCCACTCTTCCTAAACAATTTTACACTGTCATAGTATATATTTTTTTCATCAATTGTATTACTCGATCCATTGCCAAAAAAAAAAAAAAAAAAAAAAAAAAAAACATTGTCATCCCATCTCCAATATGTTTGCATTCGTTGGTATATTATTCTGTTCCAATGATAAAACCATCTCATCGTCTATTTTATCCCATCAATCATTTTGATTTTTATTTATCTATTTATTTTCCAATTCATTGAGTCCCATTTTTCCAATTTTTCCGTCCAGAACATCAAAATTGCATACTAAAGTCTTGGAGTCACAAAAAAAAAAAAAAAAAAAAAAAAACAGTTAGCTTTTTTTGAGTCCATATTTTTTTTCCAATAAATATATATATATATATATATATATATATATATATATATATATATATATATATATATATATATATATTATCATATAGCATCGTAGCATCAATATTTTCTTTCGGTATCTATCCATGTCTTTTTTCAGATTCAACATAAAGACTGATGGATCTAGCTGTCACAAATGGAGGCAAGAACGTTGGGAAAATCTCAAAACACAACAACACGCTCTCTTGGAAGAGCCGGGAAATACGAGCGCCGAGGAAGTCACACCTACATCACAACTAATGGACTCTGGAACACCATCCGGAGTGGAGATGCCCTCCAAAACACAACAACAAATGGACTCCGGAACAAACATCCGGAGTGGAGATGCCCTCCAAAAATACAACTATGGACTCCGGAAGAATCACCGGGGTGGAGATGCCCTCCAAAACAACACAACTATGGACTTCGGAAGAACTCCGGAGTGGAGATGCCCTCCAAAAGAAACACAACTATGGATTTCGGAAGAACTTCGGAGTGGAGATGCCCTCCAAATCATTCCAAGACAAACTCGGCCTCCAAACCCGGCCTCGTTTGAGGGAGGGTGATAGAAGATAATTTCAAACATGAAATTCAAAGAAGATATAGGTTTTATGATAAAGTTTTAATTTAAATAGTTTGTTATTTGAAGTTATTTTAAAATTAGAATTATCTATAGTGAGTGTTTTTATCTTTATTTTGTAGTCTAGGGATTTACTATAAATACCACTTGTACTCCTATAGTTTCATTCATTCAATAAAACACAAGAGGTTTTTCTTCCGACTACATATTCTGTTTTTCTTTATATATTATGATCAATATAGACTCATTATGATCAACAGTGCAGATCATCGTTATGTCACTCGTTGTGACACAACCGTTATACGGGTATCATTACTCAATATTTAAATTGTGGTTCAGATACTTTAGTTAGATTCTATGAGTGAAGATGTGTGGAACTCTAAACTATATTTCTTATTGAATAAATAATGTGTGGAACTCTAAACTATATTTCTTATTGAATAAATAAAATGAGTACAATGATTCTCAATATATAAAAGATAGGTCAGAAATAAACTCTATTAAAAATAAATAGAAGAACAATAAAAGGGTTATTATTTACATCACAACCTACTTACCGATACATCACACCAGAATAACCTTCAAAAAGTTTATTTTCAAGTCAAGAATCTTCAAAATCGACTCACAAGCGATTTTCAGAAAGTCAATTCTAAACTTAGAAATCGACATTCTAAAAACCGTTTTGATATGATGCAAAGGTAGTTAGGTGTGATGGTGCAGATGAAAACCCCTTTAAATAAAATCCATCTCTTTATAATAATGAAAAACTAAGAAATTGAGTTTGTTAACATATCTGTTGGCAGTAAATGAATAGGACAAAAAGGGTTCATTCAGACCAACAGCGACATAAATCATTATCTTGAATCACCTTCAACTATATACTATATATAGTTTCTGATTCTTGTACCACAAACACATTGCACATACTAGTACATTTCCAAAAAAAAAAAAAAAAAAACACATACTAGTACAAACTTGCTTACAAAACTGAGAGGAAAAAAAAAGTGAAAGATTTTTCAAGAGAAATGGCAAGTGAATGGGTGAAGTATGAGTACGAAGAAAGCGAAGACTCGTGTTCTGAGACAGAAGAAGCCCCTTTGCCTCCAAAGAAGAGGATTTCAAAGGAGATTGCGGCGAGATATGCATACAGATCCCGTGATTCCGACAGTGATGATTCATCGGACGACGAGGATACCGACACTGATGATGAATCTTGTACCGATGATTAGGCACAAGAGATTTAGTGACGGCCGGAATTCATCATCATGGTTTAGTCTAAAATGTTTAAAAGAAGTTATGTTGTCCTTCATGCAAATATCTAGATACTTTGTGGTTGGGTGGATGATTCCTTGAATCGGGATATGCATGGGAAAGACATTACTATGTGAAGGATTTTGTTTTGCGAGATTATTCGGAAAGTTTGATACTGACGTAACCAGGAAGTACATCACACGAGTGCTCATGAATGCCCTCCGACGATGGTGTTTCTATCACAAGCGTTGTGCAAGCTAGGCGAGCACGTGAAGTGAAAATATCTTAGTCGTTCTTTTCATGGGGTTTTTGGTTTTGCTTGTTTCGAGTGGATGTATATATAGGCGTTGGGTTTAAATCGTATAGTGTGTTGTATATACTTTCTCTTATTATGTTTATATTAAAGATCCGATTTACATCAGTATAAAGATACTTTTTCTCATTTTTCTAATGTACAGTATACTACATTACACGTACCGCCCATGTTGTGGGTGTAGATACGATGCTTAAGTGACGATGGATTCGGTAAGTATTTGAGATACATCATCATCATTTGGTCTAAAATGTTTATCACATGTAACTAAATCAATCATGTTTCAGTTTTATGTAATTGTGCTTATTTTACTCAACTTTTCTGACGTGTGATACTACATTATCTCTTCCTATGGAACTCTAGATGTGGCTCCCATAAAGTAGCACTCTATCGCGTGGGCAAGGACGTAGTCAAAGATAGGGCTAAGAGTATCTCCAATGCTTTCTTTGAAAAGCTTTATAAAAAATATTTTAAAAAAAAGCTTTAGAAAAGCTTTACCACCATTGAAGGGTGTTCAACTCACCAAAGCTTTGAGCAAAAGCTTTAAATAGACCAACCGGTTTATCCAATACCATGTAGATTTTTTTTTTTTTTCTGGTTTGTGTGTAGCAGAAAAAATATTTATATGTAGTGGGTCCATGCTATAGTTTTTTTTAAAAGGTTTATGTATTGTAGAGAAAATATTATAGATAAAAGGTTTATAGGGTGATGACGTGCACAGTCATAAAGCTTTTAAAAGCTTCATGATTGGAGATGCTTTTAGGGGGGTTGAGCCCACCCGGCGGAAAAAAATATACACTAAAAAACCTATATAATCTAGGACTGAGTAGAAAACTCAATAAACTCAATCCAACCCAAAACCCAAACTGAACCAACCCGAAAACCAAACCAATTGAAACCCAAAATTTTTGGGTTGGGTTTTGACCCCGGGCCAAAAATATTTTGGGTTGGTTTGGTTTTTTTTATTCTTTATTCGGGTTGACCCAACCCAACCCGATATACATATATATATATATGTATTCCGTCCAAAGTAAAAGGGTATTATCATAATGATGCTATCACTTTATTTTCAGTTCCCGTTTACGATTCTTTGACCTTTTTACGGAAAAGAGAATCAGTGTATGTTTTTTTATGTATGACTATTGGTCTTTAATTATTATTTATATATGTTGTTGGTTGTTATATGCCGCTAGACTCCTATTATCAAATTTTAATGTTTACTTTCCTAAAAAGGTGTTTTCTTTAACGATTATTGTTATGAACTTGAATTTTGATATACATGTGTGTGAATTTTATGACATAAAAGTTTTATTATAGATGTATGTTTTATGAATGGAAACCCGAAAGCAACCCGAACCAATCCATTGGGGTCATTTGGTTTGGTTTGGGTTAGTTTTTTCTTAACTCAACCCGACTTATACTATGTAAAAACACAACTCAAGTCAACCCAACTCAACCCAAGCTCTACAATCTAACTTGAGTTATCAAAACATCTTATTTAAGTCCACCCGATTGTGCTAATATAACCCAATAGCCCTCCCGAGATCTAATTTCTGGCTCCGACATTGCGCGTGGGTTCAAGACGTGATATTAATTTAACGTCAAAATTTTTTGTGGTTCCGTCAACATGTTTAAATTTTCCTTTCAAAAATATCGGAAACACCATGATTGAACATGAGAAAATCAACGGTATTGTCAATTTTGCATTTTTTAGTCACAGGAGAGAATCGGGATTCGATATTTTGTAATCAGGAAGCTACTTCATACCTCACAAGTTCATTTTGTCTTTTGGATTTTATGTTATATGTTTATATATGTTAATCGAAAAGCCAAAAATTCAGTAATTGTTTTTAAACTGGAATAATACAGATTAGTATTGGACAATCAGATGGAATTCATGATGAACTGTATACAAAGGTGACAAAATCTTTAAGATATAATCATCAAATAAAAATGTAACTTTATCCAAAAGAATAAAGATTAAAATGTTAAATATTAACTAACAACGTATTTATTACAGAGATAGATAACCGGATTTTTGGACTAATAGATTGAGACAAAAAAAAAAAGAACAAGAAAAAACTATAATATACTTGTAAAGCAGTTGCAAATCAAAATGTTGCTCGTGGCATTTTCCTTTTTTTTTTTTTTTTTTTTTTTTTGGTTAGATATTTCTTCATAAATAAATATTTTGATTATCGTTTGCAATTTTCCATACGAGTTGTTGTACGAATTAATATTATCGCAACGAAACGGAGTTCATGAAGGGATGTGCATTTTCGAATCCATGCTCCTTTTCAGATTCTGAATTTTGAACTTATGCACATCTGCATGCGAATGATGATAATCCTTACCCTTTCATGTAGGAACACCTCAGTTCGAATTGGGGTTCCTTGAACCTATATATAGGCATAGTGTGCATACGAATTTTACAGAAGTCTTACAGCATCATCAGAACCAATTTCTGGAGTGTCCTCGGGTTTGATTCAAACAAATCACTATTTGAATCAAACACCTCCATTGTATCATGAGAGAGATTTTCGATTGATCTCTAAGTGACAATTGAGTGAGACGAAACATCTCTTAAAGACAACACTTTGCGTGCCTTGGAGATTTTCTGTGTCTGTCAAATTCTTAACATCAATTTAATCCAACATTTTTTTTCCTTTTAAAGTTCCCGGTATCCAAAACCCACTGATCCGACGAATCTGAAGTTCGGTCCAGGTCGTTCCTGCAGGGTCTGACTCTTACTCAGTGATAAGGCATGCTGGTGGTATTCTGAGTAGGTATATTTATAATTGAAATTGAATGCTGACATGAAATGATAATTTTTTTTATCGGTATCACCTTCGTCTTGTTTTTATGTGTTACTTTAATTTACTCATGTTACACGATCATTTCTGAAGTTTCTATTTGATTCACGGCTATGATTCATTACCTACACACACACAAAAAATAAAAAAAATAAAAACCATTT